>PVIJ01000115.1:0-321408 GCA_004024925.1 Scalopus aquaticus
GAGTCTTAGTCATTTCCCCGCTCCAGCCTGCGCCCGCCCGAGCGCGCACTCACGGCCGCTCTCGCTCCTTGCTCCGCAGCCGCGGCCCATGGAGCTCTCCGGCCCGGCCCCCGGCCGCCTCGGGCCACTGCTCTGTCTGCTACTCTCCGCGTCCTGCGCCTGGACAGGTAAGCACTCCCCCAACCGCCACCGCTGCGGTCCCCAAACTGCGGGCTCAGGCCTCGCAGACTGCCTCTGGTAGCCTCTCCGCTATTGCGAGTGGTAATAGGGAGAGAGGTGTCTGGAAGCCGGGTTACAGATGCGGAAACTGAGGCCCAGAGATGACCAGTGACTTGCCCAAGGTCACACAGCCAAAAATAGAACCTAGTCTCTGTGACTGTAAGTACGAGGCACTGTGCTGGGCACTGGCACATAGGGAGATGAGTTACTTCACCCAGCCCCTGCCCAGTCTTTTGGGGTGGCAGGCTTTGAGAGCAAGGTGCCCCAGGCGTCTCTGGATGCTCTTTTCCTGGACTTCTGCTTTCCACAGGCTTGAGTTCAGGGTGACAGGGAAGGCAGTGGGGGCAGAGGTCCTCTGGGTACTGCCTGGGGTGGAACAGAAGCAGGCTGTTGCAATTAGGGAAGAGTGAGCTCTCCCTCCTTGTGTACAGTGTTAGTGTGTGGGGAGGGTAGAGAGGGGAAGGCAGCCTTGGTAACCCTGGGGCTGAGCTGCTGGAATCAACAGATCCTGATGTAAAAACACCATGGATTGTCCCCGTGGTGTTCCCAGTGGTTGCCTGACACCTTGCAGGATGGTCCGTGCTGCTCTTCTGCCCACCCCCCCCTTCTAGGCTGCTCCCTGCAGTTCAGGTGTTGCAGCGGACTGTTACCTGTGGCTCTGAACATGTCTTTTTGTTGGCCTACATCAAACACCTGGGTGTCTCCCGCAGGCTGGCTCTGTAGGGTACCCTGTGTTCGCCAAGGGGTGAGGTCACCATTCTGGAGTCCTGCTTCTTAAAGGGGTTTTGCAAAGCCATGGGTCTCCTAAGAGGGTTTTGGGGGCGGAGAGCCAGCATTAAAGGGGTTGAGGTGATGTTGAAAAATGGGGAGCTTGTTTTTTGGTACTTGAAGTTGTGTTGTCAGCAGAGGGGTCGCTACACCTCCCTCCCTTGAGGAGGAAGGTAAAGATGAGCTCAGTATCCCCCCCCACCCCCCCGCATTTGCCTAGAGACTGGTAACCATCTGATAGCAGTGAGAAAAGGAGAACTAGAGAAGAGTGGGAGGAGGGAGAAGTGGGGGTGGACAGCAGCTTCTCTGCCCTGCAGTTTCCCCTGAACCCTAGAAATCCACGTAGGCATCTCCCCATCCCACCCCTGGGTCTTTCTGTTACAGTTGGGTCCTTACTGGTAGAAGAAAGCTCTGGTATATTTCACATCTCTGGTGAGTGGCATCTCAGATCTGCTTTCTGCCTGAGCTGACCATTTATACCCTGCAAAAGTCCAAGTTCCTGTGCTGCTGTCCTTCCTGGCCTGCAGTTGCACACCTGTCTCTCACAAGTGCTTAATTTTGCTAAAGCAGGAGACTGGCCCCCAGTTAATTTCTAAATGTCTATTCCAAACCCTTCTCCAACCTGGACCTGTGGTTCAGTCCCCAGCAAATGAGCAGTGACGCTGATTAACAAGTGTTCAGATGGGCAACCTGCCTTTCCTGGGGCGCTGACTAGGAACACCAACACCCTTCTCGAGAGCAAATCTCCCCCTTTTGCCTTATAAAAACAATCTATAAAATGCTAAAGATTAGACCATAAAACTTCCGTTCCAATCCATTCAACATCAATAGCCTGAAAAAGTGGGAGCAGCAGAGGGGCCAAGATTAACTTTGACATAAATAAATCTTAGGCGGTAAGAATAAATCTCTTGGTTGAGGGTGGTGGGGAAGACAGGGGTGTCCCCACTGTAGCTCAAGCCTCCCAGCTTCCTTCACTGTGTGCTGCGGGATCTGCTGGTCCTTGGGGCCCTGGCACGTGATTCACCTGATTTGGCCCAAGGAGGAGGCTTCAGGCCCCTCCCTCAGTTGTTCCAGGCATGGAATTTATAACAAAGCAGATGAGAGGCAAGACAGAAGGGTAGGAAGGTAGAAGGAGGCAGTTGTCCAATTTTCTAAGAAAATGGATTTGTTCGAGTGAGAAACTGAAATGTCAGGCTTAGGAAGGCGGCTTTGGATTGAATGACTACTAGTGTCTCAGGCAGAACTGTCAGCCTGGGAGTGTCACATGATCGCCGAGGCTTCACATGATCGCTGTTTGGAGGGGACTGGCCATGTGAATTATCTTGGTTGGGGGAGGAAGGGGAAGAAGTTTCTCAAGATCCCCGTCAGCACAAGTGCTGCCAAAGGAAAGTCTAAAAAGATGCTGGTGAAGTCACCAACCTGTGTTCTCGAGCCAAGATGAGGCCTGGTCCCTGGAACAACTTCTTTGAGAGAGATTCTGAGACTTGGAGAAGGGCAGAGGGCTGGACTTGGGCACCGGGCAGCTTGATTCTGTGATAGGAGTGCTTGGCACTCTACCTGTGGCCTTCTGGGGGCGCAGGGCCTGCCTGGGTCTTCGGACCTGTGGGTCACCTACGGGGCAGACCTCAGATGAGCTTCCATTCTGCTTTGCTCTGACCTGAACTCATGCTGAGTTGGGGTTCAGGCCTTGGGGTACAGCTGGGCTCTCTGGTGATCTCTGAGACTTTGATAGAGAATGGCTGGTGGCTCCTCTGTACTTTCCTATGTGGTGAAGTTAATCTCACTTCCTCTTTCACAAAAAGAGAAGGGCAGTAGGAGGTGGGGTGGGGTGGGCTTTGGGTCCCTACGGGCTCAAGCTGTTGGCAGGTCTTTTAAATTCGGGGTATTCTGGGGGTGCTTTCTGGCCATTAATTATCCCTTTACCAACCCTGTGGAGACTCCTCGTGTGATTCATTCCTTGTGATTCAGCACCATGAAGTCCTGATGTGAACCATGTGTTGAGAGAAGGGGGGAGAGCCAGTGTGCTTTGGATATTCACTGTGTTCTGGCTGGGTGCTGACCCGCTTATCTGCATAATCTCGCCTACCAGCAAAGCAAAGCAGGAGCTGGCTTATTTGCAAAATGGCTTATCTCCATTTTGCAGATGAGGAAAATAGAGTCCCAAGCTGGAGAAGCCACCTGTCCAAGGAGTAAGTGGGAGGGATCCTGGGCCTTGAATCCAGGCCTCCTGACGGGGTAGCCAGGAAGGGAAGCACCCACTGACTTAATCAGGGCCACTTAGTGGGAGTCAGCAGGCAGGCAGGCACGAGAGGGGCTCCGGCCTAGGAAGCTCGGGGCTGGAGCTGAAAGGGTCCTTCTGGGGCACACGTTTGTCACAGAGGCATAGCCGTTCCTGTGAAAGCGCTGAAGAAGGAAACAGTGACACCCCTTGGCCTCACCAATGACAACTCGTGAAGGATGTGGCTCCCTAACAGCCCCTCCCAGCTGGGCCGCCAAGCTCTGGAGCCCCCAGTGCTGGAATATTCCTCCTTGCATCTTCCTGGTGCCCTTTGCAACAGATGGAGAGGGGGTGTGTGAGAGGAAGGAGTCTAAAACTGTTGTGTGCGGATCCCACACGCACTCGCTCGCGGCTTCCAATGGCTCCGTGCGACAGGTTATTTTCTTATTTGTAGTCTTGGACTGATGGAAGGTTTTCCCCCCTCTCTCTCTTTTTAAATGTGCTCAGATTTCTGGCCTGTCAACACAGCGCAGATCATGTCACTCCCCTGCTCAAAACTGTCGAGTGGGTCCAAGTTTTTTGAAAAAATTAAAAACTGCCACAGGCCCTGGGCTTCCTCCCTGGCAGGCCCTGTCTCCAGCCACCTGTTTTCCCAAGAGATGCCCTGCCCTGCTGAGCTGCTGCAGGGTGACCCGGCCTCCTCCCCAGGCCAACGCTTTCCGGTTACTCAAGCAGCTTAAAGACCCCGAGAAAGCCCCAGAGTTGTAGAATCCCAAGCTGGACCCCTTTTGTGCCAGTGTTCCCCAAACGTGAGCAAGAGACGTTTGATTTATATAACACCCATTAACATGTGGCCTAACCCAGTTTGGTAAAGGTTTTTGTACAAATCCACGTCCTCAGCTAAACTCTGATCTCTGTGCCCTCGCTTCTGCTGTTCCCACCATCAGAGGTGCCCTTCCTTGTACCTCCTTATCCTCGTGTGGCCAGATCCGCCTCACCCTTCAGTGTGTGCTGCTTCCTCTACCAAGGGAGCTCTTCCTCCACTGAGCAATGCCCCCAGCATTTTCTCTGTCGCATTCTGAGGCTACTCGTTGCTTTCTCCTTGTTCCATCCCCATATGTGTGCATGGTTAGCACCTGGTTTGCATGGCCGGTCTGCAGCCAAACCATCACTCAGCCTCTCCGTGCCGAGACACCGCAGAGCCCATTGCTAAGTCACAGGCTGGGTGCCCGATCTCCGGGTGTGAATCTCTGCTCCACCACCTAGTCCGACAATGTGCTGAACTTCTCTCTGTGTCTGCATCCTCATCTGTAAAACAGAGATGACGTCAACAACTCTAGTACAGGGATTAAGTCAATTAATGCGTAATAATGCTCGAAGCCGTGCGTGGCGTGTAGCGAGCTCAGCACATAGTGACCGGCACTGTGATTGTGGTGGTTTTGTTCTGTTTGGATTTCCTTGGCTATGAAATCGACACTGACTTTTGTAAAGCACCTACCCAGCTCCTGGCACACAGTGGGCGCTCACAAAACAGCAACCCCGCCGCCGGTGAGTATTGGCGAATGTTGTTCAGCTTGAGGGTTCTCCCTGTAGCCTTCCTGCTGTTGGGGGATGGACATGCTGAGCGGAAGCCCGGGGTTGTGTGATTAAATGTCTGTCTGCTGGCACTGCGCTGTGGGCACCGCCTGCCTCTAGGTGTCTCTGTTCCATCCATAGAAGCCTGGGTCTGCAACTGTGGATTCTCAGACCTGGCAAGCCAGAGGGGAGCTGAGTGTCTCATCCAGCACCTCGTGGTGTAGCCAAGAAAACTGCAGCCCCAGGGAGAGGGAGCAGTGGCCTCACGCGGCAGCCCTGTGGCCAGGCCTGGGTGGGACGCCAAGCCTCCATCCTCCAAGCCAAGGCTTTTAAAAACTGGGCTGTGCAGGAAGTTTCCATCGTTCAAGCTAGAAATCTGACAGGATCCTGAATTCCGTGGGAAAATACGAAAGTAATAATAATGGGAGCCGTTGTTTCCGGGCCCCTCACTGTGCTCAGCACTTGTCTTGTATGATCTCAGTGGAAGGCAGAGTTACCCTGGGTGGCTGCTGTCATCAGATTTGTTTGACCAATGAGGACACTGGGCTCAGAGAGGCGGAGCCACTTGCCCAAGGCTACACAGTAAGTGACAGAGTTAGGATGACAGCCCAATCAGCCAGACCCGGAGCCCAAGCTATGAATTAGACATTACTTAAGCTTGTTTACAGGGAGGGAAACTGAGGCCCAAGGTGCTGCTCCTCTTGTCTTGGTGATCCTCTCAGATATCTGGCAATCAGTGTGTGGCAAAGGTGGGGGTATTCCCAAGAGATGTTTCCACCCCACACTGGAGAAGGAAGCCTCTGTTTTCACAGCTGAAACCTCTTTCCTGTTAACTTTGGGCAGGGGCAGGTTCTCTGACCAGGTCCTCCGCAAGATGTATTATCCCTTCCAGGTGTCTCGCCAGACCCTCAGTCCAGGAAGATGCAAAACAGCTGAGGTGGAAGTCGGAAATGACACAGAATTGGCTCTTTGTGTCTGTAAGATTTCCTGGCACATCCATTTGGGGGCGCAGGGTGTTAGATGGCTGCAGATTAGCGCCAGGAGCTGAGGGAGATCAGGTGCTCGGATCAGGAGGGAGATTGGAAGCCGGGGTGAGCGATGAGCCTCCAGCTTGGAGGGAGAGAGAGGGAGGGCTGGGCTAGCGTGGGTGGTGCCGAACCAGGGCCGGCTCCAGTGCTCCCGTTCTTCAAAGCCGACAGTCTCCTTGGGAAATGGAAGCCCGTGGTGGAGGGAAACAGAGCACTATGTGCTAGACACGGGCGAGCTTTGAATCTGTGCTGGCTTTCCCTGTCCTTATTTTGGAAAATTTCAAACATATGGAGAATGAGGAGGACAAACCCCAGCTTCAGCTCCCATCTCTGCTGGTCTTGTTTCGCCTACCCCTGGCTTTGCTGGGGTGAGATGTGGGGGGGGCTAGACGTTGGGTGTCATCAGTATTTTGACGTACATCTCAGTGTGCACTCTTGTCTAATCCTCACAACAAGCCAAAAGGCATGGAGTCCTTCGTCTCCGCTTTATGATGGGGAAACTCTCGAGGCTTCCCAAAGCTATGTTGAGCTCCTCCCAAAGTCACATAGCCAGTGAGAGTTTAATTGATTCAGGCCTCAGTTTACTGGTAACCCCGTTGCTGTCCTCATGATGGTCATTTTCTTTATGAATATTCATTCAACAAATGTTCTAGAGCATTTTTTGTGTGCTCGGGTGCTAGGATACAACAGGGACAAGACAGCCCAAAACACCTGCTCTCGTGGAGCTAACATTTTAATGCAGAAGAGAAGCAGACCCAACTGAATATTGCCTCATGTGGAGACCAGTGCTGTGAGGAAGATCAAAGTAGGATGAGGGAATAGAAGGGCAAGTGGGGACTGAAAAGAGGCCTCTCTGAGGAGCAGCAGAGCCTGAATAAAATGGAGGAGTAGCCGTGAGGATATGAGGGGAAGAGCGTGCCACGCAGAAGGGATAGCAGCAGCAAGTGCAAAGGCCCTGAGGCTAGAATGGGCTGGCTACCTCCAAGAACAGCAGGAGGCCGGGGAGCCTGGAGTGAAGGGAGGAGTTAGGAGAGGTCAGGAGCAGATGAAGAAGGATCTTGAGGCTTCCCAAATCTCATTGAGCACCTGACATTGAATGAATCAGGCCTCATCACTGGATCAGAACTACGCTGTCCATTCTCATTTTATCCTCGCCGCAGTTCTATGAACTGAGAACTATTATTAAATCCATATAGTTGAAGACCAAGACTCAGAGGTAAAGTGACTTTCCTAAGGCCACACAGCTTATAAGTGCAGAATTATGATTTGAGCCTTAAATGCTGCAGTATGCTTATCACCATTTTCCTGCCTCCATTCATGCCCCTTCCGGCATTAGTGAATCAAATGGTTTTGGTCCTGTTCCAGACTTTTCAGTGGATCCCCTACCCCTTAGAATAAAATCAAACCCCTGTCCATGACCCATGAGGCATGGTATTTTCTGGACCACATCTATCTCTCTGACCTCATCTCATACCACACTCTCCTCCCTCCATGGGCTTCAATCACAGTGACCTTCTTTCTGTTCTTTATAAGTACAGCTTCTTCCCCACCTCAGGACCTTTGCACTTGCTGTTGTCCCCTACCTTCCCTGGGCATTGCTTCCTTTGGATTTCAGCTGCAATCTCACCTCCTCAGAGATGCCTTTCCCAGCCTTCCTATTCTAGAAGAGGTTCCCCTTAGTTATTCTCTATCCCAGCACCAAATATATTTGCATCTTAGCACTTGTAGCATTTCTGTATTTGTTTCATTAATTCAGCCCCGTCTGCCCCACTAGGAGAGAAGTTACGTGGAGATAGGGCCTCTGTCACTACTGGGCCTCCAGGGACCTTGGCACAGGGCCTGGCAACAGGAGGTAGGTTAGTACCTATTGGTTGAGTGAAGAAACAGGTGAGTCCTGGGGCCCCCATTTTGAAAAGGAGTCTCAGAGTCATGAGGTCAAGAGGGCAGTGTAACCCTGGTCTAGAAGCACAGTTGTGCCCTAACTACTACACTGTCACACCACTGTGGCTGGGGCTGACCACAGCACCAGTCCCTGCCGTGGTGTGGTGCTGTCATAGGGAGCCCTAACACAACAGGAAGCACAAAAATTCAATGCCAACTGGGGTGCTGGGAGGCAGCCAAGAAACCCTGGAATTTGTACTTAAAATTCTTGCAACACAGAACTGCTTGCCCCAGTGTAGACACCATGATGAATGAGCAGGCAACCCAGGAAACGTGACGCAATTAGTGCTACACTCTCGGCTGGAGTTTGGTGTGGAGGGCCAACGCGGGGTCAGCCTTCCCCAAAGGCCCCTAGTTGCAGCAGGTGGTCTGGTGTGGTGGGTGGGTGACAGCACAGGTGGAGCCAGACCCTTTGGCAGCCTCATGACCTTGTCCAGGTGGCTGGACCTCCCTGACCCTCAGTCTTGTCTTCTGTATAATGGGCTTGGCGACATCCTTTCTCGCTGGGTCCCTGTGGAGGTTGGTGAGCCTGCCATGCTCCTGGCAATGTCAGTGCTCGCGGCTTCTTAGCTGTCGTTACTATTACTGTTATTGTTGCATCATCGTTATTTTAGTGATTGGGGCTTGAAAGAGTAGGTGCCGCCTCTGTGCCTTCACTTCCCAGCCTGCAGACCTGAAGCCCACGACTCTGCCCCCGCCTCCATTTTCCCCTGTGAGGTGAAAGCTCAGCCTGGCTGCCCTCCCGCAGGCCCTCTGTGCTCTGAGGACACGCCTGTCTGACATCATCCGAGTCTTGGGCTAGCAGGGGAGGCGGTGGAATGGGCACCTGCTTTGGGACACATTCCTGGGCTGGAATCCAACACGTGCTGTTGACCGGTTATGTGCTCTGGAGAAAGTGTCTTTCCCACCCTGAGCCTCAGTTTCTCCATTGGCAAAATGTAAATGCTACCACTGTTTCCTCTTGCAGGGAGACTGTTGAGGGTTAAGGGAATTAAGAGCCATGGAAAGTGCTTTTGCAAGCTGCAAAAAGTGCTGTAAGAGGCATCAGCGAATAGTGTCAGCTTGGGGAAAAATCTCGTCCGGAGACTGTCTGCCGTCGACAGCAGAGAGTGCTGAAACCTTGGCAAATGTCGTTTAATAAATGTGTGTCGCTTTTAAGGGGGCCTTTATCTTGGCTGGGAAAATGTGTGCACGTCCTTGGCAGGCTGAGAATCCAGCAGCCTGAGCCGGAGGGCGCCGGCATCGTCATCGCAGGGAGGAGGCTGGCGCCCGGGCAGGAGGCGGATGTCTGACTGTGCTCCAGCCCAGCCTCGGCCCCTCCCTGCCTCTCGGGGTCTCAGCCTCCTCGTCTGTGGGACAGGGATGGCGACGACAGCCCTCACGTCACTCAGCTGTCATGATGGTTAAGTGAGGGCTTCTTGTTGTCCGGCCTCAACCCCGATTGCCCCTGTTTAGAGCACAGCCGGGCGCCCCCGGGGCCTGTCCCAGAGGCCCAGTGCACCTGCAAGTTGGAGGGACACCATGTGGCCCTCAGCCTCTCCAGGCTTCACTCCCTGTCCTCAGTTTCTCTTTCTGCAAATGGGGAGGGGGAAGAAGTTTCTTAGGGTGTCAAGGCAGCACGCACAGGGGTGATGGGTGTTAGGGTCCCCTGCTTGCTCTCCAGCACCTCTGGCCCCCAGCCTGTGTCCAGAGAGCACATGCCGAGAGTTCCTGCCACTTGGCAGAGAGGACACACGGCAAGCATTTCTTCTCACTGCCAGGCCCGTCTGCAGCTGGCAAAGGCTCACCGCGGCCTCCTCACCTTTTGCCTACAGTGTGCTCTACCTGCCCTCAGGTCCCGCTCACAGTGGCTCCTGCATTTATTGGGGCAGAGCTGGTTCTGCCTTAGCTTCTCAGCTTAAGGCTGTGATCTCTGCCGTCCCTCCTCCTGAGGAGCCTGCTGCGGCTGCCCTGCAGGAAGCGCCTTCCCTGCCGCGAGGCCCCAAGCCGGTCTGCGCATTTCACCCCAGAACCAGCCTGTGTTACCATTATCATTATCCCCAATCTGCAGAGGAGAAGCGAAAGGCCCAGAGGGGTTTAGATGTTTCCTGGGGCCTCATGAAGGGCAGAACTGGAATCCAAACATTCGACAAATGCCAGGCACTGGCATAAGCCAGGAGGATCGCCCAGGACAGAGTCAAGTTCCTGTTCTCCAAGAGCATACAGTTAAATCCAGGGTAGGGAAATGGCTGCGCTTCGAGCAGGTACCTCCACAGTCTATTGGGTGATGGGTGATCTGAGAAAAATAAAGCAGAACAAAGGGCATTGATGGGGGAGTATCTTACATCGGTGGCCAGGGAAGACCTCTCAGATGGTGGTAAGGGAGCCAGTGTGCTGCTCTCTAGGGACTGAGAGTGCCAGACAGAGGCAACGGCAAGTGCAAAGGCCCTGAGGTGAGCGGAGAATCTGGTGTGGTTGAGAGCAAGGCTCCAGGGCCCCCGGGGGGAGGATGCTGGGCCTCACTCTGACTGTGGTGGGGGCTGCACGAGGGTTTTGACCAAAGGAACCACGTTCCCTGGCTTGGATTTTGGCAGCTCCTCTGACTATAGGGGAGATGTTTATTGTAGAGACTTGAGGTGGAGATAGGGGACCAGTTTGGAAGCTGCGATAAGGATCCGGGGTGGGGGTGGGGGGACAGTGGAGCAGGAGAGGTGGTAAGAAGAGGTCAGAATCTACCAGAGCTTGGGAACTGAGCTGGCAGGACCTGCTCTTGGGCTCTGGGACATGGGGAAAAGGGGAGTCTGGAAAATGTACTGTTCTCAGCTCTTCTCACCACTGACCCTCTGACCTTGGGGAGACAGACAGTAGTACCCCCTTGTTTATAGGTGAGAAAGTAGAGGCTTAGAGGAAGGTGACTTTGCAAGTCACCTCCCCTGGGATCAAGCATATGGGACTTCTGGCCCCAGAACTTGAACATTAGACTATCTTGGCACCTGAGGAATTTGCTTATTACATGGACAGACTACAAGGATATGGCACGGTGCCCAGTTCTCAGAGCTGCCTGCAGTAGGGGTTGAGGAGAAAGTACCCTGGCCCGTGCTTTCTTACTTACAAGGCCACCGCGTGTGCCCCACTTGCGCTGCTCCAGTGCAGGTAGCTGGGGCATTGCTGTCTGCAGTACTGACTGCGGTACCTGGGGCACTGCTGTCCAGGGAGTTTATGGCCTGCTGTTCAGCTGGCAGGGAGAGCTGTCCTTTAGGGTGCCAGGTTAGCCTAGTCCCCACTAGCCCACCCCAGCTTGCTCACAGATAACTAGCATGTCCCAGGGACTCTGGCCTGCTCCCTGGATCTCGTCTCGGTCTCACTTTTGCTCGTGTGACTTCCCTCCCGGGATCACTTCCCTTCTCCCCAGTCTCAGTCTGTCTTCAAGGCTGACCACTATCTCCAGAAAGTCTCCCCAGACCCCACCTTTTCCAAGACCCCACCCAAGCCTCTCCTTGCTCACTGAGCACTCTGCCTGTGGTCATTGCCTGTGTCCAGGACGCTTCCCCACTAACACAGAGACCAGCCTGACCTGTAGCATGTAGACAGAGCCGGCCCAGTGCGGTTTCAGAGGCATGCATGAGGTCGTCTGATTCAAGAGGAAAATCAACGCACAGCTGTGGTTGGGAGCCCGCTTCACCTGCACGGGAGCCCAGAGAGCCCCCTTGGTAAGCGCAGAGTCCACACAGCCCTCTACCTGGGCTGCCCCCTTTGTGACCGCAGCCCCAGGGTTGGACTGTCCGGCCCTGCAGTGCAGGTTGTGAGTTTGTGAGCCCCAGCAGGGCGGGCAGCTGACCTTCCCTCTTTGCCACAGAGCAAGTGGGTGCTCTCTGAAGGGCTGTGCTTCCTGTCCAGGGCAAGTCCTGTACCCCTTCTTGGACATGGTGGTCAGCCTTGGAGACTGACCGAGGCTGGGGAGAAGGGAAGGCATCCCGGGAGGGGCAGTCAAGTGAGCAGAGGTGAGGGCAGAAGAGATCTGAGGGTGCCATGCAGGGCTCTGCCCATCAGGAGCTGACCACACGCTTGAGGGGAGCGTCTCTTCCACACTCCTTGCACCATCCCTGTGTGCGTGGGGAAGCTCACGTGTGCCAGGCATATTCACAGCTGGCACACCCACAGGCACAGGTGCACAGACACGCAGGGTGCAGACAGTGGTCCCCACACATGCTGTCGGCCCTGCTCCCCAGCACTGTGTCAGCACACACCCTCACATCCGCCATGTGTTGTCCACATGCCCTCCCTGCACACACGCAGATGTGCACATTCACACACGCCACTCCTGTACACGTGCACATTCACATGCACCCCCATGCTCACATCCCTCCCAGAAATCTGGGGCATTCCACCCTCATTCCACCAACATGCCCCCACCTGGCCTAGCCCAGCCCCCCACTCTTCGGCCCCTTTCCTCCACATAGTTGGTACCCCTTTTCCCTGTTTGCTGTCTCCCTGCAGATACACTCCTGACACCCTCACCATCCCTGCACACGCGTCGTCTCGTGCACATACCCACGTGCACCCATGCATGGTGCGTGATGTCTGTGCACACTCCTGCACCTGTTCTCTTTCACTCCTGTGCACATCCGCTTTCACCCCCCGTCACGCTCCACGCTCTTGCACACCGCCTTCATCCCTGCCCCAGAAGATGCCAGAGGCAGAGCCTGATGAGCTGTGGTGGGGGCAATGATCCGCCGGCCCGGTGGTCGTGCCCGTGGTCAGGGAGGGGGTGCCAGCGGCCCCGGCTGGGGGCTGCAGTGTCGTTGGAGCCGTCATGGGCCGAGCCCTGGGCGCTGCCGGGGAGCTCCAGCCCCAGCCTCCCCCTGGGGCCCCTGGCGTCCATGGAGACCTGAGGGGTGCCTCCAGCCTGTCCCCCAGCCCCCTGCCCCAGTGACCCACTGTTTCCAGGGCCTGGGAGACTCCCCTGCAGGCGCCCGTCTGGGCAAGGCCGGCTCTTGGGAGATGTATGTTTCAGCTTTGTGCTGTGATGAGGCTGACTGCTGGAGGACTCCCACCCGGGGAGCGTGGTGGCCTCGTTCCCCTCCCAACAAGTTTTAATTCTAAATTGATTTGTTTTTCCATTAGAAAAGCATCCATGCTTATTTTTTCACTTCTGATGAAAATTGTTTTCATCTTTTCTTAATCTCAAGAGCTACACATGAATGCTGCTAATATATCTAATATATATCTAATATATCTAATATATATTCCCCCAAAGCCAATCGGTCAGTTCTCAGCCCCCATCTACTGCATCTCCCACGCCTCGTTCCTCCTTGAAAGACAAGACTGGGGGGTGGCGCGGTGGGTCACAGGAGAGGGCAGGACGTGGGTCAGAGATGCCAGCAGGAGTCACTCATTGGAGGGTTCATTCCAGATATCATCATTTGAGCGATTTCTGTAAAATCTGTCTCCCTGCTCATGGGCAAACTCCAGGGGCCAGAGACCAGCTGCTCGCAGCCTTTGCACAGGGCTGGCTTGGGGTGGGCTGCAGGGTCCATCACTGGCCCTGCACTGGAGCTGCCCACATCCTGTGGGCTCCAGGTCGCTCCTCCAGCAAGCACAGGGCCCAGTTACCACCCATTGTGTTGGCTTCTCCCATGAGAAAACCCACAGGTGTTATTTCATTAATTTTATTCCAAAAGCATTAAATGTTTACAATCCCCACCTCCCCCCCACCAAAAAAAAAAAAAAAAAAAACCCCACACACAAAACAATTTGAAGGAATTGCTTGCTGTCAAGTAAAAAGGCAATGTGCCCACTCCCATCTTTGGTCCCATTTCCCAGACGGAAGATCCCTCAACATCATGGTGTTGATCACTGCAAACCTTTTCTCTAGACATTCTGTCGTCAACCAGCAAATATTTATTGAGCAGCTACTCTGTGCTAAGGTCTGTATCAGAAACTGGGGAAAAGACAGTGAGGAAGCCAGACACAATTTCTGGAGGTGGAAGGCTCATTTAAACCGTGAACATGTGTGTACCATGCACATTATGTGTTGGTTTCTGTTCTTACAAAATGGGAATACTGTAAATCGTCTTTAATATCCATCTAGTTTAAAAGCTGAAAAATACCCAAAATAGGAGGGGAAGAAAAAAGGAGAAAAACTCATCCATTTTAGATTCATGACCCAAAGAGAGTTGCATTTTATAGCTTTGTATAGTACCTTGCCGTGTTTATTTATATATAGTTTCATTTTATTCTACAAAGTCATCATCATACTGAAATCACAGTTTTTCCTTCTTTTTTATTGCTCAAGTAATACAAACAGAAAACATAAAAACAAAATTCCTTGTAAATCTACAACTCACCATTAATCATTGCTAATCTTTAATATCACACATACTTTTTTTTTCAAAACTAGAAGTTTGGAATCACGCTGAGTCTATCACTCAGTAACTGACTGATCTCAAATTTATTCTGTATCAGTAATTACAACTCCACTTTGTCATTTTCATGACTGTGGACTTGGTTGTCCTGTGGGTTCACATTATAGAATCATACAGTTTCCTCTCCTTGGACATTAGAGTATTTCTAATTTCTTATTTTTATCAGATGTTTGCACATTTCCTTAGTACCTGAGTGATTTTGCATTGTTTTTATTCGCTCACATTTTAAGCATCAAAATGTTAATCGCCATTATCTTTGATAGTATTCTATGAAATAATTATTTTGTTTTTATACTTTCTTGTTTTCTCTAAATGCTTTGAAATGAACAGGTTTTATTTGCATAATCATATCATTTGAAATTATGCCATGCAAAAATTTCCAAATTACCAGTTTTCAGGGCGATGGCTTTTTTGGCTGCCTGGAATTCCATGTAGGGGCTAGACTGGGATTCATTTTGCCTTTCCTTTCCATTGGCCATTTGGGTTTGCTCCAACTTTTTCAAGATCGTGATTCGGGGACCCCATTCCATATGTAGGATTACATCCTTGTGTAAGAGCCCTACAAAGGCTGTGAACGCCTTTCACACCTTGGCACTTCCTGCCCAACTGCTTTCCCGGAAGGCCGCTCCAGTTTCCACTCCCACCAGCAGTACGTGAGAACGCCTGCCCAGCCACCCTCTCTTCCTCCGGGAGTTGCTTCAGGCCCCTGGACAGCTGCTCTCTGTGCCAGGAGGGCAGATGCGAGCCAGGAATGGCTTTGTTAGCGATGCCAGTCACCCCAGCCCAGGCCCCTAGGAGTGAGTTCTAACAAGCCCCGTTCCCAGACGGAACCTGTCCAGAAAAAGAAAAGCAAGGAAGAAGGGGGAAACTCACTGGAAAAAAACATGCACAGATTAAAATAATATTTGGCACATACGTCGCACTTTTAAAATTCTTCAAACGTTTTATAAACACTAGCTAATTAATTAAGCTGCCTAAATCTGGCTGCAGTTGGTGGAGAGAACTCAAGAGGAGCTAAAAAACAAGGAGGGGGCCCGCGGCCCTGCACCACTCCAGATTTTCCTGTCGCCTGCCCGGGTGTGACTGCGGCCTCCGGCTGCACACAGGAATAGCCCTGCTGCAACACGCCGTGCGCCCGGCTCCACGGCCCCCTCTCCTCACACGCTCTCCCACCGGCTGCTGACTCACAGCCCCGTGTGGTGTCACTGAAAAGGATAATAATAACTGCCATTTATTACGCGCCCAGGGGCCAGGCACAGTGGCAGGCTCCAGGCCTGTAGCATCTCCTGGTCACCGATGAGGAAGGAGGCTGAGAGAGAGGATTTGCCCCGGAGCAAGTAACACCCCTCCTTCTTTCCTTCATTAATGTGATCATTCAGCATGTAGTTATTGAGGGCCCCATGTGTGCCAGGCACTGTTGTAGGCAGGGGGCTGGAAATAATTCCTGGTGGGCATTATGTCCTGGTGGCGGGGAGCGGGGAGACATGGCAATTCAGAGATCGAGGATGGAAATAGTGTCTGTGAGGATAATGGGAACAGAAACAAAAATTTAGCCAGCACCTCTGTGGCAGGCACCCACTGTCCACCCGTGTCAAGAGTCCCCAGGACTGTTCTGGGGAGTGGGTGCCGGTACCCTACTCTGTGGGGTGGAATGGAGGCTCAGAGAGGTGGGTGCTGGGCTGGTTAAAGGGGAACCTGTGCCCCTGTCCCGGTGCCAGTGCTTCCTCCAGGTGGCATTTCTGTGGTTTGTCCAGTCTTGCTGCTGGGTGCACACCCACTGGGAATGTTCCCAGCAGGCCTACCGCCTCCCTCATGTGCTCTCCCCTGCCGGCCACCAGCCACCAGCCTGGCCTGCTGTGGACTCTGGTTTCTTCCCTGCACAGTGTAGGCTGGCAGACCCCGGGCTGTCCCTCTGAGTCTCCTGGCCTGGGAATTGACTGGAAAGAAGGGCAGGAAGCTAAGATGCCTGTCCTGAGGCCCCAGGCTTGCCCCTATGCAGGCAGGCTGGAGTCCACGGGTCCCCTTTCCCTTGGGCAGCCTGCCCCTGCCCGTGAGGTGGTGCCAGGCCCCAGGCTGGTGGGCAAATTCAGTCTCTCCTGCCCAGCCAGAGCCAGAGGGTCTGCTCAGGGTACAGACCGCAGCCTTGTCTGAAACACACGGCACAGATATCTAGGTCGGGATGGGTCAAGGTCACCTCTTGAGCCAATGGTGCTCCTAGGTGGAAACCGGGTGGCACGTCTGCACGTGTACAGGACTCTGCCAGCCTATGCCTGTCTTCTCCATTCCCCCTCTCCATCTGCTAGCTCTGTGGTTCTCCCCAACCCCACCATTTCTCCAAGGTCATTGTGATCTGTCCTTTCCCCCAACCCCCTACTTTGCTCAAACTTGGGGGCCCTGACTGTGCCTTGCTCTGAGCACCTGCAGCATGTCTCATCTTTACCGGCCTGTTCCCCTGTTCTTCTGGCCACATGCCCCCTCTTCCTTGCCTCTCTTCTACCTGTCTCCCATGACTTAATGTTCTCCAGTGGGGGGCATTGGCCCCTCCCCACTGCTGACCATGGGACTCTGTGTAGCTGCCCAACCTGGCCGCCTTTGCAGCCTGACCTGGGGCCACCCTCTGCGTCCCCAGTGTCCCCAGCACCCGGCGTAGCCTGGCCTGTGAGGCTCAGCAAGGGTGGATGGCAGTGATGTCTCAGTGACAGAAACTTACCTGTGTGGTCTCATTTACTTTCCAGAACAGAACAGAGGGCTGGGGGCGGGTATCTGCCTACTGTGTGGGTAAGGAAACTGACACTCAAGCTGTGGCTAAACTAGGGTGTGAAAGCCAGCCAGGTTTCGAACCGGTCAGAGGATTCCAAAGACCAGACCCCGCTTGTCGACACTGTCCTGGCGAGGCTTGTGTTCGGTCCTACCTGAGGTCTATCCAGACGGGCTCAAAGGGACTGTGACAGGTGAGAAGCTAGAGCTCCCAGGGCAGTAAAGGGACCTGCCCACACCAAGGGCGGCACTCACACCCATCGGAGCTGGGCAGCTACTAAGCTCATGAACACCAGACCCTGTTGCATCTGAGAGCACCAAGGTCAAAGAACCGTAAGTCGCTGTCCTCAAAGCCAAGGCCTCCTGCTTCTCCACTGCTCCGCAGGCCCCAGCTTCCCTGCTCTGGACCTGCTTCCTCTGTATAGATCCCACCCCCACCTCCCATGCTGCTACCGACCTCTGAGCCTTGGCCCAGGCTGTTCCTTCTGTCAGGAACAGTTACCCTTTCCTGGTGAATTCAGATTTGAATCCGGAGCCCAGCTCAGACATGGCACATGAAGGGAAGGCTCAGGCACTAAACCCGCTCTCTGCCACCGCACTTAACCTCCCTGTACCTCAGTTTCCTCACTTGGAACAGCCTCACAGGCTCGTTGGGGGAGTTCCAGGTGATGATGCCCCCATGTGCTGAGCTCAGGGTTCCCTGAGGTGCGCACTTGTCAGTGAGTCCTTGTGATAGTGACTGAGAAGGCCCGCAGGGTCACGTGGGCTGCACGAGTAACCACTCTGCTTCCCTGCAGGAGCGGCCGGGGAGGAGGAGCTGCAGGTGGTTCAGCCTGAAAAGTTCGTGCCGGTCGCAGCCGGAGAGACGGCCACTCTGCACTGCACCGCGACCTCCCTGACTCCTGTGGGACCTATTAAGTGGTTCAGAGGGTCAGGGCCAGGCCGGCAGTTAGTCTACAGTTTCAAAAATGGAGAAGGCCCCTTCCCCCGAGTAGCCAATGTCTCAGACGGCACAAGCAGAAACAACAAGGACTTTTCCATCCGCATCAGTAACATCACCCCCGCAGACGCTGGGTTCTACTACTGTGTGAAGTTCAAGAAAGGGACCCCTAACGACACAGAACTTACGTCGGGACCAGGCGCGCAGGTCTCCGTGAGTGGTGAGTACCGCGTGGGCCCCACTGTGACAGCAGGTCAACAGCAATAGCCTTCGATTTTTGAGCAGCTGAGAAATGGGTGGCTGTGGGTGCTGATCTTTATGACCTGACAGTGAAGGCCGCGTGGCCGGAGCCCCCGTCGTCCTGGCTCTGCAGCCCTTGCCTGTTCATTCCCGCCCAGCCCTTTGGTTCCAGGGATGTGGGAGCCGAAGTCTGAGTGACTGGCCCACAGGGCAGGACCTCACCCCTGCCTCTGGGGAGGGGCCCCCTCCTTGGGGAGAGTCCTTCACTCAGCACTTACTGAGCACCTACTGGGTGCCAGGCTCTGCTCTCGGAGAAGCAGCAGTGAACAAAGCAGGCAAAGGTGGTTCTTCCACAGAGCTTCCGTTCTCTTCCTTCCAGTGAGGAGAAATCTGTTCAGGATGGGGAGGGAGGAGGCGTTTTTTACTTTGTCTTCAGAACATCACACCAAGAAGGAATTCCCAAGAGACACAGACACTGTTTAGTCTGACGGCTTGGTTGGAGGAGACCCGCAGAGGCGGGGTGTTAGCTGTGGGGTGTCTGCAAATGCTCCTGTGATTCGGGGACCAACTAACAGAGTCCCTGAAGACTCCAAGCTGGGGCATCTGAGAATGTCCCTCACTCGGGGAAGAGTTTCCCAGTTGGGTGACATAAGGGTTGACTGTTCAGGGAATAAAGATGCCCATGGAAGGTGTTCTGCAGAGGCCTAGGGTGCTGGTCCTGGGATGTCAGCCCAGGAAGGACCTTTACACCATCCAGTCCAGACCCCCATGGTCAGATGGGATGTCAGAGGCCCAAGATCGCATGCTCGGTAGTGAGAGAATTTTCTACATTCAAGACCTGATTCCAGGCCAGGCTGCTTCCGACTCAGATATGGACACTGTGTCCTTGGAAGAGCCTGGCACAGGGAAGGCATGAGTAGGAGCTCGGTCCTCATGGGCCCAAGACCAGCATCTCTCCTCTTCATTGGTTTCTCAAAGGTGGGAATGTCACACGTCACTCATATCCAGACCTGAGACCCATAGGTGAGAACCTTCAGCCACACCATCCCAAATCAAGCACCCACACCAGCCCCAGAGCTGCCCTAGCCCACTGCTTCAGTGCTGCATAATACTCCACAGGGAGCCGGCATTGTTCACTTTACAGTCTGGGTTGCAGGATATCGTTCGTTCCCACGCTAAGCTATGAAACAGACTGCGGGGATCGCTCGTGCGTCATCTACTCATGTGGGAGATGCCCCTGGAGGTGCCTTCTAGGTCAGGGGATGTGCATTTCAACTGTGTGGATATTGTCACATTTCCCTCCTAATTGTGGCACCAGTGGAGTCTCTCCATCATTCCCAGACAGAGGCAGGGAAGGTGGCTTTATCCTGCTTTGGAGATTTTACTGAACTTCCTGTGGCGGGTCCCTTTCCTGGGTAATCACAGCTAGTAAGTGGCTCCGTCCTGCTCAGATCTGCCGTCTCCTCATGGAGGGCCTGTTCTCTGCCCCAGGGCCCCTCCAGATGAGACCCTGGATGAGGAAGGAGGGGGAGAGGAGGGGAGCAGTTGAGCGTCAGATGCTGCCCCATCACGGCATTTGCTCTTGTCACCAGCTGGGAGAGAGGGACCACGGGCCCCTTTTATAGATGAGGACACTGAGGCTCAGAGAGGGCACCTGACTGGAGCTGCCAGGGGAGCTGAGATGAACCCCCAGTACTTAATTCACACCCTGCGCTCAGACACACCCCACTGTGCTTATAAAGTGGAGGCAAAGTCTGACCCTCTCCTTAAAGTCTTGTATCGTTCTTCAGTAATGAGCATTTTTTAAAAGTCCTGTGAAGGAGCAGAGCTGCTCTGCGCCCAGATCACACGGATTCTGCAGAGTCTCAACATGTGCTGAGCTGCTCCTGAAGCACGGCTCAGATATGTAAAAACTCCCAGGAGGCTTCCCGGGCGTGCTGTTGCTCCATCACTGAACACCCATGGGAGCAGCTCTGGGGGGTGGAGGGGTGTGGAGAGGGAGGGCCTTGTAGGCCCCCAGCCCCTGCCCCATCCTGGCTCTGCAGACTGATTCGAGGAGGGAGGTGTTTCCCTCAGGTGCTGGGCCTGCGTGGGGCAGGAGCACATGGCTGCCTTATTGCTACAGGTCCCCAGGCCTGGGTACCCTGAGGTGACTCCTAGTTTCCTGGAGTCAGAACCTCAGAGGAAAAGGGGAGGTGGTGGTCAGTGTGGGCTCATGAAAGTGGGGTGCATGCTCTAAATGGACATGAAGGTTGGGAGGCCACAGGAAGTTCCCCTGGACACAGTGGGGGTGAGGGGCTGGCCCTTCATTTATCTCAGTCTCAGTCTTCTCACATGGTGATAATCATGGAGAGTGGAAGGAGGAGGCCCCGGTCGTCTCACCTGGCCGAGTAGCCCTGCCAAATCGAGTTGCTTCAGGGCTGGTTTTCTGGACCTGTTTCCTCACCTGTAGAGGAGGGAGCATCACCCCAACTGCTGCAGGAAGCTAGGAGGCTGCAGTGAGCCTGCTGAGGGAGCAGATGCCACGGTGGCCTCGTCCCAAGGCGTGTCGTCTGGGGCAAGTCTCAATTACCCCTAAGTCCTCGGTTTCCCCACCTGTGAAGTGGTGGTTGTTCTGGGACATGGGAGGCTGAAGGACATCCAGAAGGCCCCCGCTGTGCTTGGCAGGTGTCACTGAGTACCGGGCAGAGGTTGAGAGCATGGGTTGCGCTGACTGCCTGGACTGACGTTCCAGCTCGTCTGCCTCCCGGCTCTGTGACCTCCGGGTCTCAGTGTCCTCATCTGTCAGTGACCTCCCACCTCACAGCAGCTGCAGGGGTGGGATGCAGACACTGTGACGTCCTCGTGCAGTGCTGGGGCAGAGAGTGCCCTCAGTGGCAGCCACGATGCTCACCCTCCTCTCCAGGCCTCGGGTATAAATGGGGATGTGGGCCTTTCAACTCTGGCTGCTCATTAGAATCCCCTGAAGTAAAATCACCTGGAAAAGGTCCTGGGCCCTGATTCCATCCTGGAAATTCTGATTTAATTGTCAGACATGAGCCCGGGCACTGGAATGTTTTAACTACCACAGAGAATGCTGGTCACAGCCAGGGCCCAGAATCCCTGGACTAGATGTTCTCTAAGGTGACCAAGGAAAAGCTGTCTTCCTTCCCCCTGACCGAAGTGGTTTTCGTGCTTCTGGGGCCTGTTAACAGCTCTGCAGGGTGTGCTGCTTCCTGGTAGCCCATGTCCACGGTAGCTCATTGGAGGCCCAAGAAAATAAGCATGAGGGGAGTAGCCTGGACACCCTTCCCGAGCTCAGCTTGGGCTGAGAGTGACTCCCTCCCTGAGGAGGGACAGCCCAGACCCCCTGTTCAGACCCCAACTTCACGCTGGGGGAGACCTTCCCATCTTAGACTCGGGTTTATAGAGGCTCTGGAACCATCCCAAATATTCAGTGTAGCTCCAGGGCCTTCCCCGCCTCGATACAGTGAAATGCCACAGATGAAATCTGTCTTCCCTCCTTTCAAAATGTTCTACCTCTCTGTAAAGAGAAACCTGTAGGAAAGCACCTGTGATCTTGTGTGTGTGTTGAAAGCAAATTTGCCAAACTTGTTTCCTGAGGGGATTATTTTAAAAAACAGAGAAAATCATTTGGGGTTTCTCTTCCTTTTCTCAATCGGGTTCTTCAGAGCAGCTGCAGGACTTGTGACTTTGCTGGATGTTTCCCCTGCACGCTCCTGCCCCCTGCCTGGAGACAGGCTCAGATGGGGGTGACCAGGCCTGGGGCAAGAGTCCCGGGAGCTGCTGTCAAGCCCCTTCTGTGACCGGGCCTTGTTGGGTGCATGTCCTCACTCCTCTGCCAGGGTGGCGCCCTGGCCACTGAGCACAGAAACACGGAGGCGCGAGGACGCAGCACAGAGACGCGAGTGGTCACTCCGGGCCGACCTGCTGCGGAGACCTGGGCTCTGCTCTCCCCAGTGAGGGCCCTTGACCAGCCCCCCTCCTCCGGAGCCTCGTCCACACATGGGACTGCTTGGCCTCCCTCAGGGGCTGCTGGGAGGGGTCAAGGGCTGAGGGGCTGGGGGGTCAGCCCAGTGTCGGGCTCCCAGTCTGCTCGGGATTAAGGGTAACTGACCACAGCGTCTCCCTCGGGGCCACCCGGCTGCTGGCTTTTTATGACTTACTCTGCAGACACCTCCTTGCTCTGCCCTCCAATATTTGCTGAGTTCAGGAAGCAAGTTAGATGTTTACAAAGGCAAATATTTGTGAATTTGCTGTCTGTTGTCTGTTACAGAAGGTGGCGGGGAGTAATGGACAGTTTGGAGGCTCCCTGTAGGACCCAGAGAAGATCTGCCCTCAGTGATCCACTGTTTATGTGTTTTCAGGATGAGGAGGCGGGGAGGCGCTTCTGCAGCCGTCTAGGCCTGTGTCTCTGTCTCTTATTTAATGGCGACGGAGAGATGCCGGCCTTTGGCTTCCTCGGGTTCATTGTCCTTGTTTCCAACCCAAAACTGACCCGAGAAGGAGAACCCCGATTCTGTTCCCTTTGTCTGCTCCCTTCGAAATCAGACATGGGCACAGATTAGACCTGTTTGAGAAATGGTTTAAAGAATGAAAAGTTGGAGTGAATCCCTCACCCGCGGGGAGAGCCGGGTAGCAGGTCTGGGCTCATCGTTGCCCTGGGCTTTTTAACCTGATGAGGCGTCTTGTGGTTTACTCAGGCGAACATGCCTCGGCCGCCTGTGTCCCCGCCCCGGGAGAGCCTGTGGCCCCTGTCACAGATGGGGACAGAGGTGCCCGGCTGCCCTCTCCGGGCTGGCAGCCTGGGTCAGCCTCCCTGGGGCCCCCCGGTGCCCCTGCTGCCAGGTCATTGGTGCTGTGGGTGCTTCTCTGACCTTGGAAAGGCCCCCAGTGGGTTGTGGTGCAGGAACAGCCCATAGAGTGAGACTGAGGTCACATTCCGGCACCCAGAATGTTGAGAAATCCCCTGAGAGGAAGGGAGGGGGGGACTCTGACCCCAGGCCTGCGGCCCTGTCACCCTGCGCCCGATCCTGGCTCACCTCTGGGAACCGGGTGTCCCTAAGTGAGGGTGGTGACCCCCTGCCCAGCACTACCAGAACCGAGACAGTAGTCGTGTGCAGTTCCCAGCAGTGTCCCCCGCCCCTCCTCGGCGGCCGTGACTCACAGTCGCGCTTATTGTTCCAAATGCTCCTTTGTAGCCAAACCCTCTCGGCCTGCGGTGTCGGGACCCAGCGAGAGGGCCACACTTGGGCAGACGGTGACCTTCACCTGCCAGTCCCACGGCTTCTCCCCCAGAAACATCAGCCTGAAATGGTTCAAAAATGGGAATGAGCTGCCAGCCCCCCAGCCCAGCGTGGACCCCCAAGGGGAGGCCGTCTCCTACAACATCTCCAGCACAGCCAGGGTGCTGCTGGCGCCGGGGGACGTGCGCTCCCAGGTCATCTGCGAGGTGGCTCACGTCACCCTGAAGGGCGGCCCTCTTCGCGGGACGGCCAACTTGTCTGAGACCATCCGAGGTGTGAACCCCCCAAGCCCTGCCCTGCCCCAGACTCCGCCTGCCCCTCCCACCGGCCCCAGCGCGGATGTCGGGAGTCCAGTCCCACAGTCCTCGGCCACACCAGGCCCCTGCGTGTGCGGGTCACTCCCTCCGGTCTCCCCGGCAGCCACCAGGGCAGCACCTCCCCGGCCCAGGCAGTGAGCCGGCAGTTTCCCGAACTTTGCCCGCAGCCACCCCATCCCTGAGCGCCCACCACACCCCTGCCAGGTGCTGGGGGGGTTTGTTTATTTTGCCACAGTGACTAGGCCCCCCTGCTGCCTGCAGGGGTGGTGATGTTGATTTCCCCCCTACTGCCCGTGAGCACCTACTGTGTGCTGGCACTGTGCCTGGGGGCACGCGCGGGTGCAGAGAGAGCCTGGTGCTGGAGGCCGGCTGCCTGCCCAGCGTGCCGGTGACCCCGTGCTGCGGTGGGGGCAGTGCCGGGCCCTTCCCTGGGATCTGTCTGTGCCAGAAGGTCCGAGCCTCTGCCCTGTGCTGTTGCAGTTCCGCCCTCCTTGGAGGTGGCCCAGTCTCCCGCGGCAGGGAGCCAGGTGAATGTAACCTGCCTGGTGAAGGAGTTCTACCCCCGGAGCCTGCAGCTGACCTGGCTGGAGAACGGAAACGCGTCCCGAACAGAGAAGCCCGCGGCTCTCCTGGAGAACAAGGACGGGACCTTCACCTGGAGGAGCTGGCTCCTGGTGAACAATTCTGCCCACAGGGGGAAAGTGGTGCTCACCTGCCAGGTGGAGCATGACGGGCAGCCGGCGGTCTCCAGAACCCACACCCTGGAGGCCTCTGCTCAGCCGGGCAAGCAGGACACAGATGAAAACCCTGGTGAGACCTCCATGCCACTGACCTGGATTTTTAAAATTTTAACGTTTTTTTAATGTTAAAAGTAGTAATCCGTGCTTGTAGAATAATCTAGAACTCCATAAATAAAGTAGAATCTTAAAGTGAGCTCCCGTCCCCTAATTCCCATGTTTTAAGAGTGGCCACTGATGAGCATTTGGGCCATGTCCTTGTAGAACTTTCCGCATAAAAATGTGTGCAGCAGGGAGTGGGGGGGAGTTGTCCTGCTTGGGGTCCTGCCCTGTGCTTTTCCACCTCACAGTGACTACCCCCACCATTCATGTCAGCCCCCCGGCTCCATTGTTCTCTTTAACCTCTGCTAGGCCCCGGCGCATGGCAAGCTCCCCATAGGGGGTGGGGCAGGGACTCGGGGTGACGTGACTTATCTCAGCTGTAATGACCACTGTGATCTGTGTCCTGTGCGCGTTCTGTTACCCGAGCGGCTGTTCTGTGGGATTCCTCAGGGAGCGTTTGCAGACCCAGTGTGTGCCAGTTAAGGCGGTCATCAGCGGCCAGTCTTCTGGGGGAGTGAAGGTATTGGGTCTGCCCCCTACCAACCTGCTGCCATGGATCTCTCTTCTTCAAAATGCCAGCCCCTCCTTGGAGTTTTAGTGTCACTGTGCAATGTCCCATTATCTGTCATTAGCATGGCTGTGCCCGGAACATAGCATGCCCTTTAAATGGATAAGAATAGAGGTCACTTCTTTCTTTCATGCAGCCTTCAGGGGAGCAGGCAAGTTCTATAGAAGCCTGGAGGCCCTGCCAGGTGGTCCTTTGCTGTCACCCAGAATAGGTATTTGTAGGGTGAACTCTGCACAGAGAGACAGGGAATGTGGATGTCCACTCTGGGTCTGTCCCAGACTTGCTGGGTGATATTGGACTAGTCAGTGCCTCTCCGCTGGCTCACGACAGTGTTGAAGGAGATGAGCTCTGTGACCCTGTAGCTTTGAGTCCCAGCTGCTTGGGGCCGTGCTGTCTTGTGGCGCATCCTGGCTTCAGGACCTGGTACCTCGTAGGCACGCACATGCTTTTAGACAGTGTGAAAGAGTGAGTCAGTTGGTTGATTGCTTGGTTGGTGAGTTAATCCTCAGGGTTATCCAGCTGAGGAGAGATTGTATTAGTGTCAGTAACACCTGAGGAAGCCATGTTGGGGGAGGTCTGCTCAAGGTCACAGCCGAGGACATCGATTCAGACCCTTGTTTCTGTGTCTCAGAGCCCTGTGCCCTGTCTCGGACCCCCTACCTGTGCCCTGGGGCTGGCCAAGTGCCTGTCTTCGTTTCAGGTGTCCGGGAATCATAGCACCTGTACCCAGATCCCAGGCACAGATCGGGGGCAGCCCCAAGCCCTCTGAGCCCCATCGCCAGTGGCATGGCTGCCATTCCCCCTTCACCTCCCCTGCCAGCTGCTGTATGACACCCCAGCTGTGAATTGGGGTTTCAGCTGGGCTGTGCCCCTGTGGTGGCTGCTCCGTGGTTCACTCCAGATGAGGAGGGACAGGCCTGTGTTCTCCAGGAGTGAGATTTCTGCCCACCTCCTGCAGCCAGGACTCCACTGGCACCTCGGCATGGCTTTCCATTGCCCACGGTGACCCACGTGGGATGCCCACATGCCCACATGGCTCGAGAGAGCCGAGAAGGCCCATTCACGTGTTCTGTTAGGATGCCTGCCTGGTGGTGAGAGGGGACGATGGGTTTTCATTTGCGTCGTTTTTAATTTGCGAACTGAAGCCGCTCTCCCCTGTGGTTCCAGGCAAGTCTCAGAGCTGGAACAGTGTCATTATCGCGGTGGGCGTGGTGTGTGCCTTGCTGGTGGCTCTGCTGATCACGGCCCTCTACCTCCTCCGCATCCGGCAGAGAAAAGGTGGGTACATTCTCCTCCTCCTCCTCAAGAGTTTGCCCCTGGGCTGTCCTTCCCAGAGGGAGAGGCTTTGACCTACCTGTAGCCTAAGCTGTGAGGATGCCGGTGACTTCCGGTGACTAGACATTCAGAGGCAGCAGTGCCATGGCCGACGGAGCACCTCCCAGGCTGGATCCCTCCTGCAGCCTCTCCCTCATGGTTACAGGGTGGCCACCATTGCTCCGGACCTTGCATCCTCATGTGATCACTACTGAGGTGGGGAGCAGGGAGCTGTCAGTGACCAAGAGGGATTCAGCGACTCTCCTTAATATGTGTCAGGGAGGAACTGCTCACCAGAGCCCCTGGCAAATGTCTGCCTTCCTCTACATGTCCAGGGACACGTTCAGCCCCTCGGCAGGAGGCTGGAAAGGAGTAGGGATGCCAGCCCCACTACCGCCAAAGGTGTTAGGAGGACTAAATGGGTGACTGCATGTAAAAGGTTAGGAATGTGCCCAGCCCACAGCAAGGACTCAACAGATGTTCATTCCAGTGGTCTGTTTTGTTTGTGAGCCCAGAAACACGAGCCATCTCCCTGGAAAGTTCTTATAGCAGCAAGGTGTGCAGCCTTGGACTCCACTTCGGGAGGGTACAAGTTCAAAGCCAAGGCGCCGTCCCCTTGTTTGTGTGTGCGCCTGTGTGTGTATGTGAGTGTTGGTTATTCCTGTGACAAGACCTCTGACTTGGAGTCAGACGATCCAGGTTCCCGATCCAGGCCTCAGCTTCAGCTGTGAGCTGGTGGCGCAAGCTTCCCCTGGAGTGTGGTTACGAAACACAAATAGCTCTTGTGAAATAATTAGCTCTGGCACTTTCTCAGACCTCAGAAAAATACACGTTTTCTTTCCTGTTCTCGGAAGAGACGATCGTAAGCCAGTGTGTCTGAAACGTTTTTGGTGACAGGTGATAGAAATTCATTTTATGTCTCAATTCAGTGTGACACTCTGTGTACAAAATAGGAATCCTGATATTTCTGGTTTTGTCATATTCTATACTATATTCTCTTAAAATTGCTGGTTGTGTCCCACGATGTGCCACAGCTGCAAAGAGCAGTGCCCCTCTGCACCCAGCTGCCAGGCTGAGCTGGGGTGGGCATCGGTCATCATCCCTGCGGCATCTGTTCTGCTCTGTCCCCCAAGCTCCCCTCCCTCCTGGCCTGGCTGGCTGGACTCGGCTGTGAGGACTCGCCGAGCCTCAGGCTGCCCTCTGGAACCTGGAAGGGGTCCCGCCAGGAGATCTTCCCCGCGGTTTCCCTAAAGCTGCTGGAGAGCGCTCCCCCTCGCCACCCTGGTGACAAGCCAGCCCATCAGATGGAGCATTGTGGCACCCATCAGGGACCGAGGCCCCCTGTAGACGCTCATCCCTCGGAGCAGGTCACCTCCCAGCACGCCTGAGCTCATGCCTCGGGCTTAGGAACCAGTGAGCCGTGCTCCGGAGGAGGAATGGGGCTTGAAGGGCTGGGGACACTGGAGACAGCCACCCAGTGCCTGAGCGGTGGCCTCCAGTGACAGTGACAACCAGCACACACTCAGCTCTTCTATGTCCCCAGCACTGTTCTCACCGCAGGCCCCTGTGGTAGTGTAACTAACCCTATTTTCCAGGTGAGGAAACTGAGACATTCGACTCAGGGTCTCACCACTGGTAAGCAGTGGGTCTCTAGGGACCATGTTTGGGACCAAATCTGCGCATGCTTCACCCTAATGACACCCCCCTTCACCCTCATTGGTCCCTGGCCGTCCTCTACCTGAATACTGCATGTCCTGATTCTAACTCTGTCACTTACCAGCTGTGTGCCCCTAAGGAGTCATCCGTCTGTTTGGTGTGAAGTCAGAGGTGATCGGTGTCCCTGTCGTTGGACTCTGAGACAACTCGTGTCCCAGCATTTTGCAACTTAGCGGCCGCCGCTTAGACATTTATGATGCCCCTCTCCCGAGAGTCCAGTGCCTGCGTGGGCACCGGGCACTCCCTGCCAGCTTAGCGCCATGCACTGTGGCACACGGCCTTCAGTCTGTTGAAATGCGGTGCAGTGCACACTGGAGTGTGCATGTTGCTTTTTAATTACAACGTTACAGCCAAATGGGAGTCAAATGGTGGCTGAGCCCTGGCAGTTTCTCTGCGGGATGCCCCATATCACAGGCTCAAAATCTCTGAGCCGGATGGACCCTTTCTTTCTTCCCAAGAGACTTTTTGGGAAAGTGGTGACTTGAAAAGAAATGAACGTCCAGCCCCACCCTGCAAGTCAGAGAGCTGAGCTCCCAGCTGCGAGAGGGAAATGACCCGCTCAGGGTCACACAGCGAGCGAGTTGGTGGCAGAAGTGGGGTCCACACCCCCCTTGATGTAAAGCCCTGCTGGAATCTGCTCTCTAGCGGGGAGGGCCTGACTGGGACCTGCCGTGGGCAGCATTTCAGGCAAGGTGTGTGACGACCGGAGGCCCAGGCAGAGGAAAGGCTGCTGGCTCTCCCCGTCTGATGCTGCTTTGGGGTCTGACCTTTGGCACCCCCGAGAGGTGGGATAGGCCCAGCTCACTGTCTTCTTCCCTGGAAGCTACTGGCCCGCCCCACTGGGGTGCTCAGGGGTGTGGAGAATCTGATTTCACCAATTCTTCCCAGTGCGCCCAAAGACAAACCTTTGCCAAAACAATTATGTGAGAAGGTATATTTCTAGGTTAAGTAACTGACTTTTCTTCTTTGTTTCAGCCAAGGGCTCCACTTCTTCTACAAGGTAAGCACCTCTCTGGGCTCTCGTGCTTTTGCAATTGTGATTTGGTTGTTTGAAAACCCCCCAAACTGCAAAACCTAATCCATACCCTCTGACCCTCACTGACTGGCAGAAATGCCAGTCAGCATTTCTGCTTCCTTTGTACACTCCCTCACCAGGTCTGCTTTTCATTGTTGTCTTGATGCACGGAGGCTCTGACTGCTTCACTGCTGTCCACAGACAGGGAGACCCCCACCAAATACCATTTGCACTGTGGCAGAACCCCCAAGCGTCCTGCACATGCCACCCCCAGGCCCAAGTTGTATGCTTTGCTCTTTCCTTCATGGTGGCCCCGGCAGTGCTGGGGTGAGGGGAAAAAGCACCTGCCCGCCGCTCGAGCCCATGGCCTGGTCAGAGGCTCAGGCGAGACAGCACGTCACAGTGGTACATTAGTTTGTGGGATCCTATCTCAGTGGTACTTGCTGAGTCCCTACTATGTGCCAGCTGTGTTCTGGGTGCTGGAGACACAGCAGTGAGCAAGCCTCCGCCCAGGCCCTTCATGGGGCTCAGACGCCAGAGAGAAAAGCAGGTGGTCAGGGTGGAGACGAATGTGATCGTGTCCAGGGGTGACAAATCAAACACAATGGCGTGGAGACCAGTGGCACAGCTGGCTCGGGGGCATGGGGTCTCCTCTTAGGGGGGATGAGAGCAGGCACCTGAGCTAGGGGGTGAACAGGGCTGGGGGTGTCCTGGGCAAGGGAGCAGGCATGGAGGGGCCTGAGTAGGGTGTGTAGGGAAACCCGTGTGGCTGGGGCAGAAGGAAGGTGGGACGGCTGGAGGGGGACGCCGGGAACAGGTCCACCTCTCCTAGTCGAAGCCTGTGCAGCCGTTGCTAAACTAGACTTGCAGCTTTTAGGAAGTCGCCATCTCTGCCCGCGGCAGAGTAGAGGCAGGCCCCTAACCTGCCATGTGAATGTACCTGCGTGGAAACATGTGAATGTTCACACTCAGGGTGATAAGTAGATGCTATAAATAGGCTGCTGGTTCAGATCAGATTTTGCCACCAAACAGGTTTTGCGCATCTTTTGATTTTTTGTTTGATTTTAGAATTGCAAAGCAGGAACTGAGGACCTGGAGTGGGGGCCAGTGGCTAAGGGTCTGTGGCAGTTGACAGCCTGGGGTTTCAGTCCCGGGAGCCCGAGGAGGGAAGTGATCTGACTGTTGTTTTAGAAGCATCTCCCAGACTGCTGTGTGGGACTCAGGCTGTAGGAGGTGAGGGTGGAGGCAGAGAGTCCCAGGGGAGGCTGCTGTGGTGACCCAAGTGGCCTGGCCCTGGGGGTTGGGTCGGCAAGAGATGCTGAGAGTCTGGATGTATTTTGGAGATAGAGCTGTCAGGATTTGCTGATGGGTTGTACAGTCACGGACAATCTCAAGGTTGGGGGCACTGGGGGTCCCGTGTCCTTTGTCGGGGGCACTGATTGCATGTGTTCCTGAGGCCCTGAGAAGTGTGTGCTCCTTTCTACCTGGCAGCATGAGCCCCCAGTACCCTTGGGAGAAAGCCTGGCTTTCTGCCGTGACCGCCACAGATGGCTTCCTGGTCTGAGCCTGTCCGACTTCCCAGCCTCCTCACCTCCCGCCCAGCAGGGCAACTCTCCAGCAGAGCTAGGCTCTTCCTGCCCCTGTTCCGTGCCTGCACTGACCACAGTCTCCAAAGCAAGTGCACTCTCCTAACGGCAAGACTCGGGTTCCACCTTTTGCCTAAGAACCTCCAGGGGCTCCCTGAGGCTCTCAGCATAGTCCACAGACCCTACCGAGACCCCCGAGCTCCTTGTGGTCCAGTCCTACTGGTATGGACTGTTTCACTGCTGGCTACTCCCAGACCCTCACATTTGGGGCTTATTCTGCTGCACCCGTGTACCCCTCCCAGTGCTGCATCCCCACTCTCTTCCTAGCCCTTTGCATGGACCTCTCTCCCTGAGATGTGCCCCCCAACCCTGCTCACAGACCACCAGGGTCTCATAACTCTGGGGGTGACAGTCACAACTGGCTTGATAAACAGCAACCCCTGGAGTTGTGCGATACTGAAGTTAGAGTGGGTACCCCTCCTTTTACCCCCTTACCTCCTGCTCCTTCTGGGCCCAGCAAGGTCAATATCTCCTCCAGGCACAGGGCCTCTCCTGGTGTTCTTACACTGACCCCCAATGTGTTCAAGGTGTCTCCACACTTGTCCCCATATTATAATCATCCCTCTTGAAGGCAGGGACATTTCCCTCATGGTCACTGCTAACAACTGCTGAACTGAAATGGAATAGGTGCTCAGTAAAGGCTCATTGAATGAGTGAATGAATGAATGAATGAATGCCATTCCAGACCACTCTGGCAATCCCTAATCTTCTGTACTGAATCCTTAAAACTCTCTCGGTGGCTTCACCCGAAATACAGAAAGATCTCTCTTGTTTCGCTTTTATTGTTGTCATTATTTTTACTTGTCTTCTCTCCCCTGTTAGACAATAAGTTCCTGGAAGAAAAGGGCAGTGTCAATAATAATAATGACAACAGCATCAGCAGTGAACATTTATCCTTTACTCATATTCCAGGAACTGATCTATGCTTTTACCTATATTAGCCCATTGGTGATTTTAATTAGAGCAAAAACCCTGTGATGTACTACTGTCCCATTTTAATGGAACAGTTCTCAAATTTGAATGTGTAGCAGACAGAATTCCCTGGAGGGCTTATTAAAACACAGATTACAGAGCCCCGCCCCCAGGGTTTCTGATGAAGAACTGGTATTTTTAGCAAGTTCTCAGGTGGTGCTGAGGCTGCAGTTTCCGAGTCAGACTTTAAGAACCATGTTCTAGAAAGTTGTTATTGTCCCTATGAATGGTTGTGGAGACTGAGGCTTGGAGAAGTCCTGACCCCCGGGACCCCCAGCTAGTGAATATGGGCTGTGACTCTACCTCACATTTCTCTGACTCCAACTCTGACGCTCTTCAGCTGCTCTGATGCCTCTCGCTGCCTATTTCCCCTTCCCCAGAGAAGGCAAGCATTTTCTGTTTTTTATTTTTCCAACGTGAGCCTACCAAGGGAGCCGTGAGATCACTTGCTCCCTTTCATCTCTAAACCAGAGCAATAGCTAGTGTGTGGTAATGGTGGTTTCCGTGAACGGCGGCTTCAGTCGGCTGGCTGGGATCAGACACTTTCCGGAGGACGCTGTAACAACCGGGCACCCCGGGGAGGGTGTCACGGGGGGGATGCCGCTGCTTTGAGCTCAAAGGGCCCTTCAGGCTGCAGGGCTGGTGGACAGACTGGCTATTTCCAACTCCCTGGGTTAGGAGCGAACATGCAGAACATTGTCTGTAATCTTCCCGGCTCCGACGGGAGAGAAATGTGTCTCTGCTCCCTTAATTGGGCACTGGGGTTCATTCAGTCTGCCATTTGCTCACTTGTCAGATATTCGCGGCGTTTATTCTTAGAATATTTAGGGCTTCCCTGATTCTTTCATTTATTCGCTGAATTGAGCACAGCTCAGTGCCAGGCCTTCAGCTACAGGATTACAAAGGGGAGCAAAAAGACACCCTGTCTCGTGGCCTGTCTACCTGAAGGGAGAGATGGCCATCCATTCATTCATTCCCTCGCTCATTCATTCATTCTGCAGCTTTTTTGAAGTGCTAGCTCCGTGCCAGTCCTTGACTAGGTGTTGGCGCTGCCGTGGGGAAGGAGGTGGGCCAGTCCTGCCCACATGGATCTCGTGACCCTTGGGGAGGCCGGTGGCCAAACAATCCAGACAATCCACAAGGTGATACGGGTGCTAACAAAATAAAATATAGCCGGGCAGAGAACAGAGCTGGGAGGTGGGGGGCGGCCAGTCTGGAAAGCCTTATTGAAGGAGGTGACATTTAGGAGGCAGCTAAAGAAGGACAGGCTCCCACCACGGGAGTATCTGGGGCAAGAACAGCCCAGGCAGAGGGATTGGCTGGTGCCAAGACCCCAGGCAGGAGCAGTTGAACGTGTTCATGGGACATGGGGGTGGGGAGGGGAGGCCAGGTGGCTGGAGCCAGTAAATCAAGCACTCAGTGGGGACAGGTGACATGGGCGTCGTCACTCAGGCTGTGGAGATGGATTTCACTGTGTGGTGGGAAGGTGTTGAGTGTTTTGAGCAGAAAAACGATGTGCCATCACTTCTGTCTCACAGGTGTTACTGGTGGAGAATGCTGTGCAGAGGGGCAGGAGTTGAAGTAGGGACCCAGGGAGGAAACTCCTCGGGAAGCTGGGGGTCTAGGGTGGCGAAGATGGCAAAGTGACTGGTTTGATAACCATTTTGGAGGCAGAGCCAACAAGGCGTGCAGTGGATTAAACTTGGATTAGAAAGAAAGAAAGATTAGCCAAGCACAGGGAGGAGGAGTAGCTCGGCCATTCACCAAGACAGCAGAGACCAGGGGAGAGACAGTCAGGGGAAATGGATGGTTGTTTCCAGTAGGCAGTATCCACTGATAGAGGTGAACCCTGGCTTCTGAGAAATGAGTCTGAAGGCTCAGTTTTCCCGAGACAGGACTGTTTGAAACAGGATCTGGGAGGAGAGGAGGGAAGTGGATGAAGAGGTAAGGCAGACTGGGTGTGCAAAGGCCCTGGGGCAGCCGACTAGCGTTCATTCCATGTCATTTTTGAGCACATGTACCCATGTGGAAAGGAAGCATGGCAGACAGACAGACACACAAGCCGGGTGGGAAAAATGTAAGAAGTCTAGAGATTGTCACCGAGGAGTGGCCCGGGTAGCACGGCCCTGTTAGAGGTGACACCATAGTCTTGTCCTTAAGGATACATGGAGGTTAACCAGGAGGAAAGTAGCTGAGGGGGTCACTCGAGGCTCTTGTTGACACATAAAATAAGTCGCATCCAGGAACTCTTTTGAAATATGTGGTGGGTAGCTAAGCGGGTGGTGGCCCTGGGGCATCGGCACAGCCTGGGTCTGGTGGGCTTACCAGCACTTGGACTTGAGCCAGAGGCAATGGGAGCCCCTGGAGGGTTGGAAACCAGTGGGGTGTGGACGGATCTGCATGCTCTTTCTTGCCAGACGGTGGCCCTGCTCCCGGAGGGCTGTTCTGTGGCCACGTGCGGCCTGTCGTGCCCCAGAACTGCTTTCTGAGCCAAGCGCTCACGCCAAATCCATTAATAACCCCACTGCCAAGCCCCGTTGCTCCTGCCTGACATTATCCAGGCTAACATCCCCTGAGTTGCCGGCTTGAGAATTTACACAACTCCCGCAGAACCGGCCTCTCTGGCTTGCTCACCACCTTGACCGTGACCCACAGTGAGACAAGCCGCGGCCTCCCATTACAGAATCAAGTGCATGAATAGCTTCTTTGATTAACCAAGACTCTTGGCCCGTCTCTGTTCTTTGTTAAATAACACCTAGATGTGCATAATGCAGAACATGTAAAGAATGTGGGAAACTATAAAGCAGGAAAAAACGCCACCCAAAGACCCCTGCTTATAGCCTTGGACTGTCTCCTTTCATCGTTACCCACACATTTTTCATAATTGAGATCATTCCACAGAGATTCCTGCTTTTTCATTTATCATTTTAATGTAATCATTTGTGATAAAAAAAAAAAAACCTCACCATAAACCTTTTAAATCTTTATCTGCAAGTCTACCTAATGGCCTTAACCAGTCTCAATTGGCAGTGCCAGAAGATGTAAACTGCCCTTCCCACCCCGCTCTGTGACAAATGCTTTTGTGTAGAAAGCTTTTCTATATTTTGAATTAAAAAAAAAAAGTGCCATTATGAGTTAAGGGATGAGGACAACTTCCAAGCTCTCGATTTTGCCCAGCTGCTTCCGTCCAGGGCTCCCCAGTTTGCCGCTCCCACCAATGATGTCAGGAAAGTGCCCGTTTGCCCGTGCCTTCCCCAGCAGCGTGTGTTATTGTGTTTAAAGCTCCTTGCCAGTACAGTGGGTTAAGAAAACAATAGTGCATTGCTTAAAATTCCTTTTCGTGGGATTGAGTCCGAGGTTCCAACATTCCACGAACAGTCGTGTCCTCCACCCATGGGAAGTGGATCCTAAATGTTATTCTTATCACTTTGCATGAGCGCTGGAGATAGTGAGGATATTTTTATCTTTGTCTCTTTCCTTTTTAGGTTGCATGAGCCTGAGAAGAATGCCAGAGAAATAACCCAGGTACAGTCCTTGGTGTGATGCCCTTCCCGGGAAACTCAGTGGTGTGATTTCTGCATTGCGAGGAGCTGCAGATCCTGTTCTAAATTAAGACTGCCTCCTCGGGGTGGGGGTAGGGGGCTGGAGGAGCCGTTCTTCCCCCTTTTGCCCCATGTTCCCTTCTCCATCCGGTCTCAGTGTGTCCTGGCCTCCTGACTTGCTGCCACGCGCCACGTAACTCCAGGCGCAGGCCCCAGTCACACTGTTCTGTGTAAATGATGCCTCTTGGGTCAGCCTGCAGCCCCCTCAGTGAGGAGCTCTTTGGGCCTCAGCTCACCGGCCAGGCCAGCCGTCTGCCAGGAACACTTGCACCCAGCTCCTCCTTCAGCCCTGACCCTATCCCACAGAGCAGCGCGGGCCTGCCAGAACCTCTCTTGTCTTAGCTGATGGAAAGACCCTGGGTCCTTAATTACTTCACGCCAGGGCACCCTCCCTCGAGCCGGCAGTGTCTCCTCAGTGCTGCTGGGGAGACTGCACAGGGAGCAGGGCTGGCTTGCTTCCGAGAAAGCCAGCCCTGCTCCTCATCCACTGACATCGGCAGACCTTGGAGGCAGAGGCCTCCTCTGCATCTTGTAAGGAGACAGGCCAGGCCCTGAACCCTGCACGGGAGGGCACCAGCTGTCCTTGACATTTCCCTGGTGCTTGTCATTTTCGATGTCATCTGTTGAAAGCTCGGGGCTGGTAAAAGGCTGGTGTTCATGGGCTCTGACCTGCTGTCCTGACCAGCACAGTCCCCAGCGGCCCTGGGTCCCAGCTCAGTAGTAATTACAAAGCAAAACAATTTCCGATCATAAAACAGGGAGCCGAGGAGGCTTCCCCCGGTCATTCTCCCTCTGGACTGCATTCTAGAACCTTCAAGGGAAAGGATGATGATGAAAAAAGTGGACCACTGAAACCTGTAAAATTTCAGAGTCAGCCAAGACTTGTTGGCCACCTACTGTGTGCCTGGCCCCGGGCAGTGAGCAGGGGCCACCATCCACTTCTGTGGAGCTTGCCACCTGCCCTTGGGCTCCCAGGGCCAGGCCCAGCCCTTTCCGGGGAGGGGATTTGATGCTGTTTGTGTGGGTGCCGCAGAGAAGTGGGTGCGCCAGCAGGGTTCAGGACAGAAAAATGTGGGAACAGACGACAGCTTCAGAGTCGCACACACTTTGGACCTTTTCCAGCTGTGTGACATTAACCATCACCTCCCTGGATCTCAAGTGTTTTCATCTCTAATTTGGGGTACATAGCTCCTCCCAAGCAGGGTTGTGGGTGCATGGTGACTATTGCTGTTGGTCCTGAGACCTTCGGTGACGGTGGTGTCCCACAGGAGTGGCTGTTCATAGCCGCTGCCCTCCCTGTCCAGGGCATTGGTACCAGGCACAGAGGCAACTGACTTTGTCATTCCATTTTAAGGTGGCCCTTGTGGGATAAGGTTATCACAAGGGAGATGGTTCGTGGGCCAGGTGGTTGGTGATTATGAGCTTGTATTGAACACTCACCACGTGGGAGGCTTCCTTCTAGGAGCTTTACCTGGGTAATCTCATCTGACCCCCACAGCAGCCCTCGTGACAGGTACTACTGTTAGCCCCGCTTTATTGATGGGGAGACCAATTGCCCAGAGTCCTCAGCGAAAGAGGATAGGAGGAGGATTTGAACTCCGGCCTTTGGACTGCAGGGCCCTCCCCTCCTGGCTAGCTGGTGCCTCTTTCCCCCGAAGCCAGTGTCTCCATCTCCCAGTCCCCTGAGTGAGGCTGAAATTGTCGCCTCCACCAGCCCCTGAGTGAATGCGCCGATGCAGTCATTCACTACTCACGCAGGGGCAGTTGGGCTCCTGTGCCGGCAATGGTTTCTGCATCGTAACAAACACTGTGTGAATATTTGTGGAGTAAATGAGTAAAATGGATGAATGTCCCCACCCTCTGGGGGATCGGCATTTATTCAGGTCCCAAAACAGACACGGTCCTCAGCGGCCGGTGCTCTCGTGGAAAAACACGGCTGAGGAAGCATCTTAGGCTGAAGCCATGCTGGCGCTGAGATTTACATGGTACACTGGGTTTCACTGCAAGGAGGAGGGGCGGACATTCTAGGCTAAGGGCAGAGCATGCGGGAAGGCCAGACAGAACTGCGGGAGGAGGTGACATTGACCCAGGACTGTGAGGTGGTGGCACTGGCTTTGGGAAGATCCATCAGAGGAGGACACCTGGGTAGGTGAGTGCCTGGGAACTCCAGAATGACCTCGCCGTCTCGTTTAGATCCAGGAAACCAACGACATCAACAATGACATCACATACGCAGACCTGAACCTGCCCAAGGGGAAGAAGTCTGCGCCCCGGGCCGCCGACCCCAACAACCACACGGAGTATGCCAGCATCCAGAGCGGCCCCCCGCAGGCAGCCGAAGACACGCTCACCTACGCCGACCTGGACATGGTCCACCTCAACCGGGGCCCCAAGCAGCCAGCTCCCAAGCCTGAGCCGTCCTACTCGGAGTATGCCAGTGTCCAGGTCCAGAGGAAGTGAGACAGACCGAGGTCAGCTCTAGGGTCTGCTCCCGTGAGCCTTCCTGTCCCACACGGGGGCAGCCGTGATGAGGACAGCCAGCCCAGCTCCTGGAGGGTCGGGGTGGCACAGGCCCTGGAACCCAAGGGTGAGGGTGGCGCTTGTCTCCCCAACCCTCGGCTTTCCACCATTTCCGGGGCAGCCACACCCCCGGTGTTGCTAGACAGGGAGGCTGATTTTGCCAAACCAGCCAGGGAACCTGGGAAGTGGCCAGAGTTGCCGCTGGGGGTCCAGGAACTCTCATGCCTCTCTCCATCAACCGTGGGTCTTGGTCATGGTCGTCGAGACCCTTGCCTGCCTCCTTGATGCTCTGCAGTCTGATCTTCCAGGGCGAGGAGAGAGAAAACCCCATCTCCTCCCCCCACGCCCACCACTACCACTGGGGTTTTGGGGAAAGGTTTTCCCTTGCGAACGAACTGCCTCTCCTCGGGGAAGCTGGACAGACTCTGGGACTGCGTCCCGAGACTTGCTGTGGTTGCTGCCGACAGTCCTGGCCTCCCCCTGCCTGGACTGAGGAGCCATCTGCCCCGGGGGAGGAGAGGACCCTTGGGGAACCCCACCGCCACTGCCACCACGGACCCGCGTCGTCCTCGTGGCCTCCGAGCTCCTTGAGGACCCGTCATCCCGACTGTGACACTCCATGCGGCCCCGCCTCCTCTCTAGACCCGAGCTTGCTTCCTCCAGCTAGCACTAACTCAGCTACATCCCGCTGTGGACGCCTGTAAATTATTGAGAAATGTGAAACGTGCAATCTTGAAACTGAGGTGTTAGAAAATTTGATCTGTGGTGTTTTGTTTTGTTTTTTCTTAAAACAACAGCAACGTATCTCGGCTCTTTGTCATGTGTTGAAGCCCATGGTTGGGTCTTGTGCTGTCTAAGGTTTAAGAGTTGGTTGCCATGGAGGGGTTTTCTCACAGCAGAAACTGAGCTCCTCCAAGTCCCAGAGCCCTGAGGATGGGGAGGAAGGCTCTCGTGGGGCCGCTCCGCGGAGAGGCTTGGCCTTCCCTCCAGGACTAAATCGGCCATTTTCTCAGCCGAGCACGTGGCCGGGACCACCGCCTTCCGGGACCCCTGTGCGGTAAGTCCAAGCTGCCCAGTGCTCTCTAGGCTGCCTCCTCCACAGTTGTCTTGTCGAGACCTGATGCCTCAGTCTGCACACCCGGAAAGAGGGGAGCAGAAGATGCCCCCCAAACTCTCAGCACTTTAGGGCTGTGCAGGGTCAGGAAGCTGCGCCTGGCTGTTTCCCCCATCCCTTCAGTGACCTTCCCCCACCCCAGTTCTCTGAACTAGTCCCGGCAGAGGGAATCTTCCACTTCTGCTTCCAACCCAAACTGGACTAAATCCCAGACAGAAGAACAGGGCGGCAGTGACTGAGCCGCCTCCTGTCCCCCTGGCTCAGGAGACTAGGCAGAGGCACTGACCCACAACCCTGGAACCCCACCCTTCCGGTTCAGTGTGGAGGCTGCCTGTGCCCAGGGCAAGCAAACACTGCAAGTCCTGGTTTTTGGGTCTTCACATATAATCATCAAAATTTAGCGCTGAGATGCTCATCTCCCCGGCCCCTGGGCCTGACCGTCCAGTGTCCAAGGGGCTCCTGGCTCAGGCAGTGAGAGCAGGAGCTGATCTTCCCTGCCCGTCAGCAGGTCCTCCGGGTGAGCCTCAGGCACCCAGCACAGACCCAGCCCTCTGGGGGCAGTGATCTGGTGTTTGACGTGATGGTGTCCAGGAACCTGCTGAGCCAACAGGCCATGTGGGGAGTGCTGGCCCTACACGCCAGTTTCTCCGTGGCATCTGGGAGCACAGTGGCCCAGCCACCTGGCTCGGGCTGTTTCCAAATTCTGAAGGGTTGGCTTGTAAACTTGAATCTCCCTCTCTTCTTCCCAGAGAGAGCACACATGCTTGAGCACATGCACACACATGCGTGCGCGTGCGCGCGCGCGCACACACACACACACACACACAGAATTTTAAAAGAATGTTTTCTTGGTGCCATTTTAATTTTATTTCATTTCGAATTTTGGAAGGGGAGTAAGGGATTGAGGCCAAGGAAGTCTTGTAGCTTTAGCTCCAGCCTGGCAGCCTGGAGATGCCCATACCTTGTGTATCGAAGCCCAGGAAAAGGAAGAGGTCGAATCAACAGTGTGGAAGGAGTGTGGTTTCGGGAGTTTATTTTAAGACTGCTGGGAAGGAAACAGGCCCCATTTTGTATATAGTTGCAACTTAAACTTTTTGGCTTGCAAAATATTTTTGTAATAAAGATTTCTGGGTAACAATGACCCCTCTGGGTGTTGAGTGTCCTTGTCTCTGTGAGTATGTCTCCCCGCCCCGGGAGCCCCCGGGAGCACAGCAGGTGTGGCCCCAGGACTCAGAAACAATAAGATCGGGGCTTGGGCTCCCCCGTGGGTTTTGTCCACACGGACTTGTTTCCCTGGCTCAGAGGGAGTCCGTGTGAGGCTGTGTTTGCTGCATATGCAGAATTCAGGAGATAATTGACTTCAAATCCACTCTGGCACTTCAAAGCAGCAGGCATTCAACCACCCACCTCTCTGGGGCTCTGGCTTGTCATTGGCACAATAGAGACAATCATATTCTCCATCAGGGGTACGTGGGGGTTGAAGAGTAACCAGTGCTCAGAGGCCTTCCAGAAGTGTTGGGTCTTCCTCCTGCCTCAAAATCACGTTGGGATGTGGTCACCTCTCACCCCCAGCAGGGTCTTGGACAAGCAGGTCACTCTCCCTAATCTCCCTTTCCTCCTCTACCACACCCAAAACCTAATGCTCACCTTAGGCAACCCTCTCCAAATGACTATGTCAAGGGCTAGTATGTAGTAGGTGCTCAATAAATGTTAGTTTCCTTACCTCCCTTCAACTAGAATATTAATAAGGTTAATGCTAAGTACATTATGATTTTAACATAGCATCAACATGGTTTAGCACTTTACGAGGATTAACTCCTTTAAACCTCCCAATTAGAGATAGGTGGGGTTACTCACTTTAAAGACAAGACACAGAGAGGTGGTATAATTTATGCAGACTCACACAGCAACTGAGTAAGGTGGCTGAGACTCAGACTCTAGCTGCCTGACTTCTGTGTCCAACTACAGAGTTAGATAAGTGATACAGCGTGTGTTGACTCTGAATATGTAAAATTATAAGCAATGATAATAGCCTGCAGTGGTGATGAATAGGCCAAATGCTTTACAGCATTCACTCGTTTAATCCCCCAGTCACCAAATGAGGTAGGAGAGCTTGTTATCACTTTCAGGTGGGTAAACTGAGTCATAGAGCAATTAAGCCATTTTTCCCAATATTCCATGGTGGAACCACCGTTTGAACCCAAGGTGTCTGTCCCCCAACCTCTCCTCTACACACACACACAGTAGTACCTCATTTCATTTTCACAACTGTCGGATAGTGGTGGCTGTACTCATTTTGCAGGAAAGGAGAATGGAGGTTCAGGAAGCGTGTGGGGCCTGCCAGTCTCACTGAGCCTCTAGTCGATCTGGGACTTCCACCCAGATGCACAAGTTCCTCCAGGGTCACCCTGAGCCCTAGGCCTGGCCTGCGTGGTCAGAGTGAGGAGCAAGGAGCCTCCCATGGGGTTGCAGGCCCTTGGCCATGATGGAGGACTCAGCCTGGCCCCCTTGGGGCTAAACCTGTGAAGTAGGTGCGTGCTGCCCGCCGGGATGCGGTGTTCAAGGCAGGGATTCAGTCCCAGGGGTGGGGAAATGCCTTGCATTTTCAGGGAAGGTGGGAGGTGATGGGCGGTGTGCCCAGGCAGGGAGACTGGGGCATGTATTTTATGTAGCACCTGAGCCTCGCTTCTCCACTGCCCAAGTCCCCAGGGCTGCAGGTTGGCAGGCAAAATGAGAGTTGATGGAAGCCAAGTGACCCTCTTCCTGCTGGCCAGGAAATCAGTCAAGCATTTGGCATTCATTGGGCACCCCCTGTGGGTTCCTCATGCAAAGGAGAATGATAGCCCCCCTCTCCATGAGGACCCAGAGGCCCTCACCTCCCGCAGTCCCTGCTCATTTTATATGATGATTAGGAAAATATCTGCCCCCTCCTCAAGATTCCAGTGCTCCGCTGTAAAAGCCCCTGCATCTTCTAGCCTGTTCCCAGCAGCCAAGGTTCCCATCAGACTGGGGTTGCTGTGTTTAATTTTTAGATAGGCACTTACTACGTGTCAGGCAGATGTGTCTGGGCTCTGTGCAAATATTAACTTACTTAATCTGTTCACTCCATCCTCTTAGCCAACCTAGCAGGTAGGTGCTGTGATTACTGCCATTTAAGAGAGAAGTGGAAGCACAGAGGGTCCCCACCTCCTCGTTCAGGGAGTGTCTGGGAGCAGTGTCTCTGTGTGCAGGGTCGGGTACTGGGTGGAGCTGGAGGTTGCTAAGAGACAGTGGGGGGCAGAGACTGTGCCCTTAACTCTGCTGAGAGCCAGGAAACATGTGGTCTCAGCCTCAAAGCATCAGGGCCATCCTGGTCACCTGCCTGATCACTGGGGCCTCCCGCTTGGGCCTCGGAGGGCTCAGGCTGCCACCACTGGGGCCCACACTGTCCCCCACCCGAATTATGAAGCTTAAAGTACTTTCCAAAAAGACAGGTGCCTCTGATGTTCTTGGGGGGTGGAAGACATGAGTAGGATCCTGCATGAGCCCTCTGGGGCAGTGGGGTGCTCTGTGTCTCCAAAGGGGGTTGCGGACATAAACATCCAGGTACACACTGAACGTGTCTGTGTCTCCGTATTGTAAGTTTTCCCTCAAAGTTTTTAAAAGACCAGGGCCCTGTCCCCTGAGAACTCACCCCCACCTCCAACCTCTGACGCTGCTCCAATGGCTTCGTAGAGACGGTGCCAGGTCCCCGAGTCCAGCGCAGGGCCTGGGCCAGGCAGTGCTCGAGCAGTGTCACCGAGTTCATTCTAGAGCCTGCAGCCCCGAGACCCAAGCGGCACGTGAGACGGCGGGGACAGAGCTGGGCACACAGGCCAAGGTGGCCGCAAGGATGAGCCTCGTGCCTGGCGTCGATGCGCCTGTGAGAGCCCCTCCCTCCCCTCTCACCCTGCCCCGCGAGACTCCGCCTCCGTGGGGATCCCAGGCAGCTGCCCACGCACGGAAGCCTCCCCCTGGGACTCTGGCTTGTCGTTCACCTGTGAGCCTCAGCTTGGTCGCCTGGGATCGGGCCAGTAGCAGGCCTCAGTCGGGGGTCCTAAGGCCGCTTAAGTAGAGAACAGACCTGGGCCTTGGCAACAATGCAGTGCAGTCAACACACATATTCCTACACACACACACACACACACACACACTTTCACACTCACCACATTCACACCCACACTCACACTGCAACACATCCACACACAGACATACAGCCTCCACACTCACACGTTTGCAAACCCACACTTGCACACACACAATCACATTCACATTCACACCCACTTACCCCCCCCATTCACTCTCACACACACTCACATTTCTACCAAACTCACATCCACACGCCCGCGCCATGGCCAGGTTCTCAGAGGAAGTCAGAAATGGTGGATCTCCTCCCTGGCCGGTATGGCCCCCCCTCCCTCATTAACCCACGATGTCTCCCTCTCACCAACCTTGGGAAACCCAGCACCCCTGACCTAGCTTCGGGGCCCTCTCCCTATACCAAGCAGACCTATTTAGGGATATTTTCTCCTCCTTCACAGCCCAGACTGGACGCCTTGGCCAGGCTGACCCCCCTGCCCTGCCAAACACTAGGTGATAGGTCTTTGACAGCCCTGACCCCACAGTGAGCTGCCCCTCCCCCACCGCGACTCCATGTCCCCAACCGGACCGTGAGCTCCGCAGAACCAGAACTTTACCTCGGAGAAGGGGCCCCAGAGCTCACCACGAGCCAGGCAGGACCCCAGGCACTTAAAGGAAATTCTTATTTCCTTTCCCCTTTACTGCCTTTAGAGATAGTGCAGTGATGTCCATTTAACAAACAAGAACATGAGACTCAGAGTGAAGACATGAGCTCAGAATCACTTATCCAGCAATAATACTTGCCAGTCTCCTACTGTGAACCTGGCCTTGTGCAAAAGCCTGAGGATGCCATGCTGACAAAAGATGGGCCCACCCTGGTCAGCGCACAGGTACCGGGGAGCCAGAGCAACTGGCAATCCCGGGGCGTGGATGAGCTCACAGGACGTGGGGTGTCGCCATGTCATTTCCAGGAAGGTGTAACGTATGACGCATACGCATCCAGAAAGAACACATTCATGAGGCGCCGTGGAGGGAAAAGCTGGTTCCCGGAATGCATGGGTCTTTACAGGCTTTTTTTTTTTTTTTAAAGATTTATTTTTTATTTATACATACAAGCTGGGGTGCAGGCCAGAGGCGTGGGGCGGCGAGATGGTTCACCAGAGACAGAGCGGGTAGCAGAACAGACAGATCAGAAATACACTGCTGAGGGGAGCAGCGGGCGAGGCAGGAGAGGTCTGCCGCGCCATGTGGGATTCTCCCTGGCTGGGCGTCGAACTCGCGTCGCTGCTGCCGACAGCTCCACAGTGCAGCACTTAACCACTGCGCCACCGGGGAGGCCCTCTTTACAGGCTTTTGAAAAAAGAACACGAGAATAAAATGTTTAGATTAGTTGTAAAACTGGTCTGGAGGAGCCAATGCCAGCAGGGGTGACCCTTTCCTTTGTGCGTTGGCCCCTGTACTGACAACACCAGTTTCCTAACATTCCTGGAATGGACCACAGGGCCTTTGCATATGCTGCTCCTTCTGCCTGGAACATTTGCTGGGTTTTTCTTGTTTGGTCTCCAATCCAGTGGCTGGTTGATTTCCTTTGTTGAAGACCACTGTTATAGCCCTGTCCAGAACTTCTCCTTTGGAGGCCTTGTCACAAGTGTGTGAGACTTGTGATACCTTCTCGTGATGCTTGATTGACATCCCTCTCTACCACGACGCCGAGTGCTGCCTCCGAGCAAGGAGCTCATGGCTTCGCTCACCAATGCAACTCCTGTATCCTGTCCCTAGGGTGCACCCAACAGGTATTTGTTGGAAGGGTGGGAGGAGGAATGAAGCAATGGGAAGATGGAGGATGAGAAGCTGGGTGAATGGGAAAGAGGTGGGGAGGATGAATGAATGGATGGACAGATGTATGGACACATTAGTGGCAAGAAAGGAACAGAGGGAGGGAGAGAAGGAAGGAAAAGAAAAGGAAAAAGAGCGTAAAGAGCAAGCAAAAAAAAAAAAAAAAAAGCCCTGGAAGTTGGAGATTGTTTTGGCATCTTAAGAGAACTGAAAGTGCCTGGCTGGCAGGTTTGGAAGCCGGATTCAAACCCCAACCTGTCTGACTTTTCCCACTGAGTCATTCTGACTTTTATCATGACGCCGGGTTTAGAGAAACTGCTTTTTAAAAAATTGGTGCATGCTCCCTAACAGGCCAGGAGCCAGTGACGCTCCTCTGAGCCTTTGATGCCTCATCTGGGGAAACAGGCCCATACTTAGAAAACAGGATGAGAGACTGCAAAGATGTCTCTACCCTGAAATTGCACAACCCTGGCGCGGCTGGTCGATGGCCCAACCTGGGAGCCGGCGGGCTTGACCGCTCACAGCCGTGTCCTCCTGGCCCCGCTTCAAGGAGGGCAGGCGGAGCCCTGGTGGTGGAAGGTACCGACCGTTCCCAGCCACCCGACCTGCTGCCCCACAGGCCCACCCCGGGCAGGGTCAGCTGGCGCGGCAGCCGGTCGCGGGGACCTGGGCCACAGCCCTGTCTCCAGAACAAGGCCGGGTGAGAGTTTAATGGCGAGAGGACCGCGGCCTGACTGAGCGGTCGCCTCCGCACTGCCGCGGCCTCCCCAGGGCCAGTAAATGGACCCGGTGCACACGCAGATTAACGCATTACCGCTGACGCTATGTGCCCGACGCGCGGGGGCACGGGCAGCCAGGCCGGGAGCTGCCATTACCGCAGGACCTTTCACTGGAAAATTTTTCTTGGGGCAATTAAATCTTCAGCTGTCTCCTTGCAGGGAGTGCCAGCTTGCATTTTAATTATCCTTAAAAGAGAGAAGTAGGGAAAAGGACACAGGCGAAGAATTAAAAAATAACAATCTGCTTTATAAACAGGGCCATCATCTCCGGCTGTGCACCTCTTCAGAAGGTTTCTCCCCCATCAACTCCCAATGCCCTTGACCCTTTGGGCCCCAGGCTCCAGGCTCCCCCTGCCCCGAGAGCCGGGGGGCAGCTGAGGGGAGGCTCTGTTGGAGTGTGAGGGGCCGGGTCCTCTGTGTGGGGGTCAGCATTGGGGTAGCCTGATCCCAGGTCCTGTTTGTTCTTTGCAGCTTCTATGAGGTGGAAGTTACTAACCTCAGTTTACAGATGAGGAAACTGAGACAGAAAGTAATTGGTAATAACATCAGTTACAGCAATAAAAAGGGGAAAAAACTACAGGTACTGGCAACAACACTTGTAAATCTCAGAAAAAAACATATTGAGTCAAATGCGTCCCTCATGTACACATGCTCTTATTTTATGTGTAGAAAGTTCTAGAACTAGCAAAACTCATCTGTTGTGAGGGAAAGCAGAGAATTGGGTGCAGGGGGAGAGGGGCGGATTGAAGGGACAGAGGGAACATTTGGGGAGATGGAAATGTCCTTTAAATTGGTTGAGGAGCTGGTTAAATGTGTGTGCCTAGCTATGAAAACTCACCAAACCATACACTCGAAATGGGTGCATCTTATTGCTTGTAAGTTATACCTTTACATAATTGATATCACAGTAAGTTCATAGTTTTTCAGACTTTACTCTGTGCCAGTCCTTACTGTAAACACTTTCCATTTATCCCTCACACCCATCTATAAGATAAGCCCTGTGAGGGTCCCATTCCCCAGATGAGGAAACTGAGGCACAGAAAAGGTAAGAAAATTTTTCAAGATGATTCAGCTAGAAAGAGGCAGATCCTGGGTTCAAATCCAAACTGGCTGCCTCTGGAGCCTTAGATCCTTGAAAACAAGTTCAAAGTGACCCAACTCAGTCCTAGAAGCAGGATTAAAACCCGGGTCTTTCCAATGTAACACAATTAGTGGAGGGGGAAATTCATTCCTTTTGGAAATATTTTTCAGCATGGCATCTACTGCAGGGCACACTGTGGGCACACAGGGAGCTTCAGACAAGTCCCAGGTCATGGGGGGCAGTGGGGAAGGAAACTGAAGCTGCAGTCCCTGAAGAGAGCTCAGAAGGGAAGGTCACAGATGATAAGATTTTGGAGTTTGCACAAGACCACACCCTCCTCACGAATGCTCAGAAACAGCTCTGTCTCACATGCACCAAATTCCAGAGCCACCTGCTCTCACTGCATGTCCTCCTAAGACGTGTGTCCCCAGAAGCAGGAGCAGCTCCACGGTCTCCTCATTCAAAGGCGGCAGCAGCAAAGGCCCTTTGAACTCCCTGCTCCCAGCACCTTGGCTCAGAGCTCAGCTATTCCAAGAATGGCCCCGATGCACTCCCCTGCCTGGTGCACCCAGGGAGCTGCATTCCAGGGCAGAGGGTCAGCGTGCTGGGCACCAGCTGGACATGCCTGGGGTCTGTCGGGGAGGCCTTTACCTTGACCCCAGCGATTAGGCGCTTAGGCGCTGTGGAGACCCCCCAGGTGGCCTTGACTCCGGGAAATACCATGCAGTTTCCAGGCAGTAAGGGAAAGCGCGCCTGCAAACGCTCACAACCTGCCCTGACAGCTACCATATGCTGGGGCCGCCATGGGGCCCTTGGCTGCATTGTCCAATTTACTCTTCTCAGAGCTCTGGGTGACGAGCCACTGTTCCCAGGTGAGCCCAGAAAAGTTGGTGACTTGCCCAAGATTGTGCACAGCTGTAAAGTCGCTTTGGCCTCTGGCCCTGCCCCCGCCTCCCAGGCCTCCCAGGCCTCACTGCAGCCCTCTCCACCCTCTGAGCAGTCACTCAGCAACATTTCGTGAATATGTTTTTGGAGTCAAAGTCTCTAGTTTTATGCCCTGGCTGCCCTACTTTATAACTGTGTGACCTTAGGCAAATAGCCTAACATCTCTGTGTCAATTCTTCTTTGAAGAATGATGCAGAAAACTGTACTTCCCCTAGAAGGCTGCTGTGAAGAGCAAAAGAGACATGACAATTAACGTCAAAGTGGTTAGAACTGGGCCCAGAGGTTGTGAGCCCTCAAAAACTAGTGGATATTCTGTTGTATAGACTTGGGGTTTATTTGTTTGTTTGTTTTACATAAACAGGCTTACCTCCACTTGCTTTATATGTTTGGGTCACTTTTCCAAGTAAGACAAAGAGGTCTACCTCATTTTTAGAAAATAGCTCCCCCTAATATTCCTCCACTTGCCAAACAGACACGACACGAGGTAAGGACACACCACACACTCCGTCCCTGCCCTCAGTCCCAGGGGGCGCAGTGCTGAACAAGCACAAGGAAATAACACATTTCACCTGGTGCTGAGCGCAATGAAGAAAACAAGGTGAGGCCGGGAATGGAGAGATAGGGGGTGGGGGAGGGAAAACCACTCAGATACTCTCTCCTGACTCCCTAACAACACAATATTCCAACTAACACCAGCAGAAAGAGCAGGAAGAAGGCAAGGGCAGAACCTGAGCAAGAATGCTCCAGGCACAGGGAACAGCAGAGCCAAGGCATGAGACTGGGCCGAGCTTGGAGGCAGGTGATAAAGATGGTGGATGGAGAACCGGCATTTTTAAAATGATGGGGCAGGCTGCGTCTGGCGGGGTGGGAGCTTGGATTTTATCCTGAGAAACACAGAAGTGGTGGAGCAGGGGCAACTTGCTCTAATGGACATTTTCACAAGCCACTCTGGCTGCTGCACCCAGCAGTGGGTTGGAGGGGCACTGACGAGGGAGTGAGGAAGGCCTTCCATCCGCTGTGGGCATCAGAGGCTGTGCGTGCCAGAGGCCCCGAGGCATGAACTGGGAGTAGCCTCCAGCGTGGAGCATGCCTCCTGGTGGAGGGAGGCGGGAAGCAGCTGATGGTGGAAGGAGTTGTGGGAAAAGTAGAAGCCAGTTGCTGCTGACGAATGTTACCATAATAATTTTGATTAACATATTTCCCGCAATGGACACCTAGGCTGTTTCTAATTTTTCCCTACTTGCCAACACCTGGGTGATAAACACCCTTGCCCTGAAATTCCTAGAAGTGGGTTGGCTGGACTTGACATGCCGACATTTTCAATCACTGTGTCCAGCTCGCCATATTGCCCCGTTTCTCTCCCAGCACACAGGCCAGAGTCCCATGCCTCTGCTGAACTCTCTCCACTGCTTTGCTCCTGGGAACGCTCTTCTCTATCCCTCTAGCCCTGACACAAACCCACAGTCTCCAACGCGTTTGTACTTCTTGTTGCAAACTGGAATTACAAGTTGTTAGGAAGAAAATTTCAGAATCAGGTTAAGTAGCTGAAAAGACTTCCCAGGGGCTGCCTTTTCCAGTGAGAGTCAGAGAGAGGCCGTCAACACCCGACTAGGGCCAATTTGGCCCTATTCTTCCATCTGCAGAGAATTGGCTTTTTTTTTCCTGTTCAGTCGTGAAAATAAGCATGGCACTGAGATGGCAGTGAAAACAGTCTCTGCAGTTACAAATGATGACGGGCCAGCTGGAAAACCCTTCTCCCCACCATGTCTGAGCACCAGGAAAGGAGAGAGCAGCTCTCCCCTGGGCCCTCTGCCCCAGCCCTGCATTCCCACCCCCCACCCATCAGCAGCCCTGGCAGTGCCTGCCACGCAGCCGCCTCCCAGCTTCCATTTCATTCTTGCTCCGCTGCCACCTTCCTTTACATAAGTGGCCTTTCTCAAGAAAGCAGTTGCTTTAAGTCAGCAGCCACAGCATCTGCAGCAGCGTTGAAGCATAGTTTTTCTATTTTCTCATCACTTAAGGCTTATTTGTGTTGTTTATTTTGAGACAGGGAAAGGCCCGCTCAGAGCACAGTGCTTCAAGACGGTGTGTGTGTGGTGTCTGATTTTAATCTTGGTTCGGGCGGCTTTTGAAGATGGTTTGTGTTATCTTTCTGAGACTGACCTGGTGAGTTACTTAACTAAGAGAGGGTTTTGTGACATACTACTTTTTAAAATTTTATCTTTGAAGAGAAGTGCCTTTTATTCCTGCAGAAAATGGGTGGCTGGCAAACTCTCTGACACATTAGTAACTGTTACTCATTAACTGCTGATGAAGTGTCAGCTGCCAGATTGAGTTCATTGTCTTGTTTCATCTTCTCAGCAATTCTACAACGTGGGAGACCTGAATTTGTGGACATTTTACAGGTGAGGAAATTGAGGCAATGAACGGTTACCTCCACTGAGATTCCAGAGCTAGTGGAGGTTGGAGCCGGAAGGCAAACCCAGCCCCCCCAGGCAGTGTTCCTCCCTGGTCACCAGGATTTCCAGGGGCCACCGTGTCAACCTGGCCCACCTAGCGCTGCGTGTTCGGAGTTCCTTGCCCTGTAAGGTCTTGGGCTGACCTTGACCACAGGTGTGGTTCCGTTGAGTAAAGAAACCACCATCATTTCCTCCCAAGGCGCAGGGCCCCAGAGAGAGGTTGTCACTCAGCTGCTTGCTGTTCCTCTAGCGGGACTGGGGGGAGGCGCTCAGAACCCCCCCTGCCCCCACCTCCTCCAGGGCCCGTGTGAAGGCAGCACTGTGGGGAAAGGAGCCAAGCTCTCCTGGTGGCGAGAATGGGGCAATGACAGAGTTGGGGTCCAGATTGCCTTGCTATTGTCCACATCTGCTCTCCTTTCTGATGCTGGTCTGGCTGATCCATAGAACATTCTGGCTCACACTAGATGCACAGAGGGGCCCGCCACCTGCCACTTTGCATGAGGTCAGAGCCCAAGGACCCTCCTCATAGATCTGTCATCTGAAAAGTCAGGTTAGAGGCAAAACAAATAGGAGCTTGGCTGCAGTGTGCTAGTGATGGGCACTTCACACACGAAATATGAAGAGGCTTTTCTTCAGAGAACTGGAGCTCCGATTTCTAGTGGTGCCCCCCTCCTGCCCGGGAGCCCCTCTTCCTCTGCATTCCCAGTCAGGCCCCAGCGGGCTGGGAGCTCAGCTCAAGGTTGTGGCTGTTCCCTGCTCAGATGTCAGATAAGCTGCATCTGTAAGTACAAGCGTCAAAGAGAAAAGTTTAGATAAGACTTTTTTCTTTTGGGCTCTTTAGGCCTGAAAGCAGTTTAACCATTTAGCTTCAGTTATATCTTCACATTTTGATTGCATGGAATCAGCTTATTCAGGTTGAATATGCTCTTAAGACAAAAGAAAGAAGAGAAAGGAAAGAAAAGAAGGAGGGAGGAATAAGAGAAGGAGGGAAGGAAGGAAGGGAGGAAGGGAGGGAGGAAGGAAGGAAGGGAGGGAGGGAGGAAGGGAGGGAGGGAGAGAGGAAAGTAGCAAACAGCTAAATAAACCCCCAGCACAGAGAGGCATATGCACATCCTGAGTGGATTTGAGCCCCTGTGGAAATCTGCTCTCCAGGACTCAGTCCCCAAGTCTCCCTTCCCACAACCACCTGAGGGTATCTTCAGACTTTAAAGCCAAGTGATTTTTTTGCTTTTTTTTTAAACAACAGTGCAGTGGTCAGGAGTGAGGGCTTTGGCTACCAGAGCTGCCTGTTCAGCTTCCAGCTCTGTCACTGTGTAACCTTGAACACTTGCTGGCCCTCTGGGTCTCAGGTTATCAGTTCGATGGGCCTAAGAGTACAATTTCATACAGCTGTTGAGAGGGTAAGATCAGTTTGCATGTTAAGCACACACAGCAGGGCCTGGCCCCCCAACATCCGCCTGTGATACAATCCAGTATCACACCGGCCTTTGAGCCTCGGGGAAAGAGGGCAGACTGTCCGAGACTGCAGAAGGCGAGGCTGTGCTGGACTCACCAGGAGATGGTGCTTCCCAAAGCTGTGTCAAGTGCAATTTTTATTGTACTTTGCTTTCCAAACCGACTCCACTGAACAGCAGAGGAATAGAACTGGCAGAGTCCTGCCTTAAAATCTTCATCCTGCCCTTTCCAGTTGTATGACCTTGAGCAAGTCACATCTGCCTTGTTGATTTCTCCTGCCCAGTAGAAATGCTGCACCCTGTGCAGGGCTATGAGGGGTTAACACCTGGGCCAGAGCCCTTGACTCCTGTCTGCCCTTATGCTTGTGCTGATCCTACAGCTGGTATCACACCTTGTTGCATTTTTGGTTACATGTGGTTCCCCCGCACCTGGGAAACCTTGCGGACAGGGATTAGTTCTGAGTCAGCTCAGGTCCCCAAGGTCAAGTCTATACTCAAAACCAAGAAGACATCCAAATACATGGATGGAAGGAAGGAAGGAAGGAAGGAAGGAAAGAAAGAAAGAAGGAAGGGTCCCTATCTCCGGCCCCAGGCTTGGCTGACAAGGTTCTGATCAGGAGAATGGATCAACAGCCCGTGTTCATTCTCATATCTCTTTCTGGAATCACAACTTAGGTTTGTAGCTGTCTAATTTATTATTATATGGTGCAGTGCAGGGTAATTATACGCTGTGGTATAATTTGTTATAACTTGGGCTGAGGCCTATAACTGTATAATTTATTATTATACAGTACAGTGCTGAATAATACGAAGAGTATATAATTTATTTCAGGCTTACGAGCCTAACCTGTAATCCAAATGCAGCGCACAGCCTATGTGGATGACTTAATGTTTCTACGGAAACCTCAGCTTAGGGATTCTGACTTCTTTCCTTGGGCTGCTCAGAAATCTGCCTTGACTGTGAGTTGCCAGGTTTCTAGAACTCTGTTTGGAATGAGGCTGAAATCTCAAGCAGCCCTAGCCCAGGCTGAGCGGAGTATCCTCATGAGTCAGACAAAAGCAGGACCCAGGTGTACCCTGCCCAGTGAGTGTTGAGGGCCACTGCTTGCTGGGTAGGTACAAAACCATGGGCAAACCCCAGTTTCCTGGCCCCCAGCAGGATGCCCTGGCTTAAGGCATCTCTGTGCATTCACTTGATGACTGTTCTTTGTTCTGTTCTCAGCACTAAGATACACCTTGGAAGCAGGAAATGCCGCCCCTGTGGGCTTTGCATTCTGAGACTTGAGCACATCCATCTCTTTGGCCCTTATTTCTCAGTGTGTTCTCTGGGAGCAGGTAGGAAAGAGAGAACCTCAGTCACCTTGACTAGCTAACTCAGAATCTGCATTTCAACATGATCTGCTAGTGATTTATGTACCATTGTGAGCACTGCTTGAGGTCCCAATGATTTGCGAAAACTCTTCCTTCCCCCCTACCCAAACCCCTGCGGAGGAGACCATTTGCCAAGCAGAATTCCTTCTCCCAAGAGACTTTTGTTTTTTTAATATCTGGTTTTTTTTTCCCATTACAAGTGTTCATTGTGTATATCTGTATCATTGGAAATGACAAAACCCCACAAAGAGAAAATCAAAATCACCCCGAATCTCTCCATCTGAAATGATACTATTACTATTTTAGTGACTAAATTCACTGGGCATTTTTTAAATGTATATATACATTTTTAAGACCAAAATTCAAGATAAGTTGGAAGAGTGTAGCACGGTGGGTCTCCAAATTTATTATTTGTCCAAATCCCACAAGGTGTCCCCGCAAGGTTTGCACAAACATACATTGCTGAGTCCCCAGAGCTTCTGAGCAGAAGGCCTGAGAATCAGCATTTCTAACAAGCTCTAGGTGATGTGGAGCTGGTCCAGGGACCACACTTTGAGAACCACACCTGGAGAGGCTGAAGTGTAGACTGCGGAACTTAGTGTCGGGGCTGCCTCTGCCACGGCCACCTGCCGCCGGAAGTGACTCCCCCCACTTCCCTGTTCCAGTTTCTACATCCACAAAGGGTGATACCAGCATCACGTGCCTGTTGTATGGCCTAAATGAGCTAATTAAATAAGAAAAGCACACAGGAGGTATTAATTATGATTAATATGCAAATAATTTTATAATTGAGTTTTCTTAGCCCAACAATTGTTCACAAACATTTTCATGTCATTATTCTTCGGCATATTTGTTTTTAAAGTCTGCAGGGTTGTCTTTTGAATTGATGCATTTATCAAGTCCCCAGTTTTCAACTAATATAAACAGTGCTGCAATGAGCATTCTTGTGGATAAATCACGGTGCACCTGTCCGATTATCTCCTTAGGATAGAATGTTCTCGATGCAAAATCGCTGAGTCAAATGGTATGAACATATTTAAGGCTTTTGATAAGATTGGCTAAATGGCTTTCCAGAAAAATAATACTGATTTATAATGCCATCAGCAGCAATGAGAGTATCTTTTTACAAATATTTTTCTCAATACCTATGTTGCTGTTTTTTAAATTATGCTAATATTTTGTTTACTAATTTGAATTCCTTTGATGACTGAAGTGGATTATCCTTTCTCCAATATCTTAGGACTTTAATGAAAAAAAGTCTCCCAGAGGGTGTGTGATGTTGGCCAGCCCTTTGCCCTCTAATGAGCCGACCTCATCTTGGCCTGACTCCACAACGCTCAAGCCCCAGAGCAGAAGCACATCTCACAGGTAACAGCTGCCTGTTTAAATCTCACCTGTGCTGCTGGCAACATACCTCCCACTTAAAAGTCAGGTGTAGACTAGAGATGGCAGAAAGCATTAAGAAGGCAAACAGGGGGGAGAAGTCATTTGCTCAACAAAAATACCCTCAGCATCTCCCACTGGCCAGGCCCTGTGTGGAACACAGAAGGGCAGGAACGCAAAGACAGGTGGTCTCAGAGCCCAAAGGAGAGAGAAAAGTACACCATAAGCACACACAAAACCCTGTGGGGTACAATGGTACAGGTGAGAATGGGATGGGAATTTCATGTAAGAAACGGTACAAGTTTGACCTCAGAGAGGACCTGGGTTCAAATCCCCTCTCTTCTAACTCTTTACTTTCTTGTCTAACCTCTTGGGGGGTCTTCATTTCTGCACCTGTAACGTGTGAAGACCTCTACATTGAGACTTAAACAAGTCAGAAGAAGTAAAAAGGCCTGGAAACAAGTGAAAAATGTCTCGTAAATTTTTAAGAGGAATGAGGATAGCTTTGAGCAATAGCTCTCCATCCTAGTTGCCCCACAGAAACACCTGGGGCGTTATCGGCTCCCTGAGAAGAGACCTGGACTCATTCACCTTCGTTTTGACCAAGATGGAAGGCGTTTAACCTCTCACTGGAAACAAACAACAACAGCAAAGAAAGCTAGGCAAAACAAACTCTCAGATACAGAAAAAAGGCTGGTGGTTACCAGAGAGGAAGAGGTGAGGAGGTGGGAGGGAGAGGGCCCGCCGGATGGTGATGGAGGCACTGGGCCAGCAAAGCTAGCCTTTCGCTGGTGATTGTGATGTGGTGTTTACAGATGTCGAATTACGACGTTGGACACTTGAAACCTAAAAAATAAGGGAATAAAACCAGCTTCTATTCACAAAAGATTTTAAAATAATCCTGTAAGAAAGCCAGTAACAAAAAGGCTAAAAAACAGTTTTCAAACTGGACATCAGAAAACAAAAGCTGTGACTCTGAGAGAAAGGAAATAAAAGAGGGGAGCCCTATGATTGCCCCCAGCTTACTATCGGCAAAGAGTTTCAGGCCACCATGGGGAGCATCGGGAAACCTAGATGGAGCCCAGTGGTAGGACTGAGTCAAGGAAATGCAGCTGGGAGGCCAACCTAACTGAAGTTAACAACCAGAGTGTCATGAGGAGAGAGCTGGAGGTGGGCAGAGGGATGAGTAGGCCCCGGAGGCCTTCAGAGCGCCTCACCAGTGCTCTGGACCTCTTTTGAACACTGCTACGTCGTTTTAGCCAGGGTTTTCCAGAGAAACAGAACCAAAAGGACAGATACATGCTGATGTAGATGGGGAGGGAGGAATTGGTTCTCCCTTATACAGGAATTGCCCTATGTGGTTACAGAGACTGAGGAGTCCCATACTTGCAGTCTTCAAGCTGGAAAAACCAGAAAAACCCACAGTGTGAGTCAGTCTGAGTCTAAAGACTTGAGAACCAGGAGCATCAATGGCGTCGGTCCCAATCCAAGGCCGGCAAACAGGAGCGTCGCAGTCTGAGGGCAGGAGATGGATGTTTGTGCCAGCAGCGGGCACGTGGCCCTGCCCCCACCTGGCCCTCAGGGCACTGGAGAAGTCCCTCGTGAGGTGATGTCTTTATTTCATTTCCTGACTGAAATGCTAATCTCTTCCAAAAACACTCTCTCAGACACATCTAGAATGTTCTACCAGCTCTCTGGGCATCCCTCAGCCCAGCAAAGTTGACACATGAACTTAACTGTCACCACATCCACCCCTTGTCAATTCAGCACAGATGCATACTCCTCCAAATAAAGGCACGTTTCCCTCCAAATAAAGACAAAAAGAGGTCAAAATTCCATCTAATATGATAAAATTACAACTGAAAAATGCCTGAATTCCTTCCCTGGAGTGGGAAGGCCTGGAGTGACTTTTCCTCATGTCTGATGTCCTGTGATTTAAACACTATGATTTAAGATGAACAATACTGAAGTACTGCTAGAAAACATCTCATGTTACATGGTAAGCGAAGAAAATAATAAGGAAACAGATATACTTAAATTAGCATATTTACACCCAGATGCATTCATAATAAAACAAGGTCACTCTCAGGCAAAACAGCCCTTGTTTCCAAAACTTCCAGATATTCTGGACCTGCGGCCAACGGACAGAGCAGCCTGCACTGCAGCCCGGACTGATTACAGAGCCTTCTCTTATTTTGGGTCCCAGTCAAAACTAGTAGCTCAGTTAATGGGCTGAAGTAACCACAAAAATGAGGAATCTCTTGCCTCTAGGATCCAAAGAGGCCCTAGGCATGGTGCTTTTCTTGGTTGGAGGGATCAAATGCAACGACTTCTCCTTCACCTTAGAAGGGGTATCTCGCCGCCCACAACCGTTGGAACCCGAGATGTGTCACTGAGGTAGAAGGTCCTAAATATTTGCCAAATTTACTTCCTACCCTCTGGCACACAAACATCTTACCAGTGCTAAGGTAGTTGCTACTTCCTGCTCACTAAATGCATTCCCTAAGGTCATCAATGCAACACCTGTGTGATGTCAGGTGGAAGGGAAAGCAATAAGATCCCCGCAAACCAAATTATCATGTAGGTCTGAGGAGCTGATACACCCCTGGGGTGGGAGAATCAAGCATTGCTGGCCTTGCCAGCCAAAAGCAAATTGCTTCTGATGGGCCTGGTGGACATAAAATGCATTTGCCAGATCGGCTGCTGCATACCAGGTACCAGGAGAAGTGTTAATTTGCTGAAAGAGTGAAGCCCTTCTGGTACAGCAGCTGCAATTGGAATCACCACCTTCTGATAATCCAGCCACCCTCCAAGCCCCATCTGTCCTCTGCACAGGCCAGACTGGAGTGTCGAATGAGGATATGATGGGGATCCCCACCCCTGCCTCTTTCAGGCCCTCAGGATGATCCCTAATAAGTCCTGCACACACGTGCTATTACTTTTGAGGTATGATTTTCCTAAGTAGAGGCAGTCGGATGGGTCCTGCTTGGCCTAGCCCTCCACGGAAGCCCTCATTCAATGAGTCAGGGGATACACATCAGGGGTCCTGGGTATGCCTTTTCCAGGGAAGCCTTCTAGAAGTGGGGCAGTGGCTTGGGGACCCACTGTGCAACAGACCTGAGCTAAAACTCCAGTGACCCCCTGACCACCATAAGACCCTACTGTGGTGGCCAGAACGATGTTTTGGGTCTCTGGAAATTAATGTCAATTCAAATTTTATGTCTGGTATCCCGGAAAGGGCTGATTACTTCCCTCATGGCCAATTATCCTGATAAAAGACAGTAGGTCTCTTTGGGGAAATCAAGGGGAAAGATTTACAGTATAAAATTTTAGTCATGTACTGGGTCCTTCTTCAAGGAAACACAGTCTCCCCCTCATTGAGGAAATGAGCCCGGTAATTAATAGAGGAACCAGGACTGTTTTATACTTCAAATTATACTTTTTTCCATTTGATGGCGCATTCTTCTGTTGAATTGATCAAGAAGTTAGTAAGCTCCCCACCTACTTCACTTCTAGGAATGCCACGACTGGCTGAGCAGCTGGTCTAGGTGAGTCTAATTGCTGCTTCGGCTCCGTGGTCCATTGCGGTGACCACACCCACCTTGCCTCTGGTAGTTGAGTGCAGACACTGGCCCCTGCCGCCCAGGATCCAATTACTCCACGGCATCTGGGTTATCTAATTGAGTGACCTCAGTTCCCACTGTCAGGTCTGGCCTTCAGAGGACCACTCTTACTCTCCAAGGATGCTAGGACTCCTCTCACACATTTATTTCTCAAAATTTTGATGAAAGGTGTATCTTCTGGACTCTCCCAGGGTGGGTGAGCAGGTATTAAATGGCAAATCTATACATCTGCTCTTCCAGTCTTCCTAAGCCTCTAGGCAGGTTGGGGAGGGGGGTCAGTCTTTTCAAATTCACTCATGGTGAATTGGTCCATGTTTCAAACAATCAACCAAACAAACAGAACTCTTTCTGTCTCCCAGTTACAACATTAAATGCAGAATCTCTGCTTAGTGAGCCAATAAATTCGGACAAACCCAACCCTTCTATCATTATCCCACACCGTTAGAATACATTACCACACATGTTCCCAGGATTTCAATCTGTATAAATTAAAAAACTCACGTGGTTCTTTTGGAGTGCAGCTAACCTTATAACTCACACTTGGAGACCGCTTTAGACCTCAAGTGATAGGTCTAGAAGCAAAAAGGGGTGCTGGGAGTGAGTTCTGGAGAGAATAAGCTTTGTCTTGCCTCAGGCGAAGCCATTACAGTGCAGGGTTAAAAGTTCTCTTAGGGAAGTGGAAAAGCATATACCATTGGGCTTGGGGAGGTTGCTTCTCCTGGGGGCAGAGATGCCACTATTGCTGGGAACAGGGAGGCTGCTTCCACTAGCAAAGAAGACTCATCAGAATTTAGGGGTACAAAGTTCCCATGTTCATCAGGCTCTTTCCACACATCCATCCACATACCAACTTACAAGGATGATTCTTTCCCAATCAATGCCCTCGATTTAACAGCAAATACCCCATGAAGCTGAGAGTTCAACTTGTGTTGTCATTCAGTTGATCACAGAAAGATATTCTGCATTTCGTTGTCAGAAATTTCAGTCCTGTGGTTATAGAAGGTGCTCCTTCAGGGCACACATAGAAGCTCTAAGCTCATTTACACCAAACTTGAACTGGGAATTTGAATCCCTGAGCTCATCCTTTCCTTTCACCACTATTCAACATTAGGAGCAAACAACCAATGTCATTATATTCTTAGTTTTCCAAAAATGTTGGAAAGTATCATATACAGAGCCACCCAACTTGTTTCTTATAAGTGGCTGATTTAGGAGTGCCCTGTGCAGAGATTTTGTGTATCTTGTAAACAGTTTACACCACGGATCATGTCGACACCATGTTCTCTTTACTACTGGATACAGAGTCATTAGCATTACAATCAAATCATATTAGAGCACCAATTCCAGAAATGCCAGAACCAATTCTCAAAGCTTATCCTTAAAATGTTGTTCTTCTTGAACCACTTACAGTACCAAAATCTGAATCAGTCAGGGTTCTCCAGAGAAAGAGAACCAATATAGTATATATAAAGAGAACGAGATTTGTTATAAGAACTGGTTCGTGCAGTTATGAAATCCCATCTCCAAACAGAAGAACTAGGAAACCTGGTGGTTTAATTCAGTCTGAGTCCAAAGCCCTGCGAATGAGGGCAGGGGAGAAGATGGTGTAAGCCCTGATCCAAGTCAAAAGATTGGGAACCAGAAGCACTAATATCTGAAGATAGGAGAAAATGCACCCAACTCAAGCATAAAGCAATAGACCCTTCCTCTGCCTTTCTTTCTGTTCAGGTCCTCAGGGATGGATGATGCCCAGTTGTCTACTTTACTCAGTCTACTGATTCAAATGCTAACATCTTCCAGAAACACCCCCAGAGTCACATCCAGAGATAATTTAAATCAGCTGTATCAGTATCCCTTCTACCAGTAAAGTTGACACATAAAATTAATCATCACAACACACATGTGTAAAAACTACCTGGGATCAGTTTGAAATATTAGAAAATATTAGAAGGAGTAATCCTAAGAAGTAACAGCAATACTTCCTGCTCCTAGGAGCCAAAGTGAAAAAAAGTCTCATAATTCACAGTTCCAAGAAGTTCAGTGTACCCCAAGAACACTAACTTATCACAGCCTACCTACCTCCTACCTTCAAGTGACATTATACCACTTCACACACAACATGAGAACCTCATATTATTCAAGAATCTTACAATGTTATACTCCCATTTATCCCCTGCTGACATTAAAGAAACATTAAGAGAACAACTACATGGCCCTTTATAATCAAATTGCTCAAACCTAGACATAAAGAAAATTCTTAGAAGTCAGGGAGACTAGCAGGGGGGAAGTGCATATTAGTATAGAGGAACAAACATAAAGATGGCATCAGATTTCTCAGCGGAAGCAAAACAAACGAGAAGACAGTGGAGTGGCATGTCTTCAGAGCTGAAAGAGTCAACTGGAGTTTTATATCCAGCAAAAATGCCTTTTTAAAATGATGACAAAATAAAAATATTTTCAAATATACAAAAGCTGAAAGAATTCACCACCGGCACACCTGTACTACACACGAGATGTTAATGAAGTCCTCCAGCAGGCAGGAAGAAAACAGTCCCATAGGCATCTGAATCTACACAAAGGAAAGAAGAAAACTGGATGTGGTGACCACTTGGGTAAAGAAAAATCCCTTTCCCCCTTATTTTTAAAATCTCTTGAAGACAAACTGTTGAAAACTAAGAATAACCATGAGCTTTGAAATTTATACTATGTGTAGTCATAGCAACAAAAGAAACGAGAATGTAATATTGGAAACTACTCGTTTGTAATTTGGTATAATGTCACTTGAAGGTAGACTGTGAAAAGTTAAAGATGGGTTCTGTGGACTCCAAAACAACCACTGAAATAACTCAGCAAAGAGTTATAGCAAGAATCCAATTAAAAGTGTTCCAAAAACCTTAGCAGCACCTCTGCAGAGGGCATGTAGAGATGCAAGCATGCAAGAAGATGCCCCACACCCCACACCACCAGGGAGACACATTAAACCAACAATGAGATACGACTACACATCTATCGCAATGTCCAAACTGAAACACAGATACTACCAAATGCTGACAAAGATGTGGAGCAACAGGAACTCTTATTCATTGCTGTGGAAATGCCAAATGGTACAGCTACTTTGGAAGACAATTTGACAGTTTCTTACAAAACTAAACATACATAGAATCCAGCAGTCATGCTCCTTGGTATTGACCTAAAGGAGGCAAAAGCTTAGGTCCACGCAAAAACCTGCACATGGATGTTTATAGCAGTATTATTCCTAATTGCTGAAACTTGGAAGCAACCAAGATGTCCTCCAAAGTTGGTGAGTGAATAAATAAACAGTGGTACATCCAGAGTATAGAATTTTATTCGTTCTAAAACAGACATGAGATATCAAGTTATAAAAAGAAATGAAGTTTAAATGCATGCTATTCAATAAAAGCAGTCAATCTGAAAAGTCCGCACATTATAGTATTCCAACTACATGACCTTCTGAAGAAAGTCAAAACTATGGAGATGGTGGAAGGAGCCAGGAATGAGAAGAACGAAGAGGCAGAGCCAGACTGTTAGGGTGAGATGCCCCGTATGACACTATGATAGGTACATATCATTACACACTGAATGTACAACACCCTGATGTATACCATGTAATTTGGGTGATATTGATGTGTCAGTGTTGATTCATCAATTGTAACAAGCACCATGGTGGTGGGGAGGCTGATCATGGGAGAGACAGGGTGTGTGTTTGGGCAGGGAGTAGAAGGGAAATCCCTGTGCCTTCCTCGCAATTTTGCCTTAAAAAAACTTAAAACTGCTCTAAAATAACAAAGACTTTAGATGTGAGAAAAAGTCAGGGGTAATAAGCTAACAGAGGAGATAAAATGCAATGATAAAAAACATTCAATCCAAAAGAAAGCAGGAAAAAGAAACGAACAATAAAAGAGATGAATAGGAAAGAAACAGCGAGATGACAGATTTAAACTCCACCATGTCACTTACCGCATTAAATGTAAATGATTTAAGTGCCCCTCAATGTAAGGGGCAGGAATTGTCAAATTAGATTAGAAATCAAGCCCCATTATATATGCTAGACCTCCTTAAGCACTTGAGTTTGCTGCCTTCATAGTAAAGACTCAAGAAATGCCAATAGCTAACACTCACCAAACGTTTCCTGTGTGCCTTTACGAGTTCAAGATGTACCATCTCATCCAACCCTCCCAGCAGCCCCCAGAGTTATGGCCTCAACAAGTGAAGGGAGGCGTCCAGGCCACCTGCTAGTCACGGGGGAGCCAGGCAGCCCCAGCATCTCACACCTCTCGCTTGGCTGCCTCAGGGATCTGCTGTCCCTTCCATCTTATGGCAGGGACACAGACGGCAGGACCATCTATGGCAGCTGAGAACAGGGAGGAAGCTCCAGCCCGAGCTGCCTGGATGTCAGTGCAGAGTGGCTGCGAGTTCATCTCTGGAAGCAGCCAGAGAGTCGCTGAGTGACTCTGCATCACCTCCTGCCCGAAGGTCTCGGCTCAGATTCCAGACTTCAGCTGACTGACAGCCCAGCACCTGGGTAGTCTCTGGGTGTCCCACCTCACCCCCAAGATGTTGCACTGCCAGTCGGGATTAGAGACAGGACCTGTCTGGAAAGATGAGCCCTTGGAAACCAGTCCCGGATGCCAAGCAACCGGATCGTCCGGAACCACCTGGTGATACCATGTGATGTGGCCTTTGTCAAAGGTCCACAGGGCTGCTCCAGTGACTGGATGAGTGACTGGGCTGGGCACAGACCTCAGAGCACCCAGAAGGAAAGGCTGATCTAGCCCAGACCCGGGCATCCAGGGACATGTTTTGTTCATTCACTCATTCTTCCCTAGAAGATTCATTGAGCACCTTTTGTGTGCCAGGCACGGTGCTGGGCCCTGAGAATGCAGCGAGAACTGCGGAAAGGCTTCTGCTCCCGGGGTCACAGTCTAGTGGAGGGACACAGACAGATGGAAAGTGAGTCCTTGCAATAAAGTGCAACGGCTGTGAAATAGCAGTCACAGGTGCAATGGATGCGTCCAGCCGTGTTTTGAAAGATGAGGCGTCTTCCAAGGAGACGAGGCAGGGAAGGCCACTGCAGGCAGAAGTGGGCCGCTGCAGAGGAGAGTGGGAGCAGGTGGTGTTGGGGAGCTCCTGGAGCGAGGGACAGCGGGAGAAGGCACAGGCGGAGCTAGAGGCAGGCGGACCTGGGGAAACGCGTGAGCAAGACGACTGTGTTTTTATTTTTGTCTTGTTACATTTCTCTATTTATGTTCTTACACCACTGTTCATTTTTGTATTTGATTTCTCCTATCAGGTGTAGTCCCCATAGATCTCCCTCCACCAGAGCGCCTGTGATCCTTCACTGTCGTCCGAGCAAGATGGCTGTAAATACCTGGCCAGGCAGACCATCCAGAACAAGGTGCCCTGGAAGGGCTTCTGCAGGTGGCTGAGAGGAGGAAATTGGGGTTTAACAAAGGCCAGTCCAGGGGCAGAAGCTTGACCGTGTGGGGACCAAGCGGCAGAGAGATGAGAGAGGGGGCTGGGAAGGAGATGCTGGCCAGAGATAATAGTCTGAATCCAGTGCGTACTAGTCTGGCTGAGCGGCATTTACAGGGGGTGGATGGAGTGAAGAGGTAGAATAGACAAGGCCTGGAGCTTATCAGACGTGGGGGAAGAAGAGGAAGCTGCGGAGGGCTGTCTAGAGTTGATCTAGAAGATAGTGCAGTGGAGATGCCACAGGCCACAGTATGGCCGCAGACAGAGGGCAGGCCATGGGCAGGATTCCCCACTGGTCAGCAGTGGTCAGAGTGGTGGGCTGTGTCCCGTGGATCCCGTGGGTGAGTCTGGATTTCCTGGAGTCCTGCAAGGCAGTTCACTCAGAGCTGACGGAGGCCCGAGGGGCAGACAGTGCCAAACGCAGCCATCCCCACGGAGCTTGAAGCCCGACATCTTCAGCACCGATACCTGGGGCGAGCGGATGTGACTCAGGCAGCCAGGCCCACCCTCCAGAGCCTCCCTACCCTTTGCTCTAACCCGCCACATTTGCAGGTTCCCGATCAGTCTGTGCCCCTCGGCCCCCAGCATGTGTAATATCCTTCCTCTGCCTAAAATCCCTACTGTCTCCTCCTTCTCCATTAGGAAATTCTTCCTTTAGAATTTGGCCACCATGTCCTCCAGGGTTTCCCACCCCTCAGATGACTTAGGCTCTTCTCTGTGCCATCAGCCCCTAGACATAGCTGTAACCATGGTGACGTGGTGGTGTTTCTTCCGTTTGTCACCACTGAATGGCGAGTCTTGGAGGTGAGAAGTAGGCTTTATCCACTTCGTAATGTTCAGGGTCATATTAAGGTTTGAAAGGGTGGATTGGTGGATGGAGGCAAGAATGAATAGGAGGGACTGAAGCAGGAGTAGTTGGAGGAATCAATGGATGGGTGAGTGGGGGGATGGGTAGGTGGGTGGGTGGATGATGGATGGATGGATGGATGGCAGGAAAGAGAGACATATGGATGAGTAGATGGTTAGGTGGAAGGTATGCAGAGAGTGGATGGATAGAGAGATATACAGATAAGCATGTGTATAGATCAGTGAAGAAGCAAATGATTGATGAAGTAAGAAATAGCAAATAATGAACAGAAATATAAATAAATGAGTAGGTGAATGAACAAATAATTGATGAATGAGTGGGTGACTGAGTATATAAATGAGGAAAATGAATGAATCAATAAATAAGTAAACACTCTGAGTAAAATTAAGAACAATCAGATGGGTGAATGAGTCAAGGACAGAAGTGGTGAATGAGGGAATGCCATAAGTAATTTGGGCCACCTGAGCAGTCGCAGCTCCGAAGTGTGTCTGGTATATAGTAGGGCTTCAACAAACATCTGTTGAATAAATGACTGAACATACGATTATCGATAGATCAGTTGCTACATTTCTGTGGCAAACACTGGGGCTAATATTAAGAGGCTTGGATTCTAATCTCAACCCTTCAACTTTTCAATTATATCACTTTGGGCTCCTCCTTTTCCTTCCCTAATCCTCTATCTCCCCATCTGCAAAAGAAGATTGTCATTACTTGTCAGGCTATTACAAAGATGTGGTAAGAGCCAAGTGGCAATAATAAGGACTCAGCCAACATTAGTTCACTTCAGCCTCACCTCCCCTTTTGCATTACTTAAAATGCTTTCTTTTTTTCTATATTAAAAAAATCCCTCTTATGTCTCCCTCTCATAGAAGCCCACTTTCTCATTATACCTCTAAGCAGGTGAATTTAACCCAAAGCACCTCCAGGGATGCTGGTCTATGGTCCTGATACATCAATCTTAGCTGAGAGCTCTCAGCATTTGTTGTTTATTATTGTTGCTTTGATTGTCATCATTATTATTTAAAATTTCCTCCAGAGCTTCAAGCAGGGCTAGGTGGACAAAGTAAGTTGAGCCCATTTTATCTTCATTTTAAATTTTGAGTGGAGAAAAACTAGGATAAGTGGAGAAAGAAAAGTGTTTTGCTCTCGAATGAGGCTCAAATTTTTGAAAGCCATTGCCAGGTTCCCTCTCACCAGAGCAGATGAGTTACCACAAACCTTACTTCCTTTTCTTTGCAATGAGGGCATTGCTTAATCATTTGCAGTTGAAGAGAAGAGTCTGCACCGGAGAACAGTCTATTTTAATAGGAAGTACAGAGACTTGTCATCTTACTGCTAACGACCTCCCATTTATATTAAACAGGCTCATGAGCTCCCTCCTTAAATCCTCCTTTCCCTTCGTCTCCTGGAGTTTGAACCATTGTACCGCTCCCCCCGACCCATGGTGGGAAAACCTCCCTTAACGTGTATTGCTCTATCTAGCCACCAGGGGGCGCTCCCAGATCAGACACGGGGGGACGCTGGCCACCTGCCTCGCGGCTGCCACCTCCTGTAAATGCAGCATCTTTGCAGAACTGCCCAGAAAAACTGACCAGAGGGCAAAAACCCAAGATCTCCCTGAAGACCAGATGCAGCCCTGACGGCTGGAGCAAGGTTACTACAGAAGAACTAGATGTTCCTTGTAAGGATCCTGCGTCGCTAAAAGAGACTGGGTCTGGGAGAGGCAAGGGGATCTACATTGAGGGCCCACTATGTGCTAGGGCTCTACATAGATCATTCACCCCGAAAGCACAGAGGCCTTTGGTGGTGTCTATCCAAGGTGGGGAGGAAGCTGAGGGTCGAGGAGAACACTTGCTCTTCAGATGGGTTTTGCTGGCGGCCAGCTCTGCTCTCAGGACACGTTGCTAAGCAAGAAAGCTGCCTCAGTTGTGGGCTGATCCCAGGTGGGTTCTGGAGCATAAATTGCACTGACAGTAGGTGAGGGGCTGCTCTTTTGCACCCCAAGGCATGGAGTGGGGGAGAGTAGACACGTAGAGGAGAGGGAAATTTTCTGGGAAAGAAGAGAACAGTAGTGGTGAGCTCGGAGACCCAAGCCCGAAGAGGAGGGTGGCCAGCCAGAAGAGGGGTCTGAGTGTGGCTCCCCGGCATTGATGACACAAGTCAGCAATGGTTGTTTGGGGGTTATCCAGGATTTGCCCCTTACCAGGCAGAGTGCAGAAATGGTTCTCTGAGAGCCTGGTCTTCCCGGGCTCCCCTGAGGGTCTCTGTGTCCGCCTGCGCCTCTCACGAGAGTCTCCTGGGACATCCTCGCCCCTCCAAAGGGACGTCCCCGGCGAAGATGAACACGGAACCGTGCAAAATTACGCCGGGTGAGCTGGAGCTCTGGGGGTCCTCCCAGGGCCTCCTGAAGCTCATGGGGGCTCCAGCACCCACCGCTGTGCCCGACCAACACCCCGCTCTTTCTTGACGCCCTTTCTCTTGCCCTTACCCACCCAATGAGGTGCGTGTCCCCCAATTCCAGTTGTTTAACATTCCTCACCCAGACTGTAAGTCACTGGGTGGCCAGGAAACCAGCAAGGACTTTGGGATCACCCCAAATCTCGTATTCTCCTGAGTGAGCTTGAGAACGCCAGTGGGTAGGAGTTGTTCACAGAAGTTTTCTTGCAAGTACTTGTTATTTAATCACTATTCAATGCGTTACAGTAGCTTTTTAAAGACCCTAGTTATTCTTAAACCTGTAAGTTCAATTTACAAACCATTATTCTATTTCTATGCCGTCACTTTCAAGGGGCTTCTGATTATGGTCAGTCCACTCAAACTCAGTTAAATAATCCATCCTATTTGCAAACTTGGTTAATTAAATTATCTTCAACATTTTACACAGGACTTACTAATTTAGCACATTCCATTTCCTTTTTAAACACTTGCATTGCCTGACCTGACAAGTAAAACTTTCCAAAGTGCTTAAACCACTTTGGAAAATCTAATTTAAAAACTTATTACATACAGTGAATTTCAAGATCTCTTATATATTCTGGTATCATTTATAAATTTAGTATAAAAGATTTGGATACTTCTTGACAGAAGAATCACAAGTCTAAAATCAATTACATATTTTAAATTGGAGTCACAAGGCTAATTTGTTCATACTCTAATATGCCAAAAGAAAAAAAAGAGGCTCTTTAGTGTTATGAATACGTTAAATACCAAATTCAGTGATAAGGGTTTGACTTCTAGACCTTTCCAGGAATGACAGGCGGAGTGGAGCCAGCTCTCCATCCCAAGGGAGGTGGGGTGTCCCCCTCTAGGACATGTGTCACCTCGGGACAAAAGTTTCATGTGGTGGCAGAAACTGCTGGGTCCCAGGATCTACACTCCTTTTCCTCCTTAAAAATAGAGCCTCGGATTCCGAATGGGCATTTGGCCACCTGGAGCAGAGGCGGTATTTTTGGGTGTCCCTTGCATCCAAGTAAGGCTATGTAACTAAGCTCTGGCCAGTGAGATAAAAGCAGAAATGCTACACGGCAACTTCCAGGAACCTTTCTGAAAGGATACCGGTATGTACATGCTCCCCCTCTCTTGACCGGTCCCCCTCTCTTGCCACCTGGATTATGGGCATGTGGCCGGCATGTAGCTGCCCTTTTGCACCTGAAGGACCAAGGCCTACTCCAGGGATGGTAGAACAATGAACTGGAACATCCCGGGATTCAGGTGACTTCATGGAGCAGAACATCCATTGCAACCTGTGAAAGTTTGCAAAGATTCCGCCCATCCCAGTGCCTCTTGACAACACAACATTGTCCTTTTCCTTCCTCCAGATCTGGACTGCTCCTGTGACTTTTTGTTCATTTACATGCAGCAGAATCAGCATTGGGTGACTTCTGAGGTCAGGCCACCAGAGCCATAGAGCTCCCACACTTGTCTTTTGGGGGTGATGACCCAAGATCCCATGTGAGGAAGCCAATATAACCTACCACAAGGTGAGGGTCCCCGCCAGGGGCACCATCTGCCAGACATGAAGGGGAAGTGGTGTGGAACCTTCCAGATCAGGCAACCCCCCAGCTGACTGCAGCCGCGTGAGGGTGCCCAGGCCAGGCAAGGCACCCACCACCTATCAGAACTGGAGAAATAAACTGTCGTTTTCAACCAATTTGTTTATGCAGCAAGAGCTAAATAAAGCACAGCTGTAGACTGCTCCTCTGACTTTTTCATGAGAAAGAAAGTTTCATCTTGTTTAAGCCCTTACCCGAACCCTAACGCACCTGTGGACCCGAAAACCTGTGGGCTCTTGCTGGGACGTGATACCTCCGTGCCCAGACTGATTCTCTCTTGCAGTTGATGGACATGCTGAGTTCTTTTTAAATTGGTTGCCTTGACAACAAGGGACTCCATTTCCTCTAAAGAGGTTGGTCTTATGGGCAATTAGATTCTGGCTGCACCCATTACCTAATTCTTCTGTCTGATCTGAAACTACAGCCCCCCCTCCCCCCAACATACACTCCTCATCTTGCCCACCCTCTACCCAGGAGGTCAGATCCGCCTTCCTTCAGTAATCTCCTTACAGCCTAATTCAATTCTGGAGCCATTTCTTACCCATGCAGTCTGCCAGGCTTTGCACAAACAGATATTCTGCATCTGTCCCTGTCCGTGCTGTGGGGCATCCCTGGAGTGGAGTTAGAGGGACAGGGAGCCTTCCCACCCTGCGCCTCAGGTTTCTGCTCTGCAAAAGGAGGCCGTGTGCAGCCTCGTGCACTTGCTGGGTCCCTGGGATAATGTCTGTGAGAGCCTTGCAGTTCTCAGCCGCTCTGCACCCCGCTTTAACACCCTATGTGTGCCCCAGAGCACTGGCCATAGTCTCAGATGCTTGCTGTGCCCTGGCGACCCTCACCACCTGCTCCAGCCGCACCAGTCTCATGGGGTGCAGGCTGCCCCCTCTGCCCAGACGCCCTTCCCTCAGCTCTTCTGGGACTCTCCCCTCCCCCACTTCAGGCCCTATTTTACAGGTCATGTCCCCCGAGAGGCCCTCCCTGGCCAGGCCCTTCCATCTCACCCCAATAAGATGACTTTAATAATAAAGTTATCACTTTAATAAAATGTAAAGCTCTTAATTGAAAATTAAATCCGCACAAAAACCTTCACACAAATGTTTATAGCAGCTTTATTCATAATTGTCAAAACCTGGAAGCCACCGGAATGTTTTGGCAGGAGAAGCAGTTTAAGTGTGGCCCATCCAGACCACGCAGTATTATCCAGCACGAAGAAGAAATGAGCTATTAAGCTGTGAAGAGAAGTGGTGGAAGCCTAAGTGCATATTACTGAGTAAAAGAAGTTAATCTGAAGAGGCTACACAGCGTATAATTCCAATGATATGATACTCTGGAAAAGGCAAAACTATGGAGACTGTGAAAAGTAAGTGGGTGCCAAGGGTTGGGGGTTGGGGGAGTGAGTATGTGGGGTGCAGAGGATTTTAGGGCAGTGAAATGATTATTCTATACGATAGTGCAATGGGGGACACATGCCATTTATACATTTGTAAAGCTCATAGAGCACAGCACAGAGTGAACCTCAATAATAATATATCAATATTGATTCATAATGCAAGATGATAATAAAAGGGAAACTGTATTGTGGGGGTGACAGGGTCTCTGGGTTCTCTACTTTGATTCAGGTTTCCTATAAGCTTGAAATAAAAAAATAAGGCCTTGTATTTGTTGATGGCTGCCCATCCCCTAGAGAGTGAAGTCCAGATGAGAGGCGGGTCCGTGAGTCTCAGTGATGAAGAGGCAGCAACTTAATGAGTCAGCCAGCAGCCGAGGGGCTCAGCTCCAGGCACGGGGCAGCGCGCCTGACACAGGAACAGGCAGGAGCCCACCATCTCAGCTGGACACCCTCCGAGTAGATGCCCAGCTCATTACCTGGCACACAGAGCCCCGAGCAAGGCTACCTCAGCCCTCGAAGATTCCCCGTCCCCCAGGTGCTGCTGCAAGGGCTCTGAGGGGGAGAAAGTTATTTCTGCCCTTTGATACCTTCTGATTCTATTGTGTCGAGAGGCTCCATCTGACACTAGAGTCTCGAACCCCCTCTGGTGTCTGCAAGGCTGCCTTTCCTCCGTCTCTGGGGGGCCTGGCTCAGAGCTGGTCCCTCATTGTGTTGCTCCTTGAATCCCGTATTATGCCACTTTCATTAATAGAAGATAATACTGGTTTCCCCTCATGCTATAGTGACACCAAGTTTCCTTCTTTAATCAACTCATTCACAGAAGATATTAAAAAGTCAGTCAGATTAAAGGATAATGTTTAATGCAACGTGTCGAATTGCATGTAGGTATCTGAAGTTTGAAGATCACAGGAGGTGAAGGATCCTTTTAGCAAGAGCTGGTGGGGACCCTATGATTTGCTGAAGCTAATAGGCTGAAAGATAGCCACCACGGGGTTATTTGCAACAGCGGTAGCAATAATCTTAATAATTACGTAGTCAGCGCAAATGTTCATCCCATAGGAAAGGGTGACATAATTTTTTCCTTCCAAGACTCTTTTAAAAGCAAAAGAGGTGCTAGTGATAATGACGCCAGAGCCAAGGCACAATCTTGGGGGTGTCCCTGGAAAACAGGGGTGATCAGTCCCTCTCCCATGAGGAAAGGCTTGAATAGATTGTGCTACATCCAACTTGTGAACTATTATGATTGCGGTTTATAAATGACATTACGAAGAATGTGGCAAAAATGCTAAGGTATTATGCTAACCAAGAAAAGCACATCATCCAGGGTGCAGAGACAGCAGAGAAACTGCCCTGGGAGGAGATCGTGCCAGCATAATGATGGTGATCACCTCTAAGACGAGGGATCAAAGGTGGCATTTTTAATCTTCGTTGTAGATTTATGTATAAATATTTATGCCTTATCTCGCTCCAAAAAAAAACTGATCCAGCACTGATCTTGCCGTTTCTTTTTGTTTGAAATTTGTTTTGTTGGAAATTCTCCGCTTGCTTCCCTTGCTCCTGAAATAAAGTCCCCCATGCCTCCCGCCCCATCCCAAAGGACCTACGGCTCTCCTCTCGTGTGGCCAAGCGCCCTTCTGTGCCCTGCAGCCACCTGGCTTTCCTCACACCTGCGAAGCTGCCCGTGCCCTCCTCCAGAACACGCCCTGGTCTCACACCACTAACTCTTGCTCTTCCTCCCAAAACCAGCCCCAGAGTCTCACCTCCCGCAGGCCAGGACCCTGCTGTCCACACCTACAGCCCCCGTGATGACAAACTCCTCCCCAGAGTAAAGCTTCCTTGATTGTTTTCCTTGATTTTCTGTGTCCTTGTAGTGTGAGGTCTCACCCCGGGTTATGCAGTTTGATCCCCACTGGGTCTCGCCCGAGGTGCTCGGTAAACACTTGATGTCTGAACCCTGATGGGAGGAGCCTTCTCGATGCTTTTCTGAGTTTCTCAAATGTTCCTAAATGGACAAGAGATGCTGTTGTAATCTGTAAAATCATTAAGGAAATTGAGTAGCTGTATTCCCCAGTGCATTAAAATACAATTCAATTTGTAAAAATTGAACTTATACACTTTCCAATGACAAAGTAAAGCAAGTCCCTCCCAAAGCTCAAAACTCCAACCACCAACGCCACATTTTTTAAGACTGAGATGGGGCAGGGGTGCTGCAGCTGGCTCTGTGCGTGACCACTTAAGTGCCGTCCACCGCTGCTGGCAGAGTCCTTAGCACCCCTAAGCCTGGCCGTGGTCCTGAGGCCATCGCTGCCTGCTAATGAGAAGCGCTATGCCCGGGGCTTACCCCAAGAAAGAGAAGCTCGCCTCACCCCTGACACCCCGCCCATCTTTCATTCACTTTATAGGATGCCAGGGCCAACAGGCCACAGGAAGTCCCCTCATGCCCCCTGCAGCTGCTCGCACACCTCTGCCACGTCAGATATGTCCCTCCTGCACCCAGAACAAAAGTCAAGGCTTCTCCACGGTCTTTAAGTTGGGCGACGACATGGCAGGTTGTCTGCTCCCAGGCACTGAGGGAGTAAAGGGCCCCGAGGTCTCCACGGGGTGACTGTAAACTGGGCCAGAACCGAGACCCAGAATCCTGTGCGGTCCGCTTTGGCTGTCAGCTTCCATCCCTCTGCCCTCACACGTCCCCTTGGCTTCCTTACTCTTCTATACACAGACAGCCCGGAACCTGCCTCTGGGCCTTTGCACTTGCTGTTTTCCCTCCTAGAAGCCTTTTTTCCTCCCAGACACCCACACTACAGCCCCCCACCTCACCTCCTACCCGTCTCTGGTCAAAAGTCCCCCCTTCAGAGAAGTGTCCGTGACCTCCCTGAGCAACACCCCCACCTGCTTGCACAGCCCTTTAGCCCCTCCGCAGCATATGTAACCACCCGAAATATTGACGCCAATCCCCCGCCCCTACCCCAGTGCTGGGTATACAGGAGCTGCTTAGTAAATGTTCGTCAAGGATGGGAGCATGACTTGGGAAAGGGAGGCTGTGGTCCACAACTCTGGGCCAGTCCCCATCCCTATGTCTGCTCCCCGTGATCTGCCAGGTAGAAACCATCACCCCTATTTTCAGATGGGAAAATGGAGGCTCAATTGCTTTGTTCACCATGTATTGACTCAGTGCCTGATGCAGAGCAGGTACTAAGTGTCTGTTCTTGAGGGGATCTTGATATTATCAACATCATTTTACAGAAGAGAAAACTGTCCCCGAGGAATCAAACCCCCTTCTCAGGACCAGGGAGCAGAGCCAGGCCACGCTCAGGTCCCAGGCCCCTAGCTCTCAATCCAGGTCCCCCTGTCACCAGGAGTGGGAAAACCTTCCTGATTCCCCACAGAGCAGGGAAAGCCCCTCAGGGGCTCCGCTGGAGTCCTGGGGTTCTAACGTGAGGCAGGTGAGCATTTTCAGATGACAGACTGTATGCCAAAGGTGTTTAAAAATGAGGGGAGCCCTGGGGACAGAGAATAATGGGGCTTGGCTTAAATTAGACAGGGACAAGACAAACAGGGTGCGAGTGCAACTGATGTGTAAATTTGCATATTAAAGACTAATTATAAATCTTTGTTATACATCTTCACCACCGAAACGAGAGGTGACAGGGACCCAGCACATGAATCAAGTATGCTGAAATGACATCTATTAGGAAACCATTGTTCCTGGCACTGTCGCGGGGATTTTTGTTGTCTTCCCTTTGGGGCCTTTAATTAATAGACAAGCCCCATCTCTGGGCTTGTTTGTGTGGAGGCCTTTGAGCTGGGCTGGGGGAGGGGTGATCCAACTCCAAGGCATCATTATGATTGTCGTGATCATTATAACAAGACTTTCCTCACTGACGATGGTGTAAGGCGTTGTCGTGGTAACCGCATGCTTGTTAGGAACGAGCTCTCCTAAGGTTACTGGGATGTTGGCATCCCCGCACCAATGTCTGTGCCGTGACCGCTGCCCAGTGGCTTTTGAGACACGGACAAAGGAGCAGGACTCCGCAAGGCCGGAGAGTTTTTGTTCCAATTCTTCCCGTGGCTTGCCCTTGATATCCCCACAAACAGCTCATAAAAAAATGATCACCCTTCTGGGGTCCTGGGAATGATCTCCATTGTCATCTGAATGGCGGTCACACAGGTGTACACCTAGGTAAGCATCCCCCGAGCGGCCCACTTCAGATTAAATACACTTTGCAGCATGGGTGTTACAGTTCAATTAAAAAAAAAAATACTTTTTCAATTTCATCCTTTTCTTATTGCCAGGAGAATCTGGTCCTTTCAACATTGTACGCCCTGCTCAGAGACATCTGGAGCCCCCGCCATCGGAGCACCACCCTTTAGAAGGGGCAGCAGCTGTGGCATATTCCTCTTGTGTGCCTGGTGCCTTGCAGACCTGAACGCAGAGGATCCTCAGCTCTGTCAGTATTTTTCTTCCCACCTGACAGATTGGAAACTGAGGCTCCATGAGGGGCAGTGGCTTGCTTCAGAGCCAGCCGAGCCAGGGGAGACCTGAGCCCAAGTCTATGTGACTTAGCTGTAGGGTAAAGGAAGCTCGCTCAGGCTTTTTCACCACTGGCCTCTGGGGCTATCACCTATGGCCTTAAACGCAGGAGGCGCTTGGGAGCATGGACTCGAGTTGCGCATGCCCAATCAATGGTGGACACCTGGAATGTGGCGTGGACGCAGGTAAATGGGCACACCTGGGCCTGGAGGCTGAGCATATAGGGGCGGTGTCACAGACGACGGGGAGCGGCAGAGGACAGTGTGGTAGCCAGCAGCGGAGAACGGCTACAAGAGGAAGAGACCGGGAGAGAACGCCAGAGAGCCTAGAGGGTAAAAATTCTTGGGGGCTGGGAGGCCTGCCAGCTTCCTGCCCCCCCCCAGCCCCCTCCCTGCCCTGCACCTGGTTGCCTCTCTACAAATGCTGTAGAAAGATCATTAGAAGCCTAAAAGCCACCGAGGGCTCCAGAACTCTCCTTTACTCCTCCGCCCAGATCCATAGAGAACCTACCCTGTCTTGCTGGCACACACTAGCAATCTTACGTGGTCATGCCTTCTCCACCAAGTGAAATGGGTCTGGAAAAGGAAGACCAGAGCAACAGGGGAAATTTTTAAAACTAAGGAAAATGAGTGCTTCTCGTAAGAGAGGTCACAAAATTGAGAAAATGTGACGTTTCATCCCAAACATTAAATTTTTGTCTTGCTCATACTTTACCAAAAATAATAATAATAATAATAATAATAATAATAATAATTACTTAACCTACTTTGGGGGAAAAATGCACAAGTTTAGATTTCTACAGTCTCTTAAAAATCAGATCTGGCACTCTGAGCTCACATTCCCCACCACATGTACCCTCCATTTTGCTCCAGTCCCCACCCAGCCATTATCACTCACTGGGGGCACAACCATCTACAACTTGGTGGGTTGGTGTTCACTCTCCTACTTGGAAGCATGTTCCAATTTCCTCCCAGAATTATCCCCTTTCCTACTAGTCCAGTTCCTTTGAGTTGGGTTAAATCTCTGCCTAGCTCCAGTGCTGTCCATGTGGTTCATTCCCGACCATCAGAGCGTCATGTTAATCTGTCCACAATGACTGGCTTTAGCTCGGGATTGGACAGATGACCCACTCAGAGTCAATGAGGTGCAATGAAACTTTGATTAGGATTTGCTGTGAAAAACGTGTGCTGGACTTGCACCTGCCTAATATAGTCTGGAGCTGCTATCAGTTATCTTGGGAACATGTTGAGTCTTAGGATGAACCTAACACAGAGGAGAAAAGAGCCCTGTTATGCAGAGGGTCTTAGTGACACCCTAGATCAAGCTGTACCTGAAGGCTTTGTTTATACAAGCCCACAAATTACCTGGATTTTTGGGTCTGTTTCTTTAACCTTCTGAGATAATTAGGAGGCATTTGTTTACAAATAACATAAAATTCTTCCTGAGAGAATTTCACATTCCCCACCACATGTACCCTCCATTTTGCTCCAGTCCTCACCCAGCCATTATCACTCACTGGGGGCACAACCATCGAGTCAGGATCAGTGGGTAAAAGCAACAGAAATCTGCATTTTAACCTAACATAAAGATGAAGCCTTATTAAGGAGTAGCTATATTTTATGAAATCCAAGTCAATGAAGGTGTTCAAACAAGTTGAAATTTATTAGCAACTTGTCAATTTTGGCACAGAAAAGGTAATCGGAAGAGATCATCCTAACCTTAGGTTCCTTCCAATTTGATGATCCCATGAATATCAAGAATGGGGTATTCCTTAAGGAGGATTTCCTGAAAACCCTAGGGAGATTCCCTCCCTATCCTTATTATCCTTTGTTACTATATACCCTTCACAAAAATTACTATTTAAATTTTATTTTAATTTATAATTTAATTTTAGTTTTTATGTAAATTTTTGTTTACGTGTTTATTTCTGTCCCCCCCACCAGACTTAAGTTCCTTAATGGATGAGACCTTGTCCATTCGATTTCCCTATTCCTCCACCTAGCAAAAGGCCCACCATACAGTAGGCCTTCAAGTAATACTTTGTTGAGTGAATGAGAGAATAAATGAGACCTTCTTGACACTCTGTTTTCTAGGGAGTCACTCAGAAAGTCAGCATCCAGGAACCTGTGAGGTCTTTCACATTAATCCTATTTAAAGACATCTCATCTCTGCCATTTAATGAAGAAGTTCACTTTAATAAAGGATGTTACTAATATTCTGCATCCCCAGCACACTCACTCTTGTCTAGGAGAGTTTCTCTCTCCTGCCCTGGTAATTCAGCACAGGAGACAGCCCCGGGAGTTCCTTGGGACTCACACTCCCTCTGCAGCACCGCTCCTGCTCTGGTGCTTTAAGTCTGTCACTGTCCTTTATGACAATGTAGGAGAACAGAAACCTTCCTTATTGAGTGCCTGTTGCAGAGTTGGAGATTTGATCTCATCCAGTCCTCACAGTCACCCTACAAAGTTGGCACTCTTTTATTTATTTGACACAACAGGGAACTAAGTCTCAGGGAAGTCAAGTGACTTACCCAAGGTCACACAGATCTCAAATGTAAGGCTATGGCACGCTAATGCTTGTGCTTTGTTTCATTTTCCATTACATTAAAGTCTCCGAGCTGCATGTGTGTGCATGTGCATGTGTAATTTCCATTTCCCAGCACTTTTCTATGCAAATGGTCTTTTAATGTTTTGGGGACTGAGGTGCAAACACACACACCCTAAGTCATCAACATCTTTCTTTTATTTATTACACTGGAGGAGTAGGAAATAACACAGGCCTATTAAGGACCAAGCAAATTACAATCACATAAACGGAGTTTTTAAAAAGCACACAAAATAACCCTAAAACAATCTATACATTTCAGAACGTCATGAGACAACTGGGGGTCGCCCACAAAGAAGTGTGCTCAGAAGCATCTTATAAAGGTAACCAAAGTCAAATCCATTTTCCTCCCTATAATGTAGCCACCTGGATTCACAAAGCAAGCCATAGTGACTGGGGGTGGGGGTGGGGGAGAGAGAAAGAGAGAAAGGGGTGGGGGAGAGAGAGAGAGAGAGAGAGAGAGACTGTGATTGAAACCAAGGCCTCCACCCCGATTCTGGGTTATTTGAATCAAGGGAACTCATTTGGCCTCAAGTACTTAATCATTTTATTCCTCTGCTTGGTTTTATTTTGAGACATTAAGAGGAAAGAATCATTGGGGGGTTGAAGAGAGCCATTTTCTCTTTCTAGCTGTTGCTTCTGAATTCTCTTACCCAATGCCCAATGCATATGTTTGACCAGATGGCCTGGACTCTTGGCTGCCGATTCAGCTGCTCAAGAACATGGTTGTGCTTAACCTCATCAGCTTGACTCAGCTTCAGTTCATCCTGGGGTAGGAGTGTGATACCGATCAGTTTAATTAGCTTAATGAAAGCTGAGGGAACTGGTCCACATTTTGAGTTTGTTACACAGAGCAAATTGGTTTCCCTGGCTCACTCCTTGATCATTTCAGCATTCAGAAGGCGCTCACTAGCCATTAGGAAAGAGATTTTCACTGTCTTCTCCTTTGAGGAGTTGGGTGCTGTCCACATGGACAAGTGTCCAGGGACTCAGTGTATTCCTAAACACTGAGAACTCAGAGTACGTGACTTAACATATTACCCATAGAAGATCAAACTCCCCAGTGTAGGAATTCCTGCTCCAATAAAATGTGGCATTTAAACTTTTAACCTAAACCATGGTCTCCAAAGTGGTAGGCACAGGGAGATCCTTTCACATTTGGGAATGACATTTTAGGATTTCTTTTTGCTTATCTATTTTGTTTTAAATTTCTGCTTTTTGTATGTTTCATGATACATGTATAAATGAACATATATACATGAGAGAGGCATGTGATCAGCAACATTTGGAGATCACAGATCTAAAGGGATGAGGAACAAGTCAGGCCCAGAAGTCAGTCTGGATTCCTGGAATTGGGTAGTCACAAGAACGGGGTGGAGGGACTGATATCAAAAGCTGCTGCTGTTGGTACTTGTAGCGCTCTAGGGTCTGAACACTAAGCCTATTAAGAGAAGTTCCATCTTCCCTCTCACTGACCCCGGACAAACACTACACTCAGAGCGGAAGGCAGGCAAGCTAGGTCTAGATGTGGCAGACAATGTTGACGAATGTGGGCACATAGGGGAGGGTGACGAGTGCACGCCAATCTAGAAGGGTGTCGGGGAGCTCCTGGCTCTACCGTGTTGTGGGGACGTTTACACATCAAAAAGATCTGTAGAGTAGGCATTGGGGTCTTCCTGAGACCGGGTTACCACCTTGAACTGGCGCCGGAGAAAACCACCATAACGTTTCTGGTTGTCCCATTTGAGCTTGGGGCGGATGCGCCGCAGGAAGCCCCCGTAGCGTTTATACAGGTCCTCGTGACCCGCCCCCTCCCCGCCCCCCTCCCCAATCACCTCTGAGCTCCTCTTGGGGTATTTGCGCAAGAAGCCCCCATAGCGTTTGACCTGCTCCTTGGGGTCCTCCTCATCAGAATCCAGAGCTCCAGCCTCTAAGGCACCATCATGTGCCTGGGTGCCTTCCATCAGCTCAGACTCTGCTCCCGCCCCCGGCCTGCTGGAGAGACCCCTGAGCTTCTCTGCCAGGCTCCTGCCCACAGTATTCTCCTCTTTTGGGGCGCTGAAGAGGAGTCTGTTTTTCCCCAGCTCCTTCAGAAAGTGCCCGGCTTGCTTGGCCAGCTCACTGTAGGGCTCTCCCAAAGCGGCCTTGCTCTCCAGGTCTTCCTTGCCACTGAGCCCGAGGGTGAAGGGGGTGAGAAAAGACAGAAGGCCCTGGCATGTCTCCCACTCTTCAGCGGGCAGCAGGGCAGCCTGGCATTCCAGGGAGCAAATCTGCAAAAGATGCAAAAAAGACCACAGGGTAATGTCACTCCCATTTAGCTGTCAGACCACATCACTCTCCTGCGCCTGCCCGATGTCTGGGAGAATCAAAAGCAGCTTCCATTACTCAACACCAGCGTGCACTTTACTGGCCCCAGTGGTGCATAAATGCAGGTGACTTTGCACCAGGGTGGAGATGAGGAAACAGGCTTGGACAGGCGAAACAGCTTTCCCAAGGGCGCGTGGCCACTGGTAGCACTGCCAACATGGAAAGGAAGCTCTTCCCATAGAGCTCTGCCCTGCTCACCCCTTCTCTTCCACTTCCGAGCCCAGAGGAAGTAACTGGTTTTCGCAGCCTCTCCTAGTGGTGAAGCAAGCTACAAAGGCTTTCTAGGGAGGGATGAGAGCAGTGTAGACAGATAGAAAGAACACATGGAGCCTTTCAAACCTGGGGCCAACAGTAGCTACTTGATGGGAGTATTGGGAGAATTCAGACATGGCGGTGAGGATGACGGGTGGATGACAATGATCACAGCACTGGGCGATGCTGGGCTTGGCCCTGCGCAGGGCAGCACTTGTGTTCTCACGTGGTGCCACTGTGCCCCGGGGAGCATGCTGGCAGTGACTGGAAGGCTGTATGCTTCTCCACAGAGCAGTTAGACTCATATATTCAACCGTTTCCATCATTACCTCCTGGAATCACCCCCATTTTGCAAACGAGGAAACTGAGGCTGAGGGAAGGACTTCCAGAAACATGGAATTAGAAGGTGGCAGGACTGAAACCTGTACTCTGTCCACTACTCCCTTGGTGCCCTACCCCGGCCCGTCTCTTGCCACAGGTGAGTGCACGGGGAGGCCTGACCCCAACTAAAGCCAATGAGGACCAGCTACGAGATGCCAAGACCCAGGAAAATGGCCACAGCTTTGGATTCTGCCAACCAGATCCTGGTATTTAGGGGCAGTGGAAAGAACGCCTTCAATGGGAGGACTGGACTCAGAGATACCCATCATCTTGGTGGCAGAAAGTTATCCCAGGGCTGCCGACTCCCAAAGTCACTATTTCCTCTTGAATGACCCTCCCTGTTGCCTAGAACAAGGCCCCCTGGAAACCTGAATCCCCACCCCAGACCTGAGTGAGCCCAAGACGGAGGCCTCAGCACCCTCAGCACCCAGGCTGACCGTGGGGCAGGACGTGCCCAGGCCAGGTGGGGCGAGTCTACAGTTCGCAGCTGCCAGGCCTGTGAGTTCCCCTCTCTGGTCTGCACACAGCCCCCGGGTTGCGGCTGCAAGGAGCCTTGCCTGAAACCTACCAGGGGGTTGATGGGCTTGGGCGCGTCCTGGGTCTTCACCGCACACAAGGAGCACCGAGCCAGGCAGTCTGTTGTGGCGGCGGGGAGCACCAGGAGACAGGCGGCCAGCACCAGCCCCTGCCACGCCATCCCGTCTCAGCGCTTCCTTCTGCAGAGGGATAAAGAGATGACCAAACCCGCGATGGCCTGCTCTGTGCCAAGACCCCACACTGCAAAGCCGCCTCATCAGCTCCTGCCTGAAGCCCACCAGGCTGACGTGCTCACCCCCATCCTGCTGTGGAGAAAACGGAGACCCAGAGAGGCGCAGTGGGTGCCAAGGCCGAGGGTCTAGGTGGGGGATTCAGAAGTGCTCGCGTGTGAGGTCACGTGCAGGCTGCACCATGCCTCTTCCAGGTGGATTGTACTCTTTTCATTGAACAAGTGGGGAAGTCGAGGCTAGAGGGGCGTTGCTCACACAGCTAGGCGGTGGACAAGCCAGGACATGGTCTGCCAAACTTCAGAACCCACTTTGCCCACCCACCAAGCCAGAAGACACTTGCCGATCTGCTTTTCTATATTCTCAGTTCATCGCCTGCCCTGGTCCGTGCTCACCAGACAGCCCCCCCGACAGTCCTTCTGCTCTGTGGCCCCAGGAATCTGTCTTTTCTACTTCAACACTTTTACCTGCCCTGACCATAGCCCCACCTTCACCCATCCCCAAGCATTCTCCCTGCCTCCATTTCCCTCTCTGGTCCCTCCTGCCTGCCGTGAAATGTCCTCAGCATATCAATTCTGTGACTGGGCCCATCTTTTCCAAGTCACGAGGATACCATTAATCCCAACATTTCAGTGCTGGGTTTTAACCACATCCAGCCATTTGCAATTCAGTTTCCCCAAAGAACCTATCAGGCCTTGTCCCACTGCTAGGCCTTCGCACCTGCTGTACTCTCTGGAAACGCTTCTCCCTTTCTGCTACTTGTTATTTAGGCCTAGATTGGATATCACCTCCTCCAGGCAGCTCTCCCTGACCTAGGCTGGATGAGACCCCCCTCCTTTGTATTCTCCTAGAAACTTTGTCTCTTCCACAAAATATTCCATTATTTGGTAATTAGCTGTGTGAGTCGTTAGACTTTGACTTCATGAAGGCAGGAGCTGTGTCTTGTCTTCTCTGAAATGCTCCGTGTGTCTCATAGATACCAAGCTTCTCCTACCTCAGGGCCTTTGCATTTTCTGTTCCTCCCTCTGCAGTTCTCTGACCTCAGCTTTTTACCAAGCCTGCAACTTCCATAGTTAAGTGAATTAATCCCACATCTTCAGCCAGGTATCTGCTGACCCCCATATTGAACACATCTCCCTGCCTTGTTTGGGTCACCGCCTCGTACCGTCCCATTCATTTGAGGTGGGCTGTTGTTTGTTACTGGCAACCCCACTAGCTCCTTGTGGGCACAGACCCTGAGCATCACAGTCCCTGCTGCGTCCTGGCACCGATAACCCCCACCCACACATAGTAGGTCCTCGGGACGTGCTAGGCAGATGAATTCGAGTCACTAAATCAGTCTGTTAAAAGTGGTCCCTTTCACAGTTGACTCCTTATAAACCACGTATCAAGATGCAACGCTGTTCCAATGGGGGCACAGTGGAGTTCTCCCACCTCGCGATGGGAATCCACGGGGTCACTCCACCCCACACGCTTCCCAGCCTGGCCTTTGGATCCCGACACTCGTACGCTGCTCTCAGAGATGGCTGCCCTCCTTCCTTCCTGCAAGCTCCCCATCCCTGCAATCTGCCCTGTTTGCTCAGGTGTTCACGGTATAGAAGATTCCATCCCATGGCCCCAGAGCCCCCGCTGAAGCCCAGAGCTGGGTCTCTCCGCTCCAAGCACACAGTAGGCTCCCCCACCAAAGCCTGCCCGGCAATGACCCCAGCACCCTCTGTGCCTCAGGCCTTGAGCTATGCCCCCGAGTCCCTCATCTCTTTTATTCCTCCCCAGCGAGCTGGGCACTTCCAATTCAGCAGCCCATGCCCTACCGAGAAGAGTGAAGGTGGGGTGCAACACCTATTGTTTCTTTCCATATGTGTGTGCCCTTTATGGTGACAATTTTTAGAACAACTTGGATTCATTAACATCCACACTCTCCGTGAGGCCAAGACCCTACACACTGTCCCTGTATACTGTCCCCAGGCCCCTCACTCCGGGAAAGGTGGCATCACTGTCCCTGCTTTATAGATGAGAAAACTGGAGCCCAGAGAGGCTTGGTAAATCTCCAGAGTTACACAGCAACTGAAGATGAGAACTCAGGTCCATCTGCCTCTCTTCGGGGTGGACATCTGTCCCCCCAAGCAAACCCCAGAAAACTCAGGGAGTGGTCCCGTGTCCACACGTCCCTCCCCTGTCCTCGAGTGTCCCTCACGCTCCACCAGCTGCCCGGCGGATTTGGGTGCCAGGCGAGTGAACTGCGCCTCTCTGAGCAGCTACAAAGCAGGACGTTCATGTTTTCTTAGATACAAAGCAAGACTAGGCTGACCTGTTGCAAATAGGCAGTGAACTCACCATGGGGGTGCGGGAGCCTTCCTGTACCCCCTCTTAGCCCTGGCAGGGACTTCTCACAGGCCTGGCAGCTAAGGGAGGAGGCCTAATTTGAGACCTGATCATGTCAGCATCTTTTCTTCTCATCCATTTACTTATTTTACCTGCTACTCATATTTCTGGCTGCTCTGGTGGTCGTTAAGAACTCCTGATGTTCGGGGTGGTCCTCGTGGAAGGAGGGCCTTCCGTCACAGCCAGTTTATAAATGAGGAAACCGAGCTAAGATGGCTCCCAGCTTCCAGCTAGAAAGGAGCCAAGCTGCCCTCTCACTCGGGAGCTACCTCCGTAGCCATGATGTCTGCCCAGCCCCCTCAGCCCACTCCCCCTTCCTATCCTGTGGGTCCCCACTCTGGGGGTCCAGAGCAGCCTCTGATCCTGCACAGCTGTTGGCCTGGCTGCCCCCGCCCTGCACCCTGACTCCCATTGCCCTCACTGGGTGCCCGGGGGCTGTGCTATTGAGAGCCGACTTGCTCTGTGCCACGCTCTATGTGAGTCCCATTTGTGGTGTGCTGTTAGGGTCCATAAAGCTGGCGCTAACATGATTCCCATTTGACAGATGAGGAAATGGGGGCACAGAAAGGAAACAGGGACTGCCCAGCAAATGCGCAGCACCGAGACTGGATGTGATCTAGACCTCACCAACCACCTGCAATTCCAAAACGAAAGCTCAGAGCATCCCACCGTCCAAGCTTCCGCACAGGGAGCTCACTCTGTCTGGGTTACCATTCTCATTCCATCTATCTATTTCCCTCTCCTTGGCTAACAATGTTTATTCTTCAAAAGGCAGTCTCAGTTGCCTCTTCCAGGAAGTCCCTCTGGATTAGGTTTCTCTGAGCTCCCACAACCATCTATGCTAGCTCTATTGCCTCTTACTTTTGGAGTCTCCTATCAAAAGAACTTTGCAAGTGCAAAAGGGTGAGAAAGTGTGGTGTGTTTGAGAATGATGAGACCAGGGCGAATGAGGAGATATTCAGGAGGAGCCTGGAGTAGAAAAGGCAGAGAGGTAGATCAAAGGCCAAGATCAAGAGTCTGTATTTCCTTCTAATGTGATGGGAAGACTAAGGAAGTTTGCATGATTGATGAATGAATGAATGAATAAATGGTGTCCTTGGTGCCTAATAAAGCCCTCAATGAGAATAAGAGCTCCAGAAGTTTACTGAGTGAATAAACAGGCAAGCCTACAGCCTGTTGGAAGCCTGGTTAGAATCGTTCTGCATCACACACTCAGGCCCCCAGAGAACCCTCAGGGTCCTTGGGTTGTTAAAATCAACACCTGCTAAAGGGAATTCAGCAAGTGTTAATGAAAGTAGGAAGAGGGGAAAGACTTATGGGCTTTCCCTGTTCATCCCCACCCCCTAAGGAAGACAGAGAAGAGGGACTTTGATGGGATATGGCAGAGCAGAGGACCCCCCCAAAGAAGGGGGGCTCTTCTGAAGGAACAAGGGGTTCAGGGAGAGTGTGGGTGGGATCAGGCAGGGCTGAGGTCTCTGGCTCCCTCCTCCCCAGGCTTGCGCTCTGGTGCCCTCTCCCTCCCTCCCTCCCTCCCTCCCTCCCTCCCTCTCTCTCTCTTTCTGTCTCTCTGTCTCTCTCTGTCTCTCTCTCTCTCTCTCTCTCTCTCTCTCTCTCTCTCTCTCTCTCTCTCTCTCCCTCCCTGCACTTGGCACACATCCAAAGGTTGCAAAGTGACTGCCTGCTGGACAAACTCAGTAAAGGGGCGTAAAATGTTTTAACTTACACAGGGATTTTCAAAACTGTTTATGCCATTGTTTTAAATTGGAAGATTTTTACATTTAAAAAAATTTCAATTTTCAACTTGTCTTAAAAGATCAAAAGCCCTGAAACATGGGGTCTACATTCCAATGTGACGTCAGTCACCTGGAGGGTACATATGGCCAGTCGCCTCTGTCCCCACCCGGCATCTTCCCTCAGGTACCTCCTGTTGAGCACCAGATAGACACTAGTCTGAACCCCTAAACCACCCACTCAAACAAGCAAAAGCAGCATAGGGTGGGAGGGATACTGTTGGTGACAAAGGAGAGACGAGGACCTCTCATTCCCCTCTCACCCAGAAGCAGAATCTTTATGGGCCAAGCTGGGTCTCACGGTCCTCACTCAAGGTCACATCAACCCAACGAGGGCCAGCACTTCCCAAGAGCAACCTGGAGCCAAGCTGTATGCGACCACTTCATGCAAATCCTTCTAATCCTTAAGGCACCCCAGAGGTGAGTGTTCTCAGACCCGCTGTACATAGGGCAAGACTGAGGCTGGGAGAAGGACACTGCTGGCCCAAGCTCACTTGGCTTATATTTAGAAGCCATGTCAGCCTTCCAGCCAGCCCTCTCAGGGTGAAAGGTGACTGATCAAAACACTTCAGCCCTGAGATTTTCCTGTGATCCCCTTTCCTTCCCTTCACGGATAAACAAATGATCGCAATGTCAGATGGGTCTCAGGGAGCATCCACCTTTGCTCCGAGGATTTGCTTAGACGTCAGGTAGTAGCAGAGACCACCCCTGCCCGCTGTCATCTCAGACTTGGGAGGAGCCCAGGAGAACAGGAACTGAGCCCCTCGCTGGTGTGAGAAGCAGAACGTGAGCCCACTTGGTGATCGACACACCCCAGTGCAGGGGGCTGGGAGGAGGAGGGCTTGCAAGGCCTGGGGGATGCAGGAACTCTTCCCAAGAAAACCCCTCTGCTTGCAAGTTCCTGAAGCATTCTCTCAGCTGTTACCAGAGGGGCATTGCCACAGGCTTGCTGCAGGCTGGTGGGGGAGCAGGGGTGATGCCCCCAACCCCCGATGGGAAAGGAAATTTTGGACCTGCCAGCTCTGAATCACACGATCCAGGTCCTTAGGCTAAATCTCTTCTCTGTACACACCCCAGCAATGGTGTCTCTGGAGGAGCCTGCTCGGGCCACCCCAGCCAGGAGCTGTGCGGCCCCCGAGCCAGAAAATTTTACTAACTCAACCGTTACAGAATAAGTTTGCTGACCTGCCTTCACTCAATGGATAAGCATTTTATAAAGATCCAAAAAATAAATTTACAAGCATTTTATGATTCTAGTTATCCTAACAGTTTTGAAACTGATTTTCTTGGATAAACCAGGAGCCAAGCCCTCTCAGGGCCTGTCAACAGAGAGGTGGCACATCCCGCCAGATCCCAGCCAGACCCTGCCTGCCACCCTCACTTAAAGGGCCAGTGTGCAGTGGCCCTTTTCTCAGCAGGACCCAGAGTCCCCTAAAAGGGAAGGGACTCAACTGTCTCTGATGACATGTCTGTATGTAGTCAGGGGGGGCTCCGAGCAGCAGCAAGCATTTTTACTTAAAAAGCCAGCACAGAATAATAATGGTTTGATTTAACATGGCAATTATCTCTCCAGCACTTTATCGCATATGATTAGCCCTATTTGATTGAAGAGGAAATGGGAAAAGGTAGAAATGAAGTCACTTGTTTAAGGTCACATCATGAGTCAGGAGGGAAATGGAGACAGGACGGGCCCTCCCACACCCAGCTGCCACTCTGCGGGGAGGCGGCTCCTGTCCAGGACCCGCCACCACACGCCCACCGAGGCACAGCGCCTCCCATGGGCCCTGAGGGGCAGGCTCAGCTGGGAAGGCTGGGGAGCTAACAGCAAAACACCCCCACAGCCCTAGCACCTGCATGAATCCTCGGGGTGCTTCTGGCTTTCTTGGGTCCCTGCACGCCCCGCTCAAGGCCCAGCTGTCGGGTCGTGCTCACGGCTGTGTGGTCCATCTCAGTGAGCGCGTCTGTGCCCTCAGGAGAACCTCCTGCATGAGAATCCTTAGCCCCATTTTCTACTTGGGCAGAGAGACTCAGATGGTTGAGATGGTTGGGCCAAGGCCAAGAGGCCAGGAAGGAGCAGAAGCAGATTTCAATTCCTGCTCCATTCCATAGACCACTCCTGGGGACAAGGCACGTGTTAAATGTCCATCGGATCCACCCTCAAACCCTCATATTCCTGAAGATAAAATTATTTCAGGAGTCTCACTCTCCTTGCAAATGGATCAAGTTCATCAGTGTGGGTCCGGCAGGCTGGCAAACAGAGACCCTGAGAGCTGGAGGTACCAAGTTCTTGTTAGACATTTGGGTCAGGAACAAAGAATGATCAGTTGGGGGGTGGAGCTTGGGTTCGAGAAAGGGAGCGCAGCAAGAACCCAAGCCCAGCACAGGGGATGAGACACGGCACCTCTCCGGGCCATTTCCTGTGCAGAGGCCAGAGTGGAGACAGTCCTGCAGTGAGTGGCGGCCGCCCTGGGACGGTTACTGCCATTCTGAAAGGAGTTCAGAGAGCAGGACCCCAGTGGAAGCACCGCCCCTTGTTATTGGATGAGGTCAAGGGATGGACAGAAAGGAAAAGAGGCAGGATCAGAAATATGGCATGAAGACACAGAAAGCGAGGAGAGAGGCCAAAAAGAACAGCAGCGGGCCTCCCTGGTGGTACAGCGGTTAAGCGCTGTGCTGTGGAGCTGTGGGCAGCAGCGATATGAGTTCGACGCCCAGCCGGGGAGATTCCCACATGACACTGCAGACCTCTCCTGCCTCACCCGCTGCTCCCCTCAGCAGTGTATTTCTGATCTGCCTGTTCTGCTCCCCACTCTGTCTCTGGTGAACCCTCTCACCGCCCCACGCCTCTGGCCTGTACCCCAGCTTGTATGCATAAATAAATAAATCTTTAAAAAGATAAAAGAACAGCAGCGACATGAGACTTGCATCACAGAGAAAGGCACCTAGTGAAGCAGAGGCAGAGATGATGGTTCCTGTGGGAAAAGAAAATAAGGACTAGAAATAAATGTGAGGAGATATTAATAGGAATGAAAGAAAGAAGGTATCAGGAAGAGGAAGAGGCCAGGGAGGCAGGGGAGGGGCAGGGTGAGAGGGAGAGAAGGCAGGAGATGGGCGGACTTTGAGTCAGGAGGCTGAGCCACTGTGTGAATCACAAACACAGAATCTCTGCCCTGCAGGAGTCTGACCCTGTTCTTTGTGCTTAGAGGCCGGTGGAGCAGAGACCCAACCGCACAGGAACTGCTCAATAAGCCCTTGTCAGGTTAAACTGAATTGCCCCTTAACAGGTCAAGGGCCAAGTGATGGCAGACAAATCTCCCCTGCAGAATACACCTGCAGCTGACCCTCTGGCCAGCAGGAGGGCTGGATGGTGCCAGGAAGAAGTCTCCTCAACCCTCGATGTACTCGGGGGGCCTTGCCGTTGATCTTCCTGCCTGGAGCAGCCATCGGAACCTAGACTGGGAGGGATTCCTTTGGGCCAACTTCTAAGGACCCGGGGACAGCTCCACCTCAGGGGCCAGGGCCTGGACTTCCCCAGGGGCTCCGGCAGCTTCCTGCCTGCCCCAGTGGCCAGCTCTGTCTCAGTGAAATCCTTTTAGCCTTGTCAGATCCACTGATATGAACCAACATTTACGGGCCAAGATGAACGAAACAGGGAGAGAAATCAGCCAGCTGAGGGCACTTTCTCAGACACACGTTGAACGCAAACCACCAAGGATCGATCCCGCTTAGAATGACTGCAGATGTCTAATACATACAACAACTGTGCAAGATTGACACGAGGAGGTGGGCAGTGGGAGGGGGAGTTAAGGAGGCTCCATCAAGAAGGGACTTTATGACCCTGAAGCTGCAGATGAAGGATAAAATCTTCTCTTGGCATGGAGAGAACGGGGAGGACAGGGGAGGGAAGCCCAACTCTGCCAACAGGGGCAACCCTGAGACCCTTTTCCTGGACATAACAGCAGGATGGGATGGGATGATCAGGGATAATATAAATAGATAAGGGGATGGTGAGGGACCCACCTACTTTTGGACGGGGAAACCTAAACAGGCACCCTAACATTGATTGAGCACCTACAGGCATATTACAGTATCCCATGGAGGGTCACAGTAACCTTAGGAGGTTACTTAGGAGGTAAACATTACTATTATCCTCACTGTACAGCTCAGGACATGAACGCTCAGAGAGGGCTGCTACTGTCCCAAAATCACACAGCAAATGAGTGGTGGTGGGTCTAGGATTTGAGCCCAGTGTTGAAATACACATTTAGATGACACACTCCAGTGTTGAAATACACGTTTAGATGATATATGGGAAACTAGGGTCCTGAGGAGTTACCTCAAGACCTTAATCCTTTCCATGTGCTTTAAGGTGATTGTAAATTTCTTAAAGCCCTAGAGGCAGTCCTTTCCCTACAGTCACACGGACCACCGCAACAGCCCCCTTTCCAGCTGCCTGTGGAGACTCAGCAGTCACCTGTCCCTCGTCACACTTCTGGAGCCAAGCAGTGGGCTCGAAATCCCTCAGCCAACGCAAACCTCCCCAGGCAGCAGAACTTACCCCACTTGGGTTGCTGCAACAGCTCCCCCACACAGATCTCAAAGCCGGAGATAAATGACCTGCAAAAATAGAACAAAAGGTAAGGTGGGGCGGAGTGGGGGGGGGGTGAAGGGGAAAAGAGATGGGGGGGTGGAAATTGAAGGGAAGAGGACTGACATCCTGAAATGTTTTGCAATGGATCTTGACTGAAATGCCTGTCAAATTAGAGAGACAAGCCTTGTATATTTTCCCAACCCTCAGAAGAAAGATGGTAATGAAGACTTTCGGTCTGTGGGAGGGGAATTGAAATCAGATCCAATAACCTGAAGAGCTTGCTTCCCCTGGGAAGCTTGGAGGTTTAATTAAGGAATGTTTGTAAAGCTTGGAGAAATTCTAGATAAAAGATATTCAGGAAAAAGGACGAGGTCACGGAATTTACTATTCAACCTCGGAGTTCGCCAGCAGGCTTTTTTTTTTTTTTCTTTCTGTAGCTCACCAGCCCTTTTGCTAGAATCAAACTTTGGGATTCTACACTATTTTCTTTAAATGTGGGTGTCTTTACCAGTGAGCAAGTGGCTCTCACATCTGAGCTTCCTCCCTGCCTAACTGAATCCTCTGCTATAATTTACAGGAAAGCAACAAGTCCTTTCAAACTAAAACTGACAGGACAAATCCTGCTAAGCCAGGTCTCCTGCTAGGTAGTTGCTCTTTCCCATTCCCTCCCAACAAAACAACCCCAAACTTCATTTCTGTATAAAATTACACCAAAAGGAGCCACTCAAACCAGCACCCTGTCAGCAATTAAACACCATTCAAAAAAGAAAGAAAAGGCTGAACTTGGCTCTACACTGATGTACATGATACGTGGTAAATGCCAGAGCCCTGAATCTCATCAATATCCCCAAGTCCTTGTTCTCTAAGTGCAGTAAGAACCACTGACCTTTAAAATTGCCCTGATTAGCTGAACCTCTGACTTCTCCCACCCAGGGCAGCCAGCTCTCCTGCGGTTACTGCTGTGTTGCAGAGCACAGGGGGAAGAAGACCCCAGACTTAAACCGAGGGGTGGTCCTCTTGGGACAGAGCCACCCACCTATTAAAGCCAAGGCTGGACAGAGAGGGCAGTTCCAAAGAGTAACCCATCTCACCCTGATCTGGCTTTTGTAAACTGGCCTCCACACTGGAACTATATCTGCCAGATAACCAGACCCAAACCTGAAATCCTCCAGCTCTAGCCACTTTCAGGTCCAGAGGACCAGGAAAAACAAATAAAACCAAAAGAGAGGATCTAGAGCCCCTCTGGGTGTTACCTGTGCGCTCCTTTGTCTCTGGGCAGTTGCTGGCTGAGCAGGTTCGAGGAAGGCGGCAGGCGGCCGGTCCAGAACTCAGGGGCCTCCGGCTGGGAAAGAGATGCCAAAGAGGCAGCTGTGTGCACCACCAAAGCCCCCTTAGAATGCCAGTCCTGGTGCCTTGCCCCCCTTTTATGGGCTAGAGCCTCCCTCTTTTGCTCAGCCCTTGCTGAGCACAGGCTGCTCCGAGCCAATGGGGAAGTAGCTCAGAGCAGTGAGAGGCACAGGCCCCCGGGCCCTTCAACTCGAACTCCCGGCCCCACACAATAGGCTTCTCTTCGTGACAGGGGATGTGGGGGAGGAAGGCAGCAGTGCCGGGAGGGAGGGGGGCGGCTTCTGGGTGTAGTGCTGTTTGTCACTTGAAATCCGGCCACTTCAGTCTTTGATGCATTTCCAGGAGAGTGTCACAGAGGGAAAAATGAGCGAGGTAGGGAAGAACAGAGGCAGAGTTAGAGAAAGCTGGGGGAGGGGGGGAGGACACAGAAATTCAGACAGATGACAGCAGAGAGAGACAGAGACAGTCAGACAAAAATGGAGACAGAGCGTCAGACAAATATTAAGACAGATGGGGAGAGAGAAATTCAGAGAGAATCAGAAGCTGAGAAGGCCTGGGGTGATGCACACGAAGCAAGGGAGAAAAAGCCCCGCAACCAGAGACCCACAGAGCGCGGGTCAGAGATGAGGGTGCCCAGAGAGAAGAGGCAGAAACAGTCAGAAGAGAAATAAACCAAGGGGGAAAAGACAGACACAGAACACTACAGATAGACAGGCCGAGCCCGGACAGACGTCCTTGACAGGGCGGAGACCAGGGGAGGTGGCAGAGGAGGCTGGCAGGGGCTCGAGTGCCAGGGGCCCTACTGTGCTCCGTGTGAGGCTGGTGCCTGCGTGTGCAGGGACGTCTCTGCTTCCACGCGCCTGCCGCCGACAGTTGGCTGCGGTACACGCCTGAGCCAGGCACAAGCCGCCCTGGCAGAAGCACAGCCCTTCCCCGGCAGCCAAGAGCAGCAGTTTACTTTTCTCTGGGGGCTCCACAGTGAGGATCATGAAATCCCCTCAAAATCTGGGCTGCGATGTGCCTTTGCTGGGACTCCAGGTGGAGGAAGACCTGGCTCATTTATTCAGGCCGCCGGTGCCAACGGCCACTTGCAGACTTCACTCTGTGTGGCCACCGGTCTCTTCCAGATCATGGGGGTCTCTGAGTTTGGAAAAGAACATGCTTTTCTCTCCATCAACAGCAGGCTAGAGGTTTCTGGTGGAAGGCCGAAGTTCCAGAAGTCTGACCGGGGGTGGGGGGGTGCCCATTTTGTGGGCACCTGCGCTATTTCAGGCAATTAGCCAAAATTGTCAGGTTGAACCCTCACACCTATCCCCATCCTGCAGATGAGGAAACAGAGGCTTGAGAGCTGAGAAACATGGCCAAAGACACACAGCAAGTAAGTCCCTAAGCCAGGATCCAAACCCAGGTGTACCTGACCCTAGAGCCCCATGCCCTGACCTCTTCTTGGGCCTGAGGCTGTGAAACTGCCCATTCTGAAGCTGGGTGTGGAAGCTTCCTTCTCTGGGGCGTGGGCTCTGCACCTCTACAGTGTAGGAGAGGGCTGATGTGCTGTTCCCCAGCTCTGCCACTCACTGGTAGAGAGACCTTAGACAAGTTTCCAACTTTGGCCTCAGTTTGTTCATCCATAAAATGGGGATAACAGTATCTGGCTCATCAGACTCTGGTGGGGATGAAACAAGAATTTGTGGGTAACAGCAGCTGGTGCTTCATGAGCGCCCCTTTGCCTCTGCCCTTGTGATTAGCATGTCATCCCTGCTCCACAGGCCTCCTCTCCCTGCACCTGATTCATTACAAGAAGGAAGATGGCAGGGCCACCAATGGTGTCCAGATGCTTCTGCGTGCTGTTCTGTATCCTCACCACGAGCACATGTGTGGCACAGGTAACTCAGTGCCTACTCGAGTGGCTCAGGCAGCTGAAGCTCAGTCCCTCCACTCTCGAGGCCTCGGTGCCCACACACTTGCCACCAGCCTCAAGATGAGGTCTCCTTCCCCCTTCCAGAGAGCACTCTTGGGAATCTGGACCTTTGTACCTTTGCCCAGCCCGGGCCTGACAGTCAGACGTGGAGGACTTCAGGAGCCTGTGTGGAAGTCCCAGGCCGGGCTGACAGCCCTGACCCAGGCTCAGCCACAGTGTAAGGTAAATGAAAGAGTCATCAGGTTTTTCCGCCCTCGCCTCAGTGATGGCCCTCTGCAGGCCAGTGCGCATGCCTGATGGCAGGCACCTGGAGTGGGGTGTGGGCCTGCCAGAGTGGGCACACCTGGGCCAGAAACTGGGCTGATAAGTCCACAGCAGAAACAGAATCAGCAGCGGCAGCAGCAGAGAACAGAGCATGGAGCAGAGGACGGTTTGGGGTGCATCAGAGGCCATGAGACCACCAGAGAGCCCAGAAAGATTGAAGACTCGCCCGAGGCTGGGGGGCCTGCCAATCTTGCTGGCCCCCGGCCCCTTGCTTGCCCTGTGCCTGGTTGCCACTCTACAAGAGACTAGTAAAAACCTACGAAGCCACTGAGGGTTCCAGAATGCCTTCCCTTTAGACCCGTCTGCACAGCCCCATGGAGAACCTGTGCTCCCAGTTTCTTCCTACACACACTTGGCCACATCTCCCACCACAGTCTGCCTGGGGACACGCAGAGCTTGGGTGGAGACATCACCACCACCCTGGAAACGGAGGAGTCCCAGGTAAGTTTCCTCACCCCCAAGGTCAAATCCTCACCCCAGTTGCGCTCTAATTTCCTTACTTTTCTCCTCCCCCTCCTCCCCTTTCCTCAACCCTAAGCTATTGGTAGTGACCTTAAAATAGACAAAGAGATGGGGCACAGAGGCCCCTTCCTGGAAGTCCGCAGCATTAGAAGGAGGAAGGAGGAGGGACTCTCTCGAGTATTTTTTATCATAAAGAGAAATGAGGACGCCGAGGTTGGAGATGCTAGGGCTAATCCTGCTTTAAGCCATTAGTGTTTAACATCCTTCACCCCAGAGTCTACTGTCAGCTCCTAGAGCAAGTGCCTCATTCTTTTGCCTGGCCTTTCCTCCTGCCGAGTCCTTTACACACACCCACCTCCGCCCCCATGCCACACATACACGTGCGCATGCGCGGTCAGGAATAGCTTTCTCCCGGGGTGGGCTCACTCCCCTTCCTGGCACACGGGGTCATGTTGCAGGCCTCAAGGGCAGCGGCACATGAGGTGGGAAACCATGGGATGTGGGTGGCTCGCTTGGGCGCCAATCCCGGGCTCCCGCTTACTCACTGCATGGCAACCACGGAGCATCTTGCCTCCCTGAACTCTTGAGTCATCTGAAGATGGGACAGAACTAACTCCGTGCAGGTGTCAGGACTGATTCCAAAGCTCCACCATGCTCCCTGCACGTCCTCAGAGTCTATTTCAGGTCTTGAAGTGGACAAAAGGCAAAGGCTAAAATATCTGAAACAGCCAGTCTTCAAATTGTGCTGTTGAGTAGGAATAAGGAAGCACTTGGAAGACAGAAAAGTAAACAATAGAGCCAGCATTTCTTAAGGCTTTCCTAAGGCCCTGTTGTAAACTGTGTGCAGCTATTAGCATGCATTTCCCCCACAACCCTGCAGCTAGATGGGATCTCCACCCTGCTTTACAGATAGGGAGCGGACGGGGAGAAGGGAGATCACGTGAACCACCAGACGCTGCTAGAAGGGGCAGAGTTGCCCTGATGCTCAGCTTCTCGCCGCTCTGGTTCCATCTCATTTGCGAAGCTCTGAGCGTTTTTTCCGGTCACCTGTTGCAACAGAAAGGTCAGAGCATGTGACTTGGATCCCTTGGGAGGATGTCGCTTTCCAGTCAGATCCCGGTGTCCTGGTTCGGTCTTCACACCGCCGTGTGCAAGCATGGATCTCAGGGACCCACACAGCTTCAGGTGTGGAGTCGTGTGTGTGTGTGTGTGTGTGTGTGTGTGTGTGTGCGTGTGTGTACCATGGAAGAGATAAGGGAGCCAAGAGTTATGCTCAACCGGGCTCAGCGCTCGTCTCTCTCGTGTCTTTACATTGACCGACCGTCACAGTGAGCCATCCTGTGCTCAGCCTGGGAGTGAAATGTGCGCCACACACAATTTTGCCTCCTCTGTCCTCTTGGTCCTGGAGTGCGGCGGACGTGGGAACAGGCAATGTGCAGCAGTCTGGGCAGGGCTGGGCTAGGAGCGCACCTAGAATGCTGTGGGGATACAGGGGCCAGGCTCCTAAGCAGCCCAGTGGAGCAGAGGGTGGACAGGAGAAAGGGAGAGCGAACTGAGAACCGAGGAAGTGGGAGTAGGAGTTGCCCAGGAAGAGAGAAGGGAAGGGCATTCCAGACAGAGGGAACAGCCTAGGAAAAGCCTGCACGCAAGGAGAGTGAGGCCTAGGGCATCCTCGACTCTCTTCTGTGTCTCATCCAGACCCAACTCCTCTTCGCTGTCAGTGGCTTTGTCCCTGGGCCACACCCACCACCTCTCTCTTAGATGACTGCCCCACCCCAACCCCTCCTGCTTCCACCCTTGCCCACTACTACTGGCTCCTCAGCCTATGAGAGAGTCTTTGGGGTGTTGTGCAGTCGGAGTTCTATTTTTCACTTTAAAAACACCCCAGTGGTTTTCATCCCCCTTGGAACACAACCCATGCTCCTTACCTGCAGGGCCTGCTTTCGGACAGCCTCCTTTTTCCTGCTTCCTGCTTCTTGCCTCCCACTTCCTGCCTCTTGCTTCCTGCACGCTCATCTCTGCAGACGCCCTGGCTCCCTGCTGCTCCAAGCACTGGAACTCATTCCTGCTCCCGAGACTTTGCACATGCTGAGCCTTCCGTCTGGAACGTCCTTCCCTTCACGTTCACTGCAGAACTTCCTCTAGGTTTTGACATCAATGACACTTCCTCGAACTGCTCTCTTCTGCCCAGCCCATGCCACACCTCTCCCCTCACCCAGCTCTATGTATCTTCATGGTATTGGCCCTGACATAGACTTAGTAGTTTGTCCAATGCTTGTCATTTCCTGGCGGAGTGTAAGCTAGGAAAGCAGACACACTGTGCCTCTGGCACCTAAAACATGCCTAGCACACCGTGGGTGCTTGGAAGACATGTGCTGAATCAGGGACTTAAAGACCCACCAGGAGCATGGGGGGACTGAGCCCAGAGTGAACAGCAGGAGAAGAGGCTCAAGAGCCTGCAGGACCCCAAACACCAGGCTGAGGTACAGCACTTTGTCAGGAGAGTGCTGGAAGGCTGGGGGGGGGGGTGGTGACAATGGTTCTCTGTGTGGATAAAGACCCCAGAGGTGTGGAGGAGCAATTTACTCACTTCTGTTCAGCTCATGAACATTTCCTGATGCTGGTGATTCAGGTTCAGACCCCACGTGATTCCTGCCCTCACCAAGTTCACAGACATAGGCATAGAAAGTTAGGAGTCAGTGTCAAATCAAAGCAATGCAAAATACACACCACAGTGACTTCTTTTATGCAGGAACATTGGGAATGTTCAGGAAGGGCTCCCTGAATAAGTGATGTCTGAGGTGGGTTTTAAAGGATGCACAGGAGTTTGCCAAGAAAATGAAGGGTCTCCTAAAGCACCTCAAAGAGTCAGTGTCAAGGACACAGTGCATTGTGGTAGGATTGTGAAGTGGAGCAGTTGCTATGTACAAATTTGGGGTGGTTCTTTAAATGTTAGACATAGAACTACCATATGACCCAGCGCTACCACTTCTAGGTATTTACCCCAAAGAACTGAAAACAAGCACTTGAGCAGATGCTCGGACGCCAGTGTTCATGGCAGCGTTATTCACAGTAGCCAAAAGAGAAAAATAAACCAGGCACTCTCAGCAGACAGCTGGATAAACAAAATACAGACTATACATACACTGAACTAATATTCAGCCATAAAAAAGAATGAAGTTCTGATACGTGCTATTACATATTACCTTGAAACATTATGCAAGTGAAATAAGCAAGGCCTAAAAAAGATAAATACTGAATGATTCCACTTCAGTGAGGTATCTAGAATAGGCAAATTCACAGACAGAAAGTAGGATTGAGGTTACCAGGGGCTGGGAGGGAGGAATGTTATTGTTTAAACGGTACAGTTTTTGCTTGGAATGAAGAAAAACTCTGGAAAGAGTGGTAATGGTTACATAACATTATGAATGCATTTAATGCCACTGAATTGTACACTTTAAAATCATTAAAGTGGAGGGGCCAGGAGAGGCCTGGGAAGAAGATATTTATTTTCCTCATTGAGAGTTCTCCAGTTGCACGGAAAATGCAGGGGAAAGCAGTATATTCTTCTCCCAGCCAGAAGATGCAGACAGCTGCCAACAGCTGAGTTGGTAAACTAGAATTGGAGAGAACTTTCTATTTCCCGTGGGCAAGACTTCCCCTTCACTCCAGTTTTGCCTCAGCTGGTAGCAGTTTATTGCTCCAGCTAATAGTTACCGGACTCTGATGACTCATCTTTTATTCCTCTTCGCAAATCCCAAGGTAAGGACTGTGCTTGCCTTCCTTTGTCAGAGGAAGGAACTGAGCTCAGAGAGGCGGTGATTTGCCTAAGGTCACACAGCCTGTGCGTTGAACAGAGCTTACCCACATTGACCTGACTACAAAGGCTGTTGGCTACGATCTCACTGAGGCCAGCTGCTACCCGAGAGCCACCTGGTCCTAAATTCCTCAGGAGAAGCCTGGGCCTTTGCGGGAGGATGGATTCACTGTGGAATCTGAACATTTGATCTGAAGTAAGACCCTTGATCCAAGAGCCACTCCTTGTCATCCCAGGAGCTCCAAGAGGCACATAGCTCCTAATAATAGCCTTTAACAAGAAGTGAGTTTCTTTTTGCCAAAGGGGAGATTAAATTGCTTTTTTTCTCAGTCCATGAATCTTACAGTTTCCCTAAATCCTATTGAACTGACAAGTTGCTACCTTTTCTGCATTCATTCCAAAAAATGCTCCCAGAGTGCTTGCCAGAGGCCGGGTTTTCTGCTCAACATTCATAGGTGTGGCCAAAAAGGCCCAAAGCCCATCCTCTCGGATCACAGTCTGGGGGGATGGGATGAAACAGTGAATTTCAGTAAGACGTGGATAAGTCTGCACTGGGGGCTACCATGGAACCCCAAAGCAGAGGGACCCAAGGCTGCCTGCCTAATGAGAAACGTCAGCCTGGAGCTGGAGGAAACAGCTGGAAGGCTGAGTAGGAGGGTGCCACAGTAACCCATCAGGGTTCAGGACAGAAGAAACAAACCCTCCCAGAATTTTATAAGCAAATAGAGATTTAATGTAAGGGGCGAAGAAATTTTAAAGGCACTGAAGATGCTGCCAGAGGACTTGGAGACCAGGCCTCTGGGAGTGACTTCCAAAATACTGCATGGCTATTGGCCACAATCAGAAAGTGGGCAAACAGGCCATCCCTTCAAATGGTGTGCTTAAGAACTGACCACGTTCAGGGATCTGGAAGCAGGGCCCAGTGAGGCACATCATAAGGGCCTCTCAACACCCCTGGGTCACTGGGCTCTGGGAAGCTGCTGCAGAAACCCCTTCACCTCCACAACTGCTCTTGCTGGGAGAGACAGCTCAAGTAGTAGAGTTTGCCACTTCAGTTCCATCATCTAAACCTCACAGAAGTCTAGCTAACTGGCAGGATTTAATTTGCATCCAGAACCCTAGCTGCAAGGAAGTCTGGGAAGTTTTCATCCTGCAGTCCAGGAGGGCATATGACCAACAAGAACTTAGTCCTTCCCATTGTATCACACTGCTTTGCTTGCCACCCCCAGTACTTCTGCACATTCTGGGACTCATCCTATCCAGATGGGCATTGGCCGGAGTTGATGGCTGGTACAAGTGAAGGACAGCAGTCTGGAGTGGGAGGACAGTTCAGCCTCTGAAATCAGACAGACCTGAGTTCTCTTCCCATCTCTCCTCCTAGCTGTGTGACCTTGAGCGAGTTACTTATCTCTCTGAGCTCCAGTTGCCTCCTCTGTGAAATAGACATAATGGTGGTACAGAATTGTGATGAAAGCATAGCTAATAAATTTAAAGGGCATACAGTGGGTAGTCTCTAGTTGGGAGAGAGCATTACTAGTTCTAGGATATTATAACTAAGTTTTAAATTTCTATATTGGTGATTGCTAATCATCCCCAATTTAAAAAGACCTTTCCACCAGGGCTCTGAAGAGTCCTGAGTTGTCTCTGACCAATGATTCAAAGGGAGGCCAGGAACTTGTTCGGGAGCTTGGGAATCTCTTTGTGGGGATGATAAGGAGGCACCATCACCTTCTGGGGCTGATGTGAGCACTAAAGAAATTCTTAACCAAGATGACTGGAATGCAAGTTCCTTTCCCTAGCCTGTATGGCAGGAAGTAGCCCATGCTGCTTTACTCCCATCGGTGGGGACTTCTAAAGCACCTGTTTCAAGGGTGCAGTTTACTCTAGACCATTGATTTTCCTACACCTCAAGAGGCTCTAATGAAGATTAAGGGAAGTAGCTTTGCCTCAGCTGCTTCTTCCTGGAGGTTCTTACTTGTGTTTAGACATCCATTCTACTCAGTGACCCATTCCCTCTTTTCCTTAGCACCTAGGTGAGGATAGAGACTTGCATTAGACAATGGCCTTTGGGCACATAGTAGGTACTCAAAGAATGTTGGCTGAATAAATAGTAATTGTGACATTCTGAGGAATTCCATTTATTTGGTATTTAAACATGATAAGATCTATAAAGGTAGGAGCTCTAATAGTCCTTGTGTCCATGATGACATCACAGTGTTGTGACTTATCCATGGCAGGTGCAGAGGTGATTGTCATTTTGTAAGTGTTTCTTCTCTTCTGAGTATCTTGCTCCCTAAGCCATAGATCCGGTGTCTGTATTTACCCAATCCTTTCTAATGTCCCCTTTGATAACTCTGCTCCATTTACATGGAACTTTTTTCTGTTCTTTGGATATATCATCTTGTTCCCACCTCAGAATTTTTGTTCCAGTCATTCCTTCTGCCAATATACTGCCTTTATCCAGTATTCACATGCATTATTCTTTCAACTAATTCACATCTGTACTCAAATATCACCTCCTCAAAGAGGTCTTTCATGATCTTATCTGAAAGAATATTCACTATCATTATCCTCTTGCTGGAATTATACTACACATTCATTTCTTTGTTTGCCTCCCCCACTGGAATGTAAGTTCCAGGAAGCCATAGATCTTATCTTTTCTGAACTTGACTGCATCTGAGGCTCTCTAACAATATCAGGTTATGGCAGACGCTCAATAAATATTTACAGAATGAATAAGCAAAATATCATTATCTTAAGTACTGGTCAAAATGATTCCCTAGCCAGTTGGAACACTCATTTCCAGGCTGTTAATCTAAGACCTTAACTCTCTCTGTGTTTTACCCATAACCCATTCTGACTCAGAGCTTCCCACATTCTTGGGTGAGAGACATGGATGAAATCAGCTGGGGGCTGGGGAGAGACATCTATGACTGCTGCCTTTTCCTTGCCCAGAAAGAGGCTGGAAAAAGTCTCCGCCAATTTTCCAGGCAACAATTCCTAATAGGACTATGTAGGACTATGAGTTCCCAGTACTTCCCCCACTGTAGAAATTATCACCCTTTGTGGTTATTAAAAATATTACCTATCAGCCCGTGTTTCCAACTAGCAAGAAATGCCAGAGGGGACAGCTGGAGAAAGAGCTATCAGTTTAGGATTCCAAGGTATGGAAAAATTAAGATGTCAGTAATAGCCAGTGAAAAGTTGGCTCCTTCGTCCCCTCGTCTATTCACTTCCCCTGGGCTCCATTTTCTGCCTCAGCACCTGCGCCGCCTCATACCGAGTAGCAGGAATTTGCTTTTCAGCACCACGGACAGCAATCGGTTGGCAGCCGGGAAGACAGAGAAAGCCAGAACTCGGGGCATCCACACAGCCAAACAAATATTTACTGAGCACATCCTGGGGCTAGACACATTGGAGAATACGACTTATGTGGTCCTGACCTTCAAATAACTTAATCTCTTCAAGTGATCAACATTCCTAGTCTGATACTGCTGGAGCAAGGCTCCAGGCCTCCTAATACTTGAAAAGTAGGGAAAATCAAAGAAAAAATGTTTTCTTTTTCAACAATTGTTGAATTGCTGCTGTTTGTTCACATATGGCATCTAATTTTTTCACTAGACTGCTACCCTCAGAGATAACAGTCACCACAATGTCCTACGCATTGTTATATTCCAACTACCCAGCACAGTGCTTGGCACACAGGCACTACTAAATATTTAGTAGTTTTGGAATGAATGTGTGAGTGAAGTAATTCTAGAGAAACTCTATTTTTTCTCCTGTCTTTTAACCCTTATCTTACAGATGAGAAGGTAGAGGCTCAAAGAACTGCCTTCTCATGACAGTCATCGACGTGCAGGGCTTGGATAGAGAATAGGACCTCATGATTTCATTCTAGACTGCCAATCAAAACCAACTGCTACGTGCTGGGCATTCTTGGAACCTAGTAAAATGCTAGCTCCAGAGGGACTGTATAGTCTTTGAGTAAATCACAACCTTGAGTAAATTGTTTTTCTTCTGACCTCAGTTATCTCATATGTAAAATGAGGAAAGGGATTTGTATAGTTAAGTACCCCCTCACCCCCCAAAATCCCTAGCTTGTAAGCCCCAGCTCCCACCAAAAGCCTGATCATCCATTTGTTGCAATTAAACAAGGAGACCGGCAACAAAGGGACCAGCAGGAGGCGCTATGGAATGAATTTAAAACATCCTTCCCCTGGCTCTGCAGGGCGTCAAATGAGAAGTATATTGATATCCCAACAGACCCACGGCTCCTTTTTCATCTTCCTGCTATAACCAGAGCATGTGCGCAAGCAGTGCAGACTCTCTTCCTTTTAGAGTGCAACAAATGAACTTCAACCCCTCTCGAGAAGTGAGTAAAGAGGCAGCCCCAGGACACAGAGACAGTGGAGTGAGGCGGCAGTGACTTATCACCCAGGAACCCACTGGTTGAGTAACTTTGGACAAAGCCCCAAGCAAAGATAACTGTTTAAATGGCTGTGGCAGCGGAAAAATCAGTTTAGTTGATTGATGTCCTGGGTTTCTAGTTAGTGGGTGGCTTGCAGCTATGGCTCTGCCTCAGCTCCCAGAATTACTCCAATAAGTGATTTTCTCATCCCTAACTCTCCCTGGGAGGCAGGGGCAGGGGCTGAATCAGCTCTCTCCAAGCCTGATTGGGATTTAATGGGGGCCACTGGGTATTTGTGCACCGGGGACTCTGTGGGGAGAGGAATTGCAGATCTGTCAAGCTTGGCAGAAGAGTCTGGCTCCTGCCTGGGGGTGTGGAGAGGAAAATAAAATCAGGGAAGAATTGTTTGCAGAGTGAATGTCTTTCAATTATTTGAAAAGAATGTAAATCAAATGCATCGGGGAAGATTACTTCTCTAGCCCAATCTTAGCCACTGAAATGTAGATTGGCCAAGGAGGGTCTCCAGGTTGAAGTAGTAGTGGAGGGCTTGGGAATTTTGTCAAGGAGCCTAACTCGACTGGAGGCATGTGGGACAATTGGAAGACAGCAAGCAATTAGCCAGGTCTGGATTCACATCTTGGGCTCTGCCATTCAACCTCTGAGACCTGGTCTGCGTTGTTCTATCCTTCTGAAATTCAGATTCTTCATCTGTAAAGGGGAATAGTAATGACAATAGTCTTCCTAACTATTCTTATGTAACATACCATATTAATACTTTATAGCATAACAAAACAACTATTTTGTTACACTACAGATAGTTAGATCAGATATTCAGACAGGACTTAACATGTATAGCTTATCTTTACTGCATCAAGTCTGGGGCTTCAAATGGGCAAATCCCAAATGGCTGGGGGTTGGATAGCTCGGAGGTCTCATCACACACACACAGTGACAGGCAGGCATGATCCAGAGGCTGGGTTCATCTGGGATGTTAACTGCAGCGCTCACCTGTGCCCTCTCAGGCCGTGGCAGCCTAGGGTCTCTAACTATGGTGGCTCAAAATTCCAACAACTAATGTTCCAATGAACAGTTACATAAGCTTTTATGACCTAACAAGTTCTTAGAAGTCACATGGTATCACTTCCTTTGGACACTATTGGTTAAAACATCACAAATCCACCCAAATTAAGGAAGGGGTATAGAGACTAGTTTTAAATGACAAGAGTATCAATTTGCAGCAAAGTTTTAAAATCACTACACCAACCACTAAGTGTGTCAGAGCAATTAATGGCACACCAAGTATTTGACACTAGTTACTCCTGTTTCCTTAGAGGATTGAATAGTTCTCCGGGAGAGCTTTTCATTGTTATTAAATAAAAATCTGCACATCTTTATCATGGTCTGCAAGCACCTCCCTGACTTCTTCTCTAGCCTCATTTTGACCATCCCTCCTTTCAAATGTCTTGCCCATCACCTTCCTTCAGCCACTAAAAGACATCACACCCCTCGCACCTTCCAAACTTCTTTGCTCTGCTGCACTAATCAAAATCACATTTAATTGTTTAACTAATAGTCAAAACTTCCCTTATGCTTGGGCCTCCCTGGTGACGCAATGGGTTAGGAGCTGCGCTGTGGAGCTGTAGGCAGCTGCCCAGCCAGGGAGATTCCCACATGGCACAGCAGACCTCTCCTTCCTTGCCTGCTGCTCCCTTCAGCAGTGTATTTTGGTCGATCTGCCTGTTCTGGTCCCCACTCTGTCTCTGGTGAACCCTCTCACCACCCCACACCTCTGGCCTGCACCCCAGCTTGTATGCAAAAATAAAAAAAATCTTTAAAAAAAAAACAACTTCCCTTGTGCTTAACCTAACCAGCATCATGTTAACTATAGGACAGGGACCCTGCCCATCTTTTGCCCTCATCACTTAGCACAGAGAAGGGTAGGAAGTAGGTGCTCAATAAATATTTGCTGATTAAATGGATGAACAGATGATTAGACTTTCAAGGCTTTGGATTTGGGCTTGGATCACATTTATTAATAGTAATTAACTCATACTCATCAGAATTCTGGTTGACTTTGATATCATTACAGAGTTTACTGGTGTTCAGGAGAGAATTTTATGGTATTAAAAATGATTTGTGGGGTAGGCTTTTGAGGGTGTTAGTGGGCCCCACCTTAGGTGTATATCCAGCAGCCTCGGAGGCAGCAGAGGAGAAGTTAGGGTTTACAACTGGATTCTGTGAGGTGCAGTAAGACTCTTTCAACCTTAATTCACCTAAGCTCAGCTTCTTTTCAGTCAAGTTGTGCCAAAAACACCATAAGCATTAAACAAATAATTAAACCATAGAATCGTGTTCACTTAACACACAGTGGACGCCAGGCTCTGAGCCAGGCATTAAGAACATAGCGAGGAAGAGGGCGGATGCTCCCTGTTCTTGGGGGCTTAAGGTCAAACAGGGGAGACAGAGTCCAAACAGATCATTAGAAAATAGTAAAAGCTCCTAACGGAGGAGCCCCAAGGACAGGTGAGAGGACAGAGGTGGCATCACCCATGCCCTGTGGGAGTAGTTAAGGGAGGCTATTTTAAGGAGGTGATTCCAATCAAAGAATTCATAGGTATTATCAAAGGGGAGAAGAAAGTGATGAGAAGTATGGAAATGCATTAGTGAAAAGGCTAAAAGAGGAAGATGGCATGACTGTTTCACAGAGGTGGAAGACAGAAGTGGGGGCGGGGCACAAGGTGAGGTTACAGCGTAGGTTGGGGGCAGGACCAAGGACGAACTCTCAGCCCTGTCAGGAGCCTACACTTTGTCCTGAGGGCAGCAGAGGGTCGCAGGAGAGGGTTGCAAATGGACCTGACAAGGCTTCGGTGCAGAGCAGATGATAGGAGAAGACACTGGACACAGGAAACCTGCTAGAGGGTGACCTGGCCTCAGTAGGGGGTGATGGTGGCTTCTACTGGGTGTGGTGGTGGAATACGAAGTTGACAAGTTTTAGGGATACCTGGGAGGAGTATCAGTGATTCATGAGAAGTGAAGCGTGGAGGAAAAAGAACAGTAAGGAGACCTGGGGGTTCTCTTCTGAGGACATGGGTGTCGGGGGAGCCAGAGTCTCGAGAGTAAAAACAGGGTTAGCAGAGGAAAGTGATAAGCTCAGCTCTTGAACTTTGAGTTTGAGATGCCAGAGACATGCACTCGGACATAGTACGCTGGCCCTGGGACAGCCTGTCCTGAGGTTCCCTAAGGGTTTGGTTTTACTTGGGGAGCGGATGAAGCCATCAGGGAAGGGCTCCATCTCAGTCCAGGGCCTCCTTAAACCTCAAAAGCTGACCTAATCTTTTGAGTCCCCAAAATCCAACCCACTTTCCCCGGGACCACTTCAGGAGCATACAGACCCCTGGCATGTGTCTGTCTGCTCCACAGTGTGAAAAGAACTTGGCGTAAGAAATAAGAAACCAAGAGTTCTCATTAGACCTGGGAAGTGACGAGTTCTTTCTTAGTAGTTGCGTTTAAGCACAAGCTTCAGAGAAATGTTGTGTAAGAGATGCAGTCCTGGAAAAGTAATTGGATCAGGTGATTTTCAAGGACCCCAAGAGCCCTGATCCTGTATCTGCTTCTAAAAAGCTAACAAAACCAAAACAAAAGCAACAATATACCACAAGCAAAAAACAAACCAGTATCTCATTGCCTCGATTTCCTCATCTGCAGGGGAATACAGAGTAAAGATTTGGGATGATTCTTCCAGCTTGATAACTATATTTTGCCAACAGCCTCCTTGTTGATAGATCAAAGCACTCTCCTCAGTCCTTATGCTGGCTGGCCCCCCATGAGTACTGTGTTCAGTTAATGACTCTATTTCTTGACTCACTCTCTTTCTGGGGCTTCCAAGAAAAAACACTCTCCTTGTCTCTCTGAACAGTCTTCTCACACTCTTTCATGGATTTCTTTCCCCCTTCTTATCCCTTAAATGGGGCCCCTCTTTTCTTTTCTCTTTTGGCATACTCTTTTCCCACAGTCTCATTGCATACACACTAGATGCTTCTGTATCAGTCAGAACTCTCACTTGAAAGGTATAGAAAGCCTGATCGCACATAATTTAGGAAATATGACAAGTACTGGGTGACATGATTGAAAAGTCCAGGGACAGAGCACAGAAAGACCAGGGGGTAAAACAATATCCCTTGGACCCACTCATTCCCAGCATCCTCAGTTTCACATCTTCCCTCAGGATCTTCTCAGATGCCTCTTCCTTCAGGCAAACAAGAGGAAGCCTCATCTTCTGATCTTATTTCTTACCGGAGTTCTATACCTAGCCAAGTTGTCATTTGTACAAATGAACTGACAATGTACATTTCATTGTACAATGACAAACAAAATGACGACACACAGACATTTCCAAGTATGTATGAATCCAGGAAACACAGGAGCAATGAGATGTCCTCAAAGAAAAAGTACTTATTTATGAAATGAAGCCAACAAAGAGATAAAGGATTCAGGAAACAAAAGGACTAGTGGTAAGCACTGAATTATTTACACACATAATGAAGATTAAACAGTTCCAGTAATAATTATTTTATGAAAAAGATATCAATGTTTGTTTTAAATTTTGACAATATAAAAATAGCTAACAAGAATTGGCAAGTTGGGAAGAGAATATGAAAAGAATTAGAAGAATCCTAATATCATCATGCTTCAAAACAGGGAGTGACTTTACATTTTTAGAGTAAAAACATAATTAAAAACTAATCTGTTGTATTTTATAATTTTTTTTTAAATCTCAAGGTAATTTTAAAAAACATTTCATTCTGAAACAATTTTAGAGTTACAGATAGGTTCACAATTTAATGCAGATAATTTGCTATGCCCCTCATCTGTTTCCCCCAATGTTAACATTTTACATGATCTCACTAAAAACAATCATCGAAACCAGGAAACCAATAGCAATATAACACTATTAACAAAACTACAGACCTTATTAAAATATTGTCAATTTTCCCACTGATGTCCTTTTTCCTGTCCGGAATCCAATCTAGAATTCCACATTGTGTTTAGTTTTTGTATCTCAGTAATTCTCTTAAGAGTGCTTTGTTAAGATGTAATGTCTCTGGGGTGAAAGTAAATACACTATTTGAAAATCAGCAATTAACTCAGTTTCACTTCAGTTTCTTTTTCCTTGAAGTTCAGGTAAAATTCAATCGAACACTTAAAACATTATTGCAATATACCAGCAGCACATGAGTTGACTGAGGCATTAATGTCTCAATAATCCATCAGGAAAAAAAAGGATCAAGATTTATGAAAATTCTTGTTTAACATTCATTCCCTCATCCTTTTATTTCATTGGTACTTTTAAAACCTGTCACAGACAAGGAGTGACACAGAAAGGCATCTACACTATCTTCTAGGTTCTCCATTGCATATGGAAATCCAGGTAATCTATAATCACAACCACTGTGATGTCCAGTGCTTCCTAGAAAGAGAAAGATGTAAGTCTGAAGGGGCATCAGGGAGGGCTTCTTGAAGGAGGCGAGATTTGCACTAAGACTGAGAAGGTATTTGGTAGATAGAGCAAAGGCTTTTCAGTTAGGTTATTTTTTCTTTCAAATGATAAAAAGCCCAAGAGGTTTAAACAAAAAGTGGGAGTATACCAGCTCACAAAACTAAAAAGTTCAGACTCAAATGTGGTTTGGTTGAGAGGTTGACAATAACACTAGCCCTCTAGTTCTTCTCTCTACTCTTCTTTGTCTTACTAAAATATTGCCTTTTTTTCTTACTAATGTCCTTTTTCCTGTCCAGAATCCAATCTAGGATCCCACACTGAATTTATTTGTTGTATCGCCTTAGTAGTTCTCTTTAAGAGTGCTCTGTTAGGAAATAACACTCCCCAAATGCCCAACACTCCCCAAATGGAATCATTAGTGGCCATAGAGATACTGTTCATCTCCACACCTCATAGCACTCCTGATAATTTCCGAGGATGTATGAGAAAGTGTCTCTCCTGGAGCCTCAAACAGGCACCTCCTTGCTCATATCCAGTCCTGTGAGCATCGCCCTACCAGTATCCTTCTGACAAGATGGACTGATCTCATTGAATTAAGTTCCACTCAAACTCCATGACTGAGAACAGAACAGGGATAGTTTCCTAAAGGAAAGTCTAAGAGGTCTTGGCAGGAACAGAATGCAACCAACACATATCTGTTGCAAGAGGAAGGGTGTTTCAAGCACTGTGAAGATTAAAAGTGAGGTATTTTATGAGAAAGAAAAAAAGTTCCATATAGCTGAAGAATAAATGTGGTAGGGGAGCAGGTGACAATAAACAAAACCAACCCCAGGGGCCACTGTAGGTGACAGGAAATCTTTGAAAACGTTCCAAGATAGGAGTGATCATATTTGTGTATTTCAATACATGCCAATGTTTGCCATGCAAAGGATAAAGTATGGGTTAAACCACGAGCACATATGTTAGGAGACTGTTGTAATAAAACAGCCACACCATTTAGGTATTCATTCAGCTATAAATCACAAAAATATGATTAATGGTGGGTTATAGCAAAACATGCATTTATTCTTCTCCTAAGAAATTCAGAGGTCAGCAGACACTCATGTTGTCAGCTCTTTCACTGTGTCCTTAAGAACCCAAGCTTGTGGGTGTGTGTTTCTTTCTGCCCCATTGTATTAACTTTCAGCCTCGCGCTTGTTGCTCATGGCCCCAAGATGGCTGCCATGGCGGTGGACACAACATGCATGTTCAAAGAAAGGGAAATTCAGGTCAAGTCAAAGGCTCTAATTCTATGCCTTTAACATCCAGGAGACTTTGGCTTCCATCTGCTAGGTCAAAATTCTCATTCCCAAGTGCAAAGGAGACTAAGAAAGTGAATACTTAACCTGAGATTAAGCACATTGCAGAAGCAAAAAAATCATAATGCCTTTCATAAGAAAAGAGGCTATGTATGTTTGTAAATTCACAATGTATATGTGCATATGTATATAAAATGCATATACAAATAGGCAAAAATATAGTCAGAGGTATGCGTGCCACTGAAGCAAAGTCTGTCAGACAGATTCAAGTTTAAGAGCCCTAAGCTATGTCTGTGACTGGGGGCTGGAGGTAAGTGACACATTTGAGATATTTAGAAGGTAGGTAGGGCAGAACTTGGTGACTGTCCTGTGTGAAGAGAGATACGTAGATGTTCAGTCCATATCTTATGCTGAAGGGGTAAATAAATGAAGGTTATGAGTGGGTGGATAGTGGATACAATGGATGGATGGGAATAATGAATGGATGAATAAACAGTTGGGTGGAAGGATGCAATAGATAAATAGATGCTACATAAGGATGGACACATGGATGGATACTTGAGTAGATAGATGCTAAGTATAGATAGAGGATGGATGGATGGATGGATGGAAGGATTTCTCTAGACCACCTATCCCAGAGACTACCCCATGTACCCCATTTCATATCCCCAGGCTTCCTGGAAAGCTGCCTCCAGCTGCAGTCTTTGCTCACTCCTTTCTTTGCTGACAAAGACTGCCTGGTTGGATCATACCTGAGACTGCACTCTGGGAAAGTAGCCAAAGACTCCAGATCTGACTTGGGTGAGCAGCAAGAGATTGTATGCTGATGTGGAAATACCCTCTCCCTGGGGAGAAGGTGGCCCAATGGCAATTATGCAGTAGAAAAGGCTCTTCAAGTAAATCTGTCTTGCACAAACAGGTTGGAGTTAAATTTTGCCTGAGCCATGAATCATACTGTCAGTCTCCCATTCAACCACATCACTAAGCCAGCAACCTTTGTGAGTGCTACTATTTATATAGATACAAATATACGTATTTATACAGCCAAAGGTATGTGCGCAACTGAAGCCTTCTGATTAATTGTCTCCTGGGGAAGAAAAAATTTTTTTCATCACTCTGCCTTTTGTGTTCAGTAAAAGCTGGTTCAAGGATGTAGAGAGGAAGGCCTTTGAAGGACCAAGAGTGCCAGGAGTGGGAGGAAAGCTCAACAATTCATTCAGCAAACACTTCCTGATGCCTACTCCGGGACAAGTTCTTGGGAGTGGGAGTGGGGTGGTGGAGGGTACAAAAATTAATGAGACAGGCATTTCGCCCCCATGTTATTCAAAGTCTGGTGGGGCTGCTGAGTGACAGGAGGAAGGGTAGTGGGTGGTTAAGGATTCAGATTTTGAAATCAAATAGATGGAGATTCAAATCCCAGCTTCACCATCTATGAAGTTGCATGAACTTGGCAAGCTATTTTAAGCCTATTTTAAGCCTCTTCCAAGTTCTCACCCCTAATGAATATAAACATATCTATACATGTAAATGTATAGATGTACATGTGTAAATATATATTCCACCTTCTGGAATTTTTATAAATCCAGAATAAGACAATAAGCCTCTGTCCTGGCACAGAATAAACACTCAGGAATCATCAGCGTTGTCATTGTCATCCTTATACCTAATACTTTTCCAGCATTCAGTGTGTGGCAGGTACAAAAAGCACTTACATGTACTAACTCAGTCTGCATAATCCTAGGGGAGATATTATTATTCTTTCTCCATTTTTCAGGTAAAAAAGCGTGACACAAAGAGGCTAAGTGATTTACCCAAGGTCATGTCCCTCTGCTAATGGGGAGGGCCAGGTCTCAGCTCAGAATATAAACCCAGATCCAAATGGACACAAACCCACCCCAGGATTTCTTCAGCGTCTTTGTGGCTTTCTCTTAATGGTGAGATCCCCCTGCCCCAGCCTTGATGACAAAGGGGAATTGCTTCCTTGATCATTGATTATTGTCACATATCAGGTGTTTCATGCAGAGAAGCAGTACCAGCGTCTGCTTCCAAGCTATGCCCTTCGCCCGTGGTGGGGAAACGGCTCGTGGCCACCGTGGTCAGGTGAGCAGCTGACTTGAAAGGTCTCTCACAGGGTCAGTCCTGATGCCACTTCTTTCATGTGACTCTGGGCAAGTCTGTTCCCCCAGTGCCCTTCTGAGTCCCAGCACTTTACCCACCTAAGAAACACTTCTTACATCACTGTTCCGAACACTTTATTAATGCGGTCGGGACATTTGTATTCCCACATTTGTATTCCCCTTGCTGAACGAAAAAGCAGGCAGAGACCAGGTAACTTTGCTACAGTCAGACACCTGGCAAAGGACAGGTTCCAAACCAGGCTGCCCTCCAAGGTCTGGCTGCCTAAGCCCAGTCCTCTCTGGCTCTGTGGGCCTGGTCACACTGAATCCCCACAACAGCACACAGGGGTAAATATAGGCATCCCAGTTTCGCAGAGGAGGAAACTGACGTTCCACGAGGTAAAGTCACTTATCCAAGTCCTCCAGCTTGGAGGTGGGAGTGACTCAAGACAGAGGCCAGGTCAGCAATAGGTGAGGTGTTCTCCGCACAGCAGAGCCAGGGTCCTTTTGGGGTACAAGTCTGATCTGGCAGCTGTCCCCCTCAGATACACCCATTGATTCCTTATCACCCTCTGGATAAAGTCCAAGAACTTTAACCAGACTTACTTGAGGCCCTGCCCAGTGCCCTCTCTGCGCCGTCACTCACCCATCCCCCTCACAACACTGAGTCACCCCCAAGGACACACAGTTCCCAACAGCGCCAGGCTGAGCCTCCCTGCCCAGGTGCCCTAGAGAAGCCCTGAAACGCAGTCCCACACTCCCAAGTTCCTGGGACTTCATGGGGCTTTGCCTGCTTCCCGGTGTGGACTGTGTTTGGGGGCACATCTCCACATCTTCCCACACCCCACAAGCAGCCCCCTCCCCCTCAGTGGGCTCAGGCAGCACAACACAGAAAGCCTGGAATAAATACAGGGGTGAGATCACAGGGAGGCGCCCCGAGGGCTGGGCAGTGGCTGGGAACAGCGTTACCCTGGGAGTGCTCCAGAAAGAGAAGAGGAGGGAGGCAGCAGACACACTGGCAGCACCAACCCCATCACCACTCCTAATCCACTTCAGAGCCAGAATATACTCCTTTCCTTGACTCAGTTTCCACATTATCCCATCTCCTCCTGACACTTAACAGTCTTGAGAATCTCGCGTTCCATCCAGCCCCCAAAGGGCTTATTGACCCATTACTTTCAAACAGTGACAGGCTCTCCTAAGACAAGCTATGCCCAGGTCCCACCCCAGGCCAACAGAAGCCAAATAAGTAATTTTTTTATTTCTCTAAAGCATAAATAGAGCGTTCCTTCCACCACACTCGAGTGCATGTCTGTCGTGAAGGTCACTCCAGATTCAGCAGCAGAGGACACAGACCCCATCTTTTGCTGGCCGGGGGAGCCAAGGATCTCTGGGGGTGTTTTAAAGCCACCAAAGATACATAAATGAAGAAGACAACGCGCAACCACACATCCCACTAGCACTAATCCTAACACTAAAAAATTCCTTCTAAACATATAGTGGTATTTTGTGGCTTTAATTTTTTTTTTTTTTATTGCTAGTGAGGCTCAATGAATTTCAATTTCTGTCTTACAAATTGCATTTCCTGGTAGGGACACAAATGCCTGTAGGAGTGGATGGCTCAAGGCCACCAGCCCAGTCCCTGTGAGGCAGTGGGGAGTAAGCTGAGCACTAATCATAATGATAATTTGAATATAGTAGCTTCAGTCCAGAGCACTTACTCCGCCGAGCCAGCCTTGTGCCAGTCATTGTGTTCAGCTTCCTGAGACGTGACAGGCGCGCCCCGTCCATCGGGGTCCCCTCTAGTAGACTCAGCGCTCAGAGACACACCCCCAAGTCTCATGGGCTTCCCCCTCATGCTTCCTGCAAAGACCTTTACTTCACTGCACAGCTGCAGGATTGTCCCCGTTTCATCCCCTGTGCACTCAACCTCACTTACCTGTCTAGAATCTACTCGCTCAGAGAGTTCTGTACATTTTGCCAAGTTGAACAAAAAGTTGGACATCTCAAGAACCAGGCAGGTGGTTTATTTCACACTGTCCAGCCAACTTCACTTCCTGTCTTAGCTGTCCTGCTCAGGAACAAAAGCCCTTCCTCTCCCTGCCACACAAGCCTGGTGATGGTGCACGGGTGAATTGGTGGCGGGAATTTTACATGGACTACACCTGAGAGGAGAAAGCATCCATTGTACAAAAATGAAGAATGATATAAAATATATATCAATAAAATAAATTTTAAAAAATAAACATGCCCTGGTAAGAGTGAGTATGTGTCCCTCACCCTCCGTGGGCTCCCTGAAGTATTTATTTCCAAAAAATTTACAGGACAAAATGGAAAATAAAATGTTGTATCAGACTTTTAATACCTATAAGGTTGGAGGCTAATCCTAATCTCATTTTATAGATGAGAAAACTAAGGCTAAAAAAAATAGCATCATCTGTCTGTGGTACCATACTTGCCCAGCCTAAGAAACTCAAAGGGATGCTGCCCCCACAGCAAGAACTCCCTACAGCCCCTAAGCTGGCAGCACAGCATCTTATCCCTACGCTCCTTGCTGCTGTTCCCTGCACTTCTCACTGCTTGTGCCACCATCTCCCAATCACTGCTCCACAGATAGAGTACGGTCCCTTCCCTCATCCACAAAACCGCTCAAGCTGCAAAAATTGGAAATGGGTCAGAGACATACTCCCAAGTCAGCCTGAAAAGTGAGGTGGTTATGACCTTGAGACACCTCCCTCCAGCACCCAGGCACTCAGCCTTGAGAGCAAGGAGCGCTGCAGCAACTCTTGAGTGGGGCATGCCCCCCCCACCCATGGGTGGGGCCCAGCCTGCACCAAGGCTCACCACTGACTCACTCGCTGAGATACCTTTCGGTTTTCCCAGCTCAAGCGAAGCTGAAATTCTCTGCCTCATTGTGTGCCTGTTCTTGGGGGCGGGGGCTTTGGGTAGATTTCTGAAAGGCAATTATGCTTATTACTGGTTAGGATTTCAGAAACCTTCTCTGTTTGCTGAGTGCATTAATTTTCAGCCCTTTCTATCACTCATACTTCCTGACAGCCCCATTTTGCAGGTGGAAAAAATGTACAGATGGGGAGCATGGAGAAAGGCTGTAACAAAAAATCCATGGAAGGAAAAGAGAGTCACAGATAACGTTTTAGTTTGTTCTAAAAACTAAGGGATGGTTGAAAAAAAAAAAAACCCCTAAAGACTTAATTAAAAAAAATGGAACCATATAAAATGATAGAAGGTGTAGCTCCGAGGCTAAGCATAGCCAAGGAAGAACACGGGGTCACCTCCCCACCCCCCAAATGCCTATGACAACGAAGGAGGTGACCCACAGGGATGACGAGAATGAGGACGGCAACAGCGTTTATACAGAAGCTGTGTGGCGATGGACAGCAGACCTCAAAAAGTTGAAGCCTACCCAGGCAGTGGAGAAGCAGAAAAATCATCTGATTTACACTATGGGTTCCCCCAAAAGCTCAGGAATTGGAAGTGACATGTGTCTCTTAAAATAAGGTACAGATAAGGCAGGAAATGGCAGCTTTGTTAAAAGTTTATATCAGAAGTGGTTAGGCCTCTGGGTGAGGAACCCTCCCCAAGATAGATTAGAGGGTGTCTTTCTGGGTTGAAGTAAGAGACTCTGGCTGGGGACTAGGGGTGCTCTTGAAACCAGGAAAGGGCTGAGTAAAGTTAGAGGTGTAATCTGAAAGCTGAGGCCTCATTCTCCTTTCCACGCTGAGTGAGTCTGGTTTATGCTCCACCAGGCAGTCAACTGGAGGATTCCACACGGGGAAAAAAGAGCAGCCCAAGTGAAAGGCCCACAGGCGCTCGCAGCTGGGGCTTCCCCCAAATAGACAACCCAGCCAGATCATCATCTCCCAATCAACACCTCTCTCCTGTGCATTTATTTACATTTATAATCACTGAAAAAGGAAGGAGGCTGTCATTATCCACTTGCTTTTTTAATTTAATCATGAACTACAGACACAACCCATGTCTGGACTTAGAAGTCTATATGTGTGTGTGTGATAGACAAATGTCTGAAGAACAGGATAGTCACACAGTCTCCTATGGGTGACTTATTCCATAGGAAGGAGAGTCCCTCTCCAGTGAGAAGTCTAGTGAACCCTGCTTTAACCAAAAGATTAAACTTGGCTTCACCAGTAGGGGAGGGCTCCAGTAGATTCACCACAGTCTTTGCTTGTAGCCAAGAATTGATGGGAATCGAGAGGACATGCTAGGGACATGCTGTTATCACACATTTCTTCTTATAGGATGCGCTCACGAGGACACATTATTTCCAAGACATTCCCACCAAAACACACACCGGAATCTAGCCAGGAAGAAGCAGACAAGTCCAGGATGTGAGCCTTTCTCCTAGATGTCAAATCTGTCAAAGCTGAGAAGGAAAAAGGTTAGGACCCTGCTCTAGATTAAAGGCAGCCAAAGACCTATGACTACTAAATGTAGCTGGAATCTCAATTGAAAAAATAATTAGCCACACAAAAGGAACTTTGGGGTACAACTGGGGAGCTACAGCAGATAAATTTGAATATAGAAGATATGGGCTATTAATTAATATATTAATGTTGAATTTCCTGAGAACACAAACTTGGCAAAGTAGCAATGATTGGTGAAACCTGGCAAAGATCTCTGGGGGTTCATTGTACTATTCTTGCTAGTTTTCTATAGATTTGAAATTTTTCAGAATAAAAAGCTGAAGGTTAGGGCGTTGGTCTCTGGATGTGAGCTGCAACATCCATTTGAGAAGGTGACTCAACCTCTCCAAGTGCCATTGCCTCTCTGTCAAAAGTGATAATAATAGAACCTACCTCACGAGGCTGGTGAATTAAATGAGATAATGCCTGCAAAGTGCGTATCATAGTTCCTGACATAGTAAATGTTAGCTGTCATTATCATCTGCCTCATTCTCTTTAATGGATGCATAATTCCATTGTCTTGAGTTTCTCTTGATTTGGCAGCAAAGTCATCACCCAGCTAATGAGCTCTGCTATTTTCTTGTCAGTGCGAGATAAGGTGGTCACAGTTTTTGCTGTCTGTCTTCTCTGGATTAGAGCAGAAAGAAGTCTTGCTCTGACTTGCAAACACCTGTAGTTTAGAGCCCCTTTATCCTCTGGTTGAGATCCTCCTTACAGAGGGCAACCCATTCAATGAGGCATGAGTTTGGTTGACTCTGCTTCTTCCCCTACTGCCACTGGAGAGCCACCCAAGCCAGTCCGGGATAAAAGCTCTTTCCTCCTGGCCACAGTGGTCCTCCCTAGGAGATCTTTGCCAACATGACCTGGACCACCTGCCAGGAACCAGAAATAGACAACTGGAGAAAGCCCCACACTGCACACAGGCAATCCTTGGGTCCAGAAGTCGGGGTAAGGGGTGCAGATAATATGCAGACACAGCTCACTGAGATCTCGAGTCCCCAAGAGATCAATCCTTTCCATTCCTCCATCATTCCTTCAAATGAGGCACCAAAATTGAACTTCTCAGAAACCTGCTTTATCTGCAAGGCAGAGATTTAAGATTCTCGCTAAAAGACCTGCAAGGAGCAATTTCCTCCCAATTACCACTAGTTTCTCATCAACACCATTCCCTTGGGAGGCATTAACAGAAGGGAGATGATACCAGATGATAATGTCAAGGAACCAGCACTATTAAATAACTTCTGGAAATCCCCAAGGCTTAATGGCAATGCTTTTCCTTTGAACTTTTCATTTCTCTCTCTTTTTTAAAGCACTCTCCAGTTTTTTCATCTTATTGTGTTCAGGTCATCCTCTGACGCAAGTGGAACAAATATAGTCATATTCGTCTCTCTGACAGCAGAGGGGGTGGTGCTTTGTCATGGAGAAGAGCATGGTGCTGGCGTCAGATGCCTGCATTCACACTTGGCTCTGCCAATTAGCAGCTTTGTGACCTTGGGTCAGTGGCTCTGCTTCTTTGAGCCTCAGTTCCCTCATCTGTAAAATGGGGGTAGAAAAGTACCTGCTTCCAGATTCCCACCCTCAGTAGAGCTGGACTCTGACCCTGGCAGGCCTGGTTCTATGGCAGGCAGAGCTATGGTCCTTTAGATCCATGGCACTGCCAGGCTCATTTTGCCTCATAACAACAGAATAAAGATTCTAGTGGCCCTGACAGTAAAAAGTACCTGCTTCGTGGCACTGTGGTGAAACTCAAATGAAGGAATGAATGCAGTGGCAAACCCTGGCATAAAGTATGAGCTTAATACTTACCGTGAATACTGTGTGTTGTTGCTAATGTTATTATAGACAGTCCAGGGATGACAAAGAGAGACAAGCAATCATGGAGGGCTGCCAGGAAGAAGCATGATGTTAGACATGCAGGCAGATATAAAGGGCTAAGAAAGACTCTCATTGCTAGGTTAGGCAAAGGAGCTGCTGTTGGTGATGCAAGGTAATAATAATAATAATGCAAACAATTAAAAAGGAGTCCTCGATAAAAGATGTTTCAAGGCAGCATCGTTGCTGGGCTACATAGTATAGGATTTGGTGTGAACTCCACAGCATGAGGACAGGTACTAACATCTCTGCCTGGAAATCAGCATAGAATCCAGCTGTATGTGTTCAGCTCAAGTGAACACATACAGAAAGGTTTAAGTGTTCATCGTGAAGACATTTGTTACAGACAGATGTGGTGTGAGAAGTCTCTTGCTAAACTCTCACAGTGAGGTAATGTTGGGGTCATGCACTTGGCCTGGTCTAACATTCAGTTCTATCTAATGCAAGATTTCCTGATCTTTCTATGACATCCTACTGCCTTCATTGGTTTCTCTTTACATCTCCCCAAGTCCTGAAACACAGTAGGTGTTTGTTCCACACTGGCAGAGAGGATGGAAGGAGGGAGGTGAATTTTGGAGATGGGTCGGCAGCACATGAATAGTAAGCGAGGGCTGACTTGGAAGATGGTTGCTAGATCAATGGATGGATGGTGGCCAGGAGAGTGGGTGGAGGGTGCTCCATGATTGGAAGAATGGGAGGTGGATGGGGAGTTGGATAGTTGAGAGAATGGATGGTGGAAAGGATGGATGGATGGATGGATGGATGGATGGATGGATGGATGGATGGATGGATGGATGACAGATGGACAGAGTCACAGGCTTGCTTTGTACACAATAGCTCATGAGCTAGATGCGGGATCAGGCAGTAGCCCAGGGTGAAGAGATGAAGAAGCAACTAAGTACAGACAGGGACTTAGGAACCCAATTACTCCTTGTTAAATTGCAGCTAGTAATGTAGTTACTAAGTGCTACATGTAATTCAGTTCCTGCATGTCCAGAGCTTTTGCCAATCCCTGTACAGAGAGCATCTCACAATGTTACATCCACAAAGGGCCTGTAGCATTGAGAGGCCCAGCTTCAAGTTGCACAGGGAGCAATTGGCAACATCAGGTCTCTGTCTGATGCAAACTCCAAGTTCCTGCTCTTAGCCTCTGTGGTTAGCTTCTGTGATTGATATTTCTCTTCACAGAAGAAACTCATAACACCAGCTAGGAGTCAGGAAATACTTCCCAGGGAAGGAGACACCTGAGCTGAGTCTTAAAAGGCAACATAATAAAGGGCTTTCAAGGCAGGAAGAACAGATAGCCTAGCACAGAGAGGCATGCAAGTCCTTCCTGCAAATAAGGGGAAAACAGGGGAAAAAGACAAGACTGGAGAGGGAGGCTGGGACCAAAACAGGGAGAGCCTCGACTGCCAAATATAGAATAATTAATAGTGATATTAATGGCAATGACGATTATGAGTCAAAAAAAAGTACATCTTGCTAAGTACTTGTATTATCGCCTCTAATCCTCTCAAAGATGTGAGATTGGTGGCTACTTATTATTAGCACAAATGCAGCTGAGGATGTAAAAATATTCAGCAACTTACTGGAGGTCACACAGCTGCTAAGTGGCAAAGTTGAGACTTGAACCCAGGTCTCGCTGACTCCAAGGTCCAAGCTCTTAACCATCACGATATCCCACAGGGGACCTTGAACTTGGTCTTCCCCACACAGGTGATGGATTTCCTCCTGGTGAATCGGAAGCTGTTGAAAGCTTTTAAGCGGGAATAACCCCATAAATGTGTATATTATACGTATCCCTGCTGATGACTCAGAAGTTGGACAGAGTAAGACAAAACTGATCTCTCTAGCTCACCTTCAGCTGACCTCTTTTGCAAGAGGTGTCAGTCACTGGATGGGAAGTCAAGACAACACATCTACTATGTGACATTAAGGGGAACCCGAACCTCACTTGGTCTCAGACTCCTTACAGAATAAAAGGGCTGGCTGATAGGTCCAGATTCTCCAACATTCCCTCTGATGTCTTCTGGGGCTACACAGCTAACTGCTACTTTTAGCAACTTATAATAGCCTCAGGAAGTTGACATCTGCATTTCTTCTCTCACTACCTTGAAGTTTCTGGCTCTTCCTCCCAACATAAAAGAGCTATTTTTGGTCACTCTTCAATGCAAAGCTTTGTTCTCCCAGCCCTCTGGTCTCATCTCAGCTATTCTCTACAGAATCTTCTTCAAGACACCTTTACATTCCAGAGCCACTAGCTCCGAGAGGGAAGCTATTTATAAGCCTCTGATAGTGTGTAATTGCTGATTGCATCTAGCTGGGAGGTTGTCAACAAGGAGCTAGAGGCCGGCTCCTGAAACACCGGAGTAGTTGGCAACTGCCGTCGGCTCGAGAACTGGGAAGGTTTGCATTCCATTTAAATGCAATCCAGAAACTAAACTGGGGTGAGGAGAGGTGAAGCAAATGGTGAGCCTAGCCCTGGCCCACGTCCTGCAGAGTTTTCAGGTGGGACCGGCCCTCTCAGTCTTGGTCGAATCAGGCACTAATGAACGGTGAGCATTGGCAGTGGTCTTCGTAGGTTTGGGCTTTGGAACCAGTCTGCCTGGGTTCAAAGTTCAGCTCCGGTTCTTATGGATTGAACCTTGAACAAGTGACCGAGCATCTCTGTGCCTCCATTCCCCCAAGTGGAAAATGGGGATGTAGGTTTCAGGTGGTCTTGTGTGGAAAGTCACTAGAATATTACCAAGTGCATAGTAACTGCTTAACCAAGTGCTGGGTATTATTTTTATTGCCAGCCGCCAGGGGGATGAAGGGTGGGGCGCGGTGGGAGTTCCCCCTGGCCTGAAGACATAAGCACAGCATAAGGCAGTGGTTCTCAAAGCGTGGCCCCAGCTTTAACGGAGAAAGTATTAGAAATGTAAATTTTCAGACCCACCAAATCAGAATCTCTGGGGACTGGGCCATAAATCTAATAACCGTCTGGGTGATGCTGAGGCCCTTGACCTCTGAGAACACTGCCTTCAGCATTCTTTAAGGAAGGAGCCCTCCTTTCCTTCTAAAACACCCCTAATTGGTCAGTCCTCTAAGATGGATAAAAACGACAGCATTAGCTGTGCGAATTAAGTCAGGGTCTTTTTCCTGAGCTGTATTTCTCTCACTGTAAAAGGGTGAAAATACAGGGCTGCGTGAGGAACCAATGAAATTAGGAGTGTGCAAACCTGACAGACCCACCCTACCTGTCTTATCTTCCCAGAAGCCCTTAGGAAAATGCCCCTGGGACAAACAGTAGGCCCCAGCTGACAAGACTCTAGTTCATCTGCTTTGGAAACATACAGACCTTCATAAAGAGGAAAAAACCATCAGAGGGGGGAGTCCCTGAGTGCCCTTAGCAGGGGGCCTCCCCCTCCTCCCAGCTAGGATCCAGTGCCTCCCTGACTTTTACAAACCCAGGAGCAGGAGGAGAGAGTGGCCCAGAAATGATGGGCACTCAAATCTTGGCTCCAGCAGAGTGATGGGGGCAATTTGCTATCCCTCTGAGCCTTTCTGTAATATAAAAATAATCATCCCCACATTCAGGTTTGTTGAGATAACAAAATGAGACCTCTTGTCCAAAAGACCCTAATAAACACCTACTGTGTGCAGACTCTGCTCTGGCCCTGTAGGTACAGCATGAACAAAGACCCACCCAGGGAGTGGGTCCTCCACCCAGGGAGGACTAACAAGGACACAAATGGTGAGAGACACTCCAGGACTTTCGGAGGGGCCCACCCTGATCTGTGGGGTTAAGGAGAGGAGAGGAAGTCATGGCTGGGAACAGAAACTCAGTGAGCAAAAGTGCAGAATCTTGAACACTTTGAACGGTGATGAGGGTTTTCAGCTGGGGAGTGAAGTGATTTCATTTGAATGATTGCCTTTTTTAAAAAAAACTTTCTAAGTTTTTATTAACATGGGTTCTTTAAAGCAAAAACTTACACAAGTGAGGGTGGAGAAGGTGATAGATATGGGCAGGGCAGAGCAGGAGAAAGAAATTCTGTTCTATTGGAAGCAAAGCCCCAGGTTCATCCCATCATTGATTTCTTAGTCCCTCCCCTGCCGCTCACATGATCCTTGAAAATTGCACACGGCTTCTTTAAGACAGTCTGACTCCTCTGGGTGCCCCTCTGGTCTGTGATCAGCTTCTGAAGGTCCCTAATGGGGTCATCTGTGTTGCATTTACCGGGACCTTCTCCCCCAGGTGGTCATTATGTAACAGGGTGGTCCCCAGGAGAAAGGGTGTGTCCCAGATTCCCTGTCCCACCCAAGGTAGGGTGGAACTGAGCGGGATATAAGAAGCTTGAGGACACACACAGAGGAGAGACACAGAGGACACACCCAGAGGAGGCACAGAACATAGACAGAAGACAGGAGGAGACGGAAGAAGGATGGAAAGCCAGAAGAGGCCCAAAGAGCAGAGTGACTTGTAAAGAAGCTGCACTGGCCTGGACTGATTGAAAAAGATATGGGTGAGAGACGTGTGGGGAAGTTAATGATGGCTGTGTTGATTTTGGTTTTGATTATGTTCTGTTCTGCTCAGAGTTGTCTGACTGTTTCTGACCCTTTTGTTAGGGTCCCTGCCAAAAGCTGTTCTAGACTTGTGGCAGGCTTTCGAGACTTGCTTTGGGCCAATCCCATTTGGGTGGGCTTGTACCCACAAGGAGTTGGTTAACATGGGGTGCTTGACTTAGAAGATATATTCTTTTTCTTCTCTGTCTTTCTAATTGTATTAAAGTTTCTTTCCACAAAAGGTCCTATATGTTTTGTATTGATGCGGCGGATGGCAGAACCCATTTAGACCAGGGCAGGTCTGGGGTCTCGGGGTGTCCCTCTCCTGCCCTGTAACAATTACAGATCCCCACCATCACTTTGCCTAGAGCTCAAATCATCTGGAACCAGCTGATCCCAGTGCCAAATCTGAATTTTTCAAAGAACCTTCTCATTTAAAAAACAAACAAACAGAACGGGCCATCCCACGTGCTATGAGGGTGTGAGCCAAGGACGCTCATCCATCGCTGCTGGAATATAAGACCTTACCCATGTTTTGGAAAACAATTTGACAATTTCATAGGAAGTTTAACATGCTCTTATCCTCCAGCCCTGCAATCAGACTTGTAGGTAGTTACCCAGGTGACAGTAAACAGATGTTCACACACACAAACTGGAGGGCAATGTCTATCTCAACTTTGTACATAATCACCCCCAAACTGGAAACAGCCCAGATAGCCACTGACTGGTCACAGGAGAAGCCGTGTTCTCCCTCCGTGGCGTGCTTCCTGCCGGCAGAGGAGAGAACCGAATTCTGGCACATGCAATCGTGGCTTGCTTCGCATCAGAAATATGCTGCGAGGAGGACAGACACAAAAGAGAGCACACCATATTATTCTATTTTTATGCTATTTTAGAAAAGCCAAAATTGCATGGTTAGAAAACAGGTCAGTGGTTGCCAGGGAGTGGAGGAGAGAGGGAGTGGATGCAAAGGGGCAGAGGGGAACTCTTTGGGTGACAGAAGGGTCTGTATCTTGACTCTGGCGGTGGTTACCCGATTCTGTGTCTGTCAAAATTCACAGAACTGTACACTAAAAAGAGTGCATTTTACTGTATGTGAATTATGCCTTTTATAAAAATAATATGTTTGTTACAGAGAGAATAGATTGGAATGGAGGACAATTAGAGGTCTTCGCAGAAAAAAGCTAAGAGATGACCAAGCCTGTGCTGGCAGGTGGCAGCCCAGACAGACAACAGACTCAAGAGCTCATTAGGAGGTAAATATATACACAAAATGCCACACAGTGTAAGGCTGGCACCTTGCGGGCTCACTCTCAGTTGCTCGCTCTGGGTCTGCATGGACAGCTTTCAAATGCATGTCTGCACTTCGTGCCAGTAGAGTTTGCTGTAGCCCGGTGGGTTCGGTGGGTTTGTGAGGAAAGAGACGGGGACTGTCACTGAGTGAGCAGGCAGAGGCACCATTGGGGACCCAGTGGAGCAGAAATTCCCTGGAGGGCTGTGGGACCACTGTAATCAAGACACACCCAAGGTGGAATGGGATTCTGAGTGATGGCTGCAGAGTGACACCCAGCCCCCACCCGCGAATAAGGGTGACACGTGATCTTGAAGGTTGGCTGGGGCTGCTGTGAGCCCTCCCCGCACATGCCGCTACCTCCGTTCTCATCTGGGTCTGTGAGCCGAGGTGACCATAAATCATGAGTTACAGATCAGGTTCTAATTATTCCCTTGGGTGGCCAGAGCCTGCCTTTCAAGTCTTGGAGACAGAGAGTGAATCCTGTGCTGTGAGACCTGGACGGGGCGTCACAGGACCTGAATCATCATCCCAGTTCTGACTCTGTGACTTCAGGTGACTTATTTTTACTCTCTGGACTTTGCCTTCTGCATTTGGAAAAAGGGCTGGATGATCTCCAAGAACTCATCCAGCTTTTAAAAAAAGTGAATTTTACTTAAAAGGTTTTCATTTGATCCAACCTGGTTCCAAAATGTATGTTTAAAAAGTTTAGCAAGAGGAATTGAGCAGGATAAAATAAGTAAATTAGGAATTGGGATGAAGGAGGGCAGGGGTAAGAATATAAGCCTGTTAGTTGCTAGAAATTGACTTTACGCTTGACCCTGGAGATTTAATTCATCTCCATGCTCTCTAGCCACCAAAGCAAAGAGGCAATCAAGGCTCAGTAGATAAGACTATTTAATGAAATATTTATGGAGATGGAAACAATCTATCTCTGCCCCATTTTAATATGGCCACTAGCCACACGTGGCTTTTGAGCAACTGAAATGGGGTAGAGTGATTAAGGACTGGATTTTGAAATTTTTTCTTAATTTTAATGATTATAAATTGGAAAAGTCACATGTGACAAGTGGACAGGGCAGCATTAGATCATTCCATGTTTCCCCAGTGTGCTAATTATAATTTTACTGCCTCTCAGTTCCAAATTCACCCCTCATTGCCTTCTCTGCAATAATAAAGCTGGGCCTTATATTTCTTCCTCCTTTGCCAGCTGGCACAATGTTGTCTTGTCAGTAGAGGCTTAGGAGGGACAGTGAAGGGCTGCTCCCAGGCCATTCCTCTGGGTAGCTTCTGCAGCTCTGCATGGGTCATGCATCACCAGGTTCTGGCAGGGCTTACAGCATCTGACTTCTGCAGTGCATGCGCTTCTCTGCACCAGGCTCCAGTAGCAGGCTTCTCCAATATTCAGCCCCCAAAAAGAAGGCACCAGCTCCTACAGTTTGCTGCAGCCAGCCAAGCCCAGAGGCCAGCAGCTTGCCCCAGAACCTCTTTAGGTGACTTCCAAGTGCAATGCTGCAAGTGAAGCACCTCCCTTTGGGCAGCCTCCCCTAGAGCACCCAGCCTCCCCTAGGCCCCCTAGGGCCCCCAGTTTTACAGATATTCTAAGGCGTGGCATCTCCTTGTCGGTAGCTGTGATACTAGAATAGGCCAGGTTCTAGATGTTGCTTGTCACTACCAAAAGCCAATAAGCAGAGACAGAAATTGAATCTAGAAGCACTTTTATTTTTCAGATTACTGAACAACAATCTGAGAGAATGGCGGGCATATCACCCTGAAAAAAATCCTTCTGCCATGGCCATTGTTCTGAGAGAATGGTGGGCATAGCACCCTGAAGAAATCATTGACATCTCATCTTGAGCTGCCCTTTTTCTATTGAGTTAAACGAAGACAGTTAGTCATAAGCAAACAACCCATCAGAACAGCCTGTCTCAGTTAACGCTCCTGGTATTCGTCATGTTCAGCCCCCAGAATTTGTTATCAGCTTGTTATCTTGACCCTGGTGCTTCAGATGGCATCACTGCGTGGCACTCATTCAGGCCTCATCAGAGCAGAAATCTCAGTTTAAAGCAAGAGTTTTAGCATAAAGAAAACATCATTAGTCCTATGTGTAGTGTGTATGTGCAGCCTATGCTCTGGGTGTGCAGATCCCTGTGCCAGGTGTGGTGCTCTTCCCTTCCTCTCTCCCCCCCCCCCGTCAGCTCCCATTGGAACCCCAGAGGAGGGATTGCCAGCAAGTCCTGCGGGCATAGTGCCTCAGAGATTCATCCACCAGCCAGTACACCATTCAATAAGCCATAACTACAAATGGTCTAACAAGGTCTGGGTCATGCCTTGGGAAGGGGTCCCGTCATTGGGCTGTCTGTTGCAGTCCCAAAGGTAGGACTATTGTGCCGGCCACACCAGCACCATGCACAGTGCTGCTGAACAAGCAAGATCCTGGCCTTTTTATTTTATTAACTAATCACACAGCATCAGTTACGTAGTGTAAGAGAACAAAGAAAAAGGGTGGTAAAACTGAAAATGTGCTTATCTCATCTAGGGCTTCAAAGGAACATGAGTCGCCTGACCAGATATGTTTTATCTGCTTGACGACCCCGTGTTGAAATTGAAACCACACCCTGGACCCCTAGCAGTGGTTCTAATCGTATTGACAAGGTGTTCCTCAGATCAGTCTCCGGGATTCATGGTTACACACTGGTCAATGGCCTCCCAGGCATTCCCAGTCATACCTTGTGATATATGCCCATTTTCCCAGGGTGATCAAGCATCCTGCTCTTGCTTAATTTGAAAGGAGACTTGTAGAGTCTGGTATCCTACATTCTTTTAGGTCATATAACTGACCAGGCTGTTTTGACCTATCAGAGGGCAGAACTGCACGTAACCAAAATGGTGGCTGAGCAGGCCGTTTAAGGCTAGCAGACCCACATTGGACTATGCTTAGAGTCTTATATCTGCTACTCCTTTTTTTTTTTTTTTTTTTTAACAATTCTTTACTTCTTATTAGTCAACCCCTTGCAACTCTCATCCTCCCTTACGGCTAATAACTTTTATATTAAACTTTTGCTGTTCAAATTGCCATGTGGTTTTTTTCCTTTGGCTAATATAAGAGTAATCTCAGAGAGACTTGTAAAAGTGGGTGTTGGGCATTGGTGTGGTTATGACCTTTGATTTGAGGGCAGTAATGAGCTCCTCACCAGTGGAAAAAGGGAAGCTAGTAATCCACTGCATGCAGCGCCAACTCAACAAACTATCACCTCTGGTTCACTGTGCTGAAGTCAACTAGAACAAGCGCGGCTTTAGCAAGTCTGGCTTCCCCAGCAGCCTGCAGCTGCAGCACCATCCCTTTTGTCCAGCAAGGCCTGGACAGCTTCATGGCAGACTGCCACGGCCAAGGTCGATCCCCACGAATGCGTACCCAGGTGTCCTCCCAAGCAACTTTGAGTGAGTTCTGGCATCTCTGCGTGGATGACTTGCTCAACCCCCAGAGGACACACTTCCAAAAGTCCTGCTGGCGCCACACCTCGGCCACTCCTCTGTCACTCACTGAATCCTGGCCTGGTCCTCTCGATGAGGCCTGGGTGTCAGCCTGGGAGAATGGTAGCTCTTTCTTGGGCTTCCTCTCTCAGCCCTAAGGGTAATAGCTTCACCTTACATCTGCTGTTCCTAGGTTCTTTAAGTCAGACTTCAAACACACACACACACACACACACACACACACACACACACGAGCAAGTTAGTTGAGGACTATCAGCTATCTCTGGGTAACTCAGAAATAAAGGAACTTCTCTCTAAACCCTCAGGGGGTAAGCTAAAGAAGCTCTTCCAAAGCATCTCCACTTTTCATCACTATCGCTCAAGTTCAGAGTTCTTGATAACCCAGCTAAGCCACTGCCCCTAACTTCTGCCTTCCTGTGAGATCATGAATTCTTTCACTTTCTAGTCACTTTCATGTGGCAGTTGTTTTCTTGCAGCCAAGGATACAAGCCCTGAACACCTTTTACAGAAGAGAAAACAGAATCCCAGAGGGTTTCGGTATCTCTCTTCAGTTAAGAACCATGTCTGTCTGACCCCAGAGCCTGCATTTAAGCTCGACTTCGCGCTGAGCAGCCAAGGGCTGGTTCCTTACATGCTGCCCAGCTGTGCTTATTTCAGAGCTCAGGTGCCGGAAGCATCAATCAGCATCTTCCCTTGTCAGGTGTGACCCAGATTAGCTTTGGGAGAAGCCACGGCCAGGAACTGGCTTGTCTTCTACTGCTTCTCTGCCTTCTTAATTGGTGTTCTATCAAGATAACACATGGGTGGGAGAAAGTCTTCTTTCCCCTGTCTGTGGCTTGGCCTCTTTTACCCACACATACCTTAGAGGTATTGTTACAGGGCAACCCGGAGATACAATGGGGTGCCTGACTGTGGGTTCTCACCTGTGCACTTAAAAAGGGCTTACAATAATATCAATTGCAGGCACACACAAAAAGGTTAATAAAAGATTTATTTGCAAAAAGGAAGGGAAATAAATGAATAACTAGGGACAAAAAGAGAAAGAGAGAGAGAGAAATCTGTGAATGTGTCCTACCAGATCCGGAGCTCTGGAAACCCCCAATAGTTCACAGAGAGCCAGCAAAAAGCCAAGAGATCCCCAACATCCACAAGCCTGGTTATACACCAGACCTGGCTGCTTAACTCCACCGTTCAGTTCCCAGTAATCCTCTCTTCGGTGATGATGGCATTAAGGGATTAGTAGCCCTTAGTGTCTTGGATCTCTTTGGTCTGAAGTGGGGTCATAAACCTATCTGTGGAGTTTGTTGCAAATGTCCTTTTCCCCCCAACGTATCCCATAGCATCACTTTTTGAGAGCTCCTTGGGGGATGAATTCTGCGTCTAGGCCTCTGGGCTTGCCGAGACAAGCGGCATGACAGGTTCTTTGTTCTGTCAAACTGGTTCATCTGAAGCCAAAGAATTGGGTGTTCTTCTCACTTCTGTCTTCTTGCCTTGGAAGGCCCAGGGCTCTTGAACATTCCAAACTCTAGGTACCTGTGTTGTGGGGACCGCTCAGTTCTCACGCAGTGTAGTTTCTAGGTCAGGAGTACAAGTACGACAGACATCATGACTGGCTCCCCAACGATCCCTCTCCCCAACTCTACATGTAGCAAGATGGTTGCATGTAAATGGCCTTGAGTCCAATAGGAATGGATTCTGATTAGTTGAAATCCACTCTGAATTTTTGTGAGATAGACTAGCTATTCACCAACCCACTCCCCTTTCCTCTGGGCACACAAACTAGGCGACATTTCCCAGTATCCCTTTCTTGCCCCCTTCCTCCCCTGCCATACTACCCCTACCCCTCCCCCCACCCCTTGCTTGCAGGTCCTGAACAAGGAAAGACACACTCGCTCATGATTACTACATGCCAGGCACTGCGTTGTGGGCTTTACATGGTGTCACTGGTGACACAGAGTTTTGTGTGCAGCATACGTATTAAGTAGGGCCCTTGGGGTTAACACCTAAGGCAGGGAAGGGACAAAAGCAGAAGGAAAGGTCAAGTTGCAGCACAAGTGCAACACGACCTTGGCCAGTCCCACAGACAGCTTTGAAGTTGGAGACGCTCTTCAGTATTGTCTCAAATTGGGCCAGGATGACTGGGCCCAGATATCAACCAGTCTTTGAATACAATCACCACCACCAGATAGGTAGAACCTCAGGCAAGGATGTTCTCGGCAGCTCATATGCCTAGAAGCTGGAGGAAGAAGTCCTACTTGATGGGGCTCAGAGAAACACAATCATTAGCTCATTTCATCCTGGCAGCAACCCTAGGAGGAAGAGGCAATTCCTATCCCATTTCGCACATAAGTAGGTGGGGGTTCAGAGAGGTTAGGTAATTGTCACAGTCTGTGTGACTGTAGACCGCCTGCTCACCTTCTCTTATGCTTGACATCCTGCCCTCCTCACCTTCATCCCTGATTTGCAAAGAAGACGGAGAAGAAGATACAGGAGAGGGAAGAGGCTGACCGGAAGCCCAGCAGTGCTCAGGGCACAAACTTTCCTTGGAATGTTGGGAAGAGTTTTTGCAAAGTCCCTCTGGCCTGAGGCACATTCTTCTAAAGAACTTTCTTGATCGGAAAAATCCTGTGCTTTGAAGATGGAATTAAATGGGGGGAACAGTCAAAGGCCACTGGCTGCAGAGTAGGGAAGGAGATGACAAGGGGACACCATTAGAGATAGAGCCACCCTTGGCTCACAAAGAGACAGACCCAAAGGGGCAGTTCACACTGTAGGGACACAGCAGTTTCAGTGGAGGAATCCTAAGTGAGCCAGGGGATAGGTCACTCAGCTGTGCAACCTTGAGGAAGTCACGCCACCTCTCTGAGACTGTCTTCTCATCAATCCTCTGCCTGAGTGGCAGAAAACTGTAGCAGTTAAGACTGCTGGCTTTCAAATCAGACAACTGAGTCCTCGGCTCTGCCATTTCCTGCATGGGGCAATTTCCCAAAGTGCCAGCTTCTATGTCTATAAAATGAAAGCAAGAGTGCCTTTGAAACATGGTTATTGGGAAAATTAAATGAATTGGCATAGGAAAAGGGTTTTTAACTGCACTAGGAATATAGCAAGCACTCAATAAATGTTAGCTATTGTTTTTATTACCTTGGAGAGGAGTGTGCATTATATTACATATATACATACATATGTATGTGTGTGTGTATATATATATATATGCTATAATATGTTATATCCCATATAGCTCACCTTAGAGGATCAGCTCAGAAGATGATGGTATTCTGGTTATCTAATGATATTACATTCAAACCATTCCAAAGTGAAGTGGCTTAAAATCACAACAACCCATAACTTTGTTCACAAATTTGCAGTCCGGACAGGGCTTCTATGGGCTGGCTCACCTCTGGTCCAGACAGCATTAGTTGGGGAGGTGTGAGTAAGCTGGAGGGACTCACTTCCGAGATGACTCATTCCCATGGGCAGCAGGTTGCTGCTAGCTGGTGGCTAAGGGCTCAGCTGGGGCTATAGATCAGTGGTCGCCATTATCTCAACTGGGCCTTACCAGAGGGCTGCTTGGGTTTCCTCATGGTGTTACAGGGCAGGAGACGGGCACCCCCGAAACCCCAGATCTGACCTGGTCTAAATGGGTTCTGCCATCCCCCGCCTCAATACAAAACATTTAGGACCTTTTGTGGAAACAGACTTTCATACAATTAGAAAAGACAGAGAAGAAAAAGAATATATTTTCTAAGTCAAGCACCCAATGTTAACCAACTCCTCGTGAGTAAAAGTCCACCCAAATGGGATTGGCCCAAAACAAGTCTCGAAAGCCTGCCACAAGTCTAGAACAGCTTTTGGCAGGGACCCACACACAAGGGTCAGAAACAGCCAGACTATTCTGGGATGAACCAAAATACCTTTCGGCAGGGACGCACACAAAAGGGTCAGAAACAGTCAGACAATTCTGAGCAGAACAGAACATAATCAAAACCAAAATTAACACAGCCATCATTAACTTCCCCACGCGTCTCTCACCCACGTCTATTTCAATCAGTCCAGGCCAGTGCAGCTTCTTTACAAGTCTCTCTGCTCTTTGGGCCTCTTTTGGCTTTCCATCCCGTCTCCTCCTGTCTTCTGTCTGTGTTCTGTCTCCTCTCTGTCTGTCCTCCATCTGTGTGTGTCTCCTCTCCTCAAGCTTCTTATATCCTGCTCAGTTCCACCCTTCCTTGAGTGGGACAGGGAATCTGGGACACACCCTTTCTACTGGGGACCACCCTGTTACAATGGCATGGCAGTTGGGCTCTAAGCACAAATACTCCAAGAATCAGACTGTGAGAGACTTACAGTCTCTTAAGGTCTTGGCCTGAAATTGGGTACAACTTCCCTTCTATTATATTCTACTAGTTTATTGGTCTGGCCTGGCCAGCTATTAGGGGAGGAACATAGATTCTTCCTCTTGAATGATGCGAATGTCAAAGAATTTGTAGCTCTCTTTAAGATACCGCAGGTGGTTTGTATATTTCTAGCTACTAGTCCCAGGTTCACATACACAGATGTAGGTGGGTAAACTTCTTCCCCAAACCTAGAAGTAGATGATCTAAGAGAGAAAGAGGAATCCCCTCAACTGGACCAACTTGTTTAAGAGTCAGTAGGGGAGCGTGTGAGTACCCCATGTGCCGAGATCCCTGCATCAAGTGCTTCTCTACGTGCCCAGTGTTCACCCTGGCTTCAGTCTTCCTGGTGCTGGTAAGGGGGTCCATAGCTCTAAATCAGAACAGTGCGGCACACCGGCTGTGGGGCCTTGGGGTGGGCTTCCTAATCTCCTGTGTTAGATATCTCATTTGGAAAGTGGGCCTATAACCCTTACATCACAAGGCCATTCTGAGGATTAATTGAGGTCAGGAGTAGGTAGAGCAGAAGCAAATTAGCAAGCAACGAACCAAGCTGATTTTTTCAAAATGCGACCTATTTTTCACTTCAGAAACATCTTCTCTTGCTCTCCAGCTCCCCACTGCAGTGTGCTGTGGCGAGTGGGTAGAGGTCAGGAGACTTTAAGCCTCTCTGAGGCAGGAAACAGTCCACACAGAGAGTAGAATGATCTCAACTGTGTTAAAAGATAGAGATGAGAAGGAAATATGCAAAATGTTAATGTTGGTGGACCCTGGAGGATGGGACAATAAGTGGTATTTTTCCCCTACTATTTCTTGATAACTTTCCTAGTGTGTCCACCATCCTATCAGTTTATGTGTTCCTTATTTATTAAAGACATATCTATAAAATATAATGAGTAAACATAGCTGGCACCCTTCCTGCCCACCTCCCCACACTACTCCCACACAAGTTTGTCTTCCCCTGCAACAGGCTTTCTCAAGATGATGCCACAGGAGTTTTGGGCCAGGCAAGTCAGCCTTCTGGAAGTAAACCACACATCACAGGCTGTTTATCATCCCTGCCCCTCGCCCACATGACTGCCTGTAGCACTCCCAGTGTCAACCAAGAACACCCCCACATTATGCAGAAAAACTATTCTTATTCTCCAGAGATGCATTTGGGGTGAAATGTCAGGATGTTTGTAATTTACTCTAAACGACTTCAGAAGAAATAAAATAAATGATTATGGCAAAGAAAAAACTAACTCAAACCACATAACAACTGAGGGATCTGGGTGATGGATGAGTGTGTATTTGTTCAGTTATTCTTTCTACTTTTCTATGTAAAGATGTTCATAATTAAATGGAGGAGGGAAATGCCCCCTCTTATGTCAAATACCCCCTATTAGTGTGGCTCTACCCCAGAAGGGAGACTGTGCCTTCATTTTGTATCAGCTTCTTTTTCATATACTTTGAGTCTGATGATTACTTTCAAACTTTTTGTCTTCAAATGTTTTCTTCTCAGTTTCCTTCTCCCAAGGTGACTTGTGCTCATGGTAATGGGAAGACGTGGCCCTCATATTGTCCTTTGGGTTCTCGTTGGTTTCCCCAGGTGTCCTCGCCCTGCCTAGTCAGTGGTTTTCCTGCTGGCACGAGCTGCTCAATTCCACAGCCACAGAAACATGATCCTTTCTCACTGGCTCCAACTTGACACACCACCTCTTCCCTGGGCACCCAAGCACTGCTTGACCTTGGCTGTCTCCTCCACCCAGCCCTGCTTCAGCTGGCCACCCTCCCACTCCTTACACTCACTGTTTTTCAGTGGGGGGAGCCCCCCTCCATAGCTTACATGTATAAGGTGGTCACAGATCTCACGTCTGTTCTTTCAACAACAAACCCTCTCTGAGTGCCCGCTCTGTGCCAGGCATTGTGCTAAGGGTCTGGGCTCCTGCTTGAGTTCATAAACACACCAGATACCTGTGGACATGTGATAGGGCCAGTAACTCATGATCTGTGTAAATGAGTATCAAGCAGACTGAAAAAGAAAACCAGTGAGTTGATATGTCCTGATAAAGAAAGATATCCAAGCTATGTGATTCAATCCAAAGGCAAGTTTCAACATCATAGGCAGGGTAGGCTAAGAGACCTATTCCACCAAAAGAAAAAAATTATAATGAGAACTGAAAGCAACACACTTTTCTATCCCTGCATTAAATAATACTGGCACCGAGCAATAATAATTTAGCTCTTTTCTCCAGGAAATGCCTGCTCTTAGAAAATAAGATTGAACTAACTAGCCACCTTACCTATCAAAACAGAAAACTCACTCATCTACACTCACTTCCTTATAGGTCCACTCTCAAAGCTCTCATGGCATCATTCTTGCCAGTCACAACCAGTTACCTGCCTTCTCCAACCCACCTTAAAACCACCAGTGCAGCCTTTAAAACACGTTAAGTCCTTCCTCCATGTCTTCACTTTGAGATATTACTAAGACTTTTTCAAGGTGTCATTCTCCCTTTCTTCAATAAATTTAATTTGCTTAGTTTTCTTTGACCATGTTTTCTTAGTGACCTTTATAAAATCAGGGATCGATACTTGTGGCTTCCTATGTAGTGAACTGCCTGCCTTATACACTAATGCTACTCATGGAGGTTTTGAATATCATGGTTCCCATCCTACAGTTGAAGAAACTGAGGATTAGAATTTGAACAACTTGCCAAATATGACACAGGGAATAAGCAGCAGAGCCCACAGTCAAACCCAAGAAGTCTGGTCCAGGAGTCTGAGCGTATAAGCCTCCAATCTTGCCTCTGTTCTAGTTATATTGACTATATAACAAATTACTCAAACTCCTGGCTTGACAACAACATTCATTTTGCCCACGAATCTCCCATGTCAACAGGGCTTGCTGGGGAGAAGGGCCCCTACTCCACACAGCACCAGCTGGGGCGTCAGTGCTGGAACCTGGAATAATCTGGAGGCTCGCTCTGTAGCTTAGCTGGTAATTAACGCTGAGCGTGGCTGGGAAATCAGCCAGGATGCCTATGTGGGGCCTCTTCACGCAGCCTGGGCTTCTCAGAATGTGGTGGCTGGATTCTCAGAGTCAGCATCTCTTTGAAAAGAGATTTTCAGATGGAGCCATATTGCCTTTTATGAGCTGGCTTTGGAAGTCATGTGGAATCATTTCTGCCACATTCTGTCTGTCAAGGCAATACAAAGCCCTCCCCAGGTTCAAGGAGAGAAAAATAGACTCCCCTCACCACGGGGAGTGCAATGTCAGGAAGAGCATATGAGAACAGAAATACTGCTGTGAGGTCCTTTTAGGAAATGCGCCCCACCAGAACCACACGTTCAGTGCGCCTGAATGTAAAGTCAGAAATATCATATTACACACTTAGCTGTGGGCTGCCTCTGGGGCTAGCACGACTCATTATCCCCATGTTTGGATTTTTTAACAAGTGTGCAAAACACGACGGCAACATCATTTTTCCGAGACTAAGCATCCATTTTCAAGAAGCTTACACTAAAGGGGCCTCCCTGGTGGCGCAGCGGTTAAGCGCTGCGCTGTGGAGCTGTCGGCAGCGGCGACCCGAGTTTGACGCCCGGCCGGGGAGAATGCCACATGGCGCGGCAGACCTCTCCTGCCTCGCCCGCGGCTCTCCCCAGCGGTGTATTTCTGATCTGCCTGTTCTGCTCACCGCTCTGTCTCTGGTGAACCCTCTCGCCGCCCCACACCTCTGGCCTGTACCCCAGCTTGTATGTATAAATAAATAAATCTAAAAAAAAAAAAGAAGCTTACACTAAAAACACACTGGCCATTGACTAATTCTCCTATAGCCATTCTCTGCCTCTTGCTGCTCTGCTTTGTGCTCCGGGAGGCTGACCCCACAGACTGCGCGACCTGAACGCCTGGGCCCTCTGACTGCTGATTGGGTTGGCCCAATGAGCCTAAGAAAATTAGACGGTGGTGGGGGGAGGGGAGAGAGGGTAGGGTATTATTCTCCATCCCCCCGCCCATGGTTTCACAATGGCTGTCCCCTTTGGCCCTGACGGTCTGCTGGGCAGCCCTCTCCCATAGCTACAGGGCTCACTGGGCTCCGGTAACACTCCCCTTCTCCCCATCAGACCCAAGAGTGGTTAATGACTTGTGTGTTTAGTCCCCGGGATGCCTCGCCATCCCTGTGGGCTCTCTTAATCCCATTTATCCCTCTGTAATTTTCTCTTCAATAGACTCTCTTCAATTAAATCCTCTAAATGTACTCTCTGTTCCCTACCAAGCCTCTGACTGATCCCACAAAGCATTGATGGAGACAAATATGAAAACAATGACATTATAGTGTATTGATTGCTGTATGATAGGAAAAGAATATCTAGGGTTCGCTGGAGGAGTCAGGGAAGTTTTCCCAAAGAGAAAGATACTTAAATTGAGATTTAAAAAAATATATATATGAGTCTGTGTTCACCAGTTTGTGAAAGAGAAGAACTTTTTTTAGAAGGTTTCCATGAATAAGGAAAAGGGCCCATTGAGTTGGGTGACTGCCCATGGCCAGCACAGGGAGCAGCGTGGACTCACCTTGTGCTGCCCCATCATGCCACAGACAACATTTGTTATATCAGTGGAGATGTTTTTGGCTGCACATAACCAGAAAAAATGACCGAAGCAATAAGGAAAATGTAATATTTAATGCATTTATGTAATCTTCTTATGTAATAACAAGAAGACCAAGGTAAGGTGACTCAGGCAGATTAAATTAAGTCAGATGGGGCCTCCCTGGTGGCGCAGCGGTTAAGCGCTGCGCTCTGGAGCTGTCGGCAGCGGCAACATGCGTTCGATGCCGGGCAGGGCAGATTCCCACATGGTGTGGCAGATCTCACCTGCCTCACCCGCTGCTCCCCTCAGCAGTGTATTTCCATCGATCTGCCTGTTCTGCTTCCCGCTCTGTCTCTGGTGAACGCTCTCGCTGCCCCACGCCTCTGGCCTGTACCCCAGCTTGTATGCATAAATAAATAAGTCTTTTTTAAAAAATTTTTAAAAATAAATTAAGTCAGATGGTCAACAAAGTTATCAAGGGGAAGATCTAGGGCTCCCCTGGTGGCCTAGGGGTTAAGTCTGAGCTCTATCACCACTACAGCTCTTGTTCGACCCGGACCAGGGAGCTGACTCACATGGTGCAGCAGACTTCTGTCTCTCCCACTGCTCCCCTCAGCAGTGTATTTCAGTAGACCTGCCTGTTCTGCTCCCCACTCTGTCTCTGGTGAATCCTCTCTCACACACACTCCATCCCATACCTCTGTCCTACACCCCAGTTTATTTAGGAAGATCTAAATAAATGGAGAAATATACTGTAGAGTGAGAGACTCGCCATTGTGATGTCAATCCTCTTCAGAGTGATTTATAGATTAATACAATCAGATTACTATAAGGTTTACGTGTAGAAATTATCAAAATATTTCTAAAGTATGTACAGAAATACAAAGGACCTAGAATAAACGAGCAATCTTGGTGGGAGTTGGGAGTGGGAGGGAGAGGAGATATACCACCAGGTATCAACAGTTAACGTAAGCGTGGTATTGATATAAAGACAGACAAAATAGACCAATGAAACAGAATCAAAAGTCCAGAAATGAACCTAAAAATATATGTTTATTTGATTTACAACAGACGTGCCACTGCAATTCAGTGTGCTGAAGAATCTGTGTAGAAAAACTAATAAACCTTTACCTCACATCATACATAAAAGTTAATGTGATATAGATCACAGAACTCAATGTAAAAAAATTACAAAGAGACAGGCTTCCAAAGGAGAAAAGGAAAAGAAATGACCTTGGGGGTAAGCTGTAGGCACATAATTTCCTAGAATGGCTGCCCTCTCAAGCAAGCCTTCCACCATCTTCGTTACCTGGTGTCACCTGATTTCTAGCCATGGTGTGGATGAGTGTGCCTGGAACACGTGTCTATGCAGGTGATGTATCCATACTGTAGCTGCAAGGGAGGCTTTACAGAATTCAGAGTTGCCTCTGCCTCCTATGAAGACTCATAACATGAGAGATTTTCTGAATATAACGAAGAAGTTCAGATGCAAAGTGGCCCCCAAATGAATAATAACATGTGGGTTAGGACTGACACTGCAGACACTTCACTTCCCTCTCCTGACAGTTTCTAGCATCTGGTGCTGAATCAGAGGGACAGGTGTTTACCTTGCCCTCAACCTCTCTTTACCAAGTTCACATTCACATTATCCAGCAAAGCCTCAGTAAGCCAGACCTACTAGGTAACTAAGGACAGAGGCACAAAGGGTTTTAATAATTGCCCTGTCTTCCTTTTTTCCTTTTCCCAGTCAGCTCGCTCTGCCTTCTGCTGAGCTTTGAAGTATAATTCAAAGGCCTGAGCTGATTTACTCCCAAGCACCTACCCGACCTAGCTCTCAGCCCAATTAACAAGCACTTCCCCTGATACGAGGAAAGCAGGTGCAGGGGATGTCATTTCTCAGCTCTCCAGACAGGCGGCTGGGAGAAGATAAGCATTTGCATCCAGAGGCAGCAGATACATCCCTTTAAAGGAGACAAGGAAGGCACACAGAGGGCTGGGGAAGAACCAGGAGCCGCCTGACCCTCTGGGAGGCAGGGGATCAGGAAGACCTCCAAGAAACCCGATATTCCGGTCTGGAAGGAAGAGTAGGACGTAACTCTGGAAAAGGCAAAGGTGCTCCAGTCAAAAGTACCTGGGAAGGTGAGCAAAGGCCAAATATACTCAGAGCACAAGCCCAGGCAGAATGCTTAGAACCCCAGTCAAAATGGGGCTCATCACTTCTTAGGGCCTCTCAGGCCCCCTAAGAGAATCTGATGGGTTCTACCCAAGACTTGAAGCCACAGATACAGAAACTGGCATCCACTGTCAAAACAAGTTAGGGGCCCCAGGTTAGGAATCCTTTACATTGTCAACCTTTCATTTGCAGATCCACAGACATGCCCAAGGAAGGGCAAACAGGGGCGGTCACAGCAAAGCATTGCCCCCACGGCAATATTTTCTTGGGTCCTCACTCATTCAGATTAAAAACTTACCTCAAGTGATGAATGATTTTTATTTCAGAGTGAGGCAAGTCAAAGCAGACTGAAAGTTTTTCCAACATGGATAGGGGTTGACAACTGATACATTTCACTGTTCTCACACACACAAAAAAACAAAAACAGAACTGTGCCCAAATGTCCACAGCGATGCTCTTCACAATGGCCAGAAATCAGAAACAATCCAATGCCCTTCTGCCAGGGAATGATTGAATAGCTGTGGTATGTCCATTCCAGGGAACACTACTCAGCACTCAACATGCTGTTGATACACACACACCTTGTACAGATCGCAAGGGAGGCATGCGCAGAGACAGCCGAGCTCTGAAGGTTACATAATGTAGTCTTCCATTTATAGACCAAGATTGAACTGACAACATTGGTGAGAGGGAAATTGGGGCTAGCAGGGGAGGGGAAGGAGGCCCCAAAGGTTACAAAAGGGTTGCATGAAGGACCCATGTGATGGCACCTTTCTGCAACTTGAATGTGGTGTAGTTACACACGTCTACACATGTGGTACAGGATCACACACACTCGAACATGTAAAACTGGTGAAATCCAGATGCGATGGCTGGTTTGTATCACCACCAATTCCTGGCTGTGATACTTGCACTAAAGATATACAAGATGTTACCACTGGAGAAACTGAGTCAAGAGTACCCACGTTCTCTCTGTATTATTTCTTATACCTGCACATGAGCCTGCAGTGATCTCTAAATCAAAAGTGCTTTTTGTTGTTTTTTTTTAAGTGTGAGGACTGCAAAGAGATTTGTTAACGTGGGCTGGATCTAATCTGGTGTTTAACAGATTAGAAATTAAAATGGAGACATTTTTACAGATGTATTTATCAATTTAGCTTTTAAAAGGTAATAAGCTTGAATGTTAATGTAAATAAACTGTTTTTTTTATATGAAAAATAGGTATATTTTCAGAAAACAGTGAGAAGCATGAACCTGATTTTACAAATTTATAAATCTCTTCAGTGTCTGGCTTCATAGACAACTGGAGTCTCATGTCTGCTTCTGCATTATAATATGCTGTGATGTCATGCCTCATGCAGTCTTTGGAAAATTCCACCATATACTCGGTGAAAAAATTGATAGTGAAAAAGGCAAATAATGTCTTAATATAATTATGAACATCGTTTTGACCTCACAGATCCTCTTAACAGGTCTCAGGAACTCCCCAACCCCCACTGGACACAATGGGGCACACTTCAGAAATTCTTACATTATTATGATCATTTGTCCACGCATCTCTGGCACTCAGTGAGTTAGAACGGGAGGAGCAGTGTTTTCATCTTTGTATTCTAAGTGCCTTGTACAGTGCCTGGCATAAAACTGATACCCAATAAATATTTGATGAATCAATGGAATATTAATAACCTGCTAGACTTGAGAAAGAGTGGGGGAGTTATTGCCAACTTGCTTGACAGCGTACTGCTTTAGACTTCCAGTTCGGCATTAGATAAAGGTCAGAGTGTTCTGGTGTAGCTCAGCCCCATGGAACAAACATTGTTCTGAGAACACAGGAAGCTCCCGGGGCATGAAAGCTGGGTCTGCGATGACTGAGTGGCCTTTTGAGAAAGGTCTTGCTGTGTCACAATCTCTCACAAGTCATAACCTTGAGGCCCCTCCTTGGCCCTCCAACCAAGCAGGCAGAGAAATGAGTTTAGTGGTTTGTGCAAAGATGTACTAACTGCTTCTCTCCTGACATTATCCTCCCACTCCTAATTTGGTCACCCCCAAAGCACCCATTAGTGACTAGTCTCAGTTCACTTGGTCCACAGCTGCTCTGGGAAGAGGATGACAGCTTCTGGCCACTATTTCTGATTATGAGTTGGTTCTCAGCTCTCATCCAAAACACAGTTTAGCAAGGAGCACGAAAAACACAGAAGCCAACTTAAAACAGCCACTGTGGGGCTCAGCTCTGCATTAGATGCTGAGCCAGACTGGGAGCACTCTGAGTGGTGAAATGTGACCCCTGCCTCGAGGAGCTCCCTGAAAGTGGGGGACCTCACGCCAGCCGTAACCCAGGGCTCTGGGGCAGAATCAGCACCTAGCCCAGCGAGCAGAAACTGCCTTGCCAGGATCAGTGAGGGGTTTGTCCTTGAAAGGAAGTTGAGGGCTGTTGCCAGGCAGATGGAGGAACCGCACCCCCCCCCCCCAAGGTATTACATTAGAGGAGAGTCACGTAGATCTCAAGTAAAGTGGGCTAAAGCCAATGGAAGCTCATGTCTTTTACTATTATCAGGCCATGGCCCCACCGTGGCGGAGACCCTGACCCCTTCTCTTCTGATGCTGTTTCCCACCTGGGCCTGGCCCCCTCTATTGACAGGGTCCTTCATGTGACTGCCATGTCTGTGTTCCAGCAGTGGAAGATTTGTGCAGGGCCTGGCACAAAACTGACACCCAGTAAATATTGGATGAATCAATGGAATGTTAAAGGGGTAAACAGAGGGGCAGGCACGCACTTTCCTTCTGAGGGCGTGATTCAGAAGCCACACCCTCTCCTGCAGCTCACATTCTGGAACAGGGTTGCAAAGGAGGCTGTTTATCTGAAGAATATGAAAACACTAGTACGAAAAGATATATGCACGCTATGTCCATAGCAGGCTTCTTCACAGGAGCCAAGACATGGAATCGACCTAAACGATTGATAAAGAGATTTTGGCATCTACACTCAATGGAATACTACTTGCTATTAAAAAAGATGAAACCATTCCTTTTGTGACTCTGGGAATGGAATATGAAGTGATTATGTTAAGGGAAGTAAGTCAGAAAGTAAAAGACAAGGACTGAATGGTTTCACTCATTTGTGAGATGTAGACAACCAAAGCGAAATAACTGGCAAACACACCAAAAATATGTCTGGACTCTGTGGAAAAGAGGGGGATGACCAGAGGGGAGAGGGCAGGGGAGTGGGAGGAAAGGACAGAGGGGTCAATTTGATAGCATGGTCGGGGTGAGTGAAGCAAGCGCACATAGGGAGGCGCAAAGCTGTGCCCCTGAAAATATAGAGTGTTGGAAATGAATAGTAGATCAATAACATTTGATTTTTTTAAAAAATGTGAGCTTCTATTGCTCTATACCAGGTTGAGGGACAATGAGCGATTTCAAGCACAAAGGTGAGGAAGGGAGGTTTTAGAAGCTCCAGTAGCCAGGTGTGTTTAGACCTTGTGGGAGGGGGGATAATACACCATGGGAAAGGTGGGGTGGGGCCACTTGGTGAAAAGGAGCCGGTTCATTCTGTCAGTCAGTGACCCTCCACCTGCAGCCCACAGCAGCATCACCAAGGGCTTGTCGGAGCAGGGGCCGGATCCCCCCTGCAGAATGGGATTCAGTAGTTCTGCAGGGAGGGCCCAAATGTGCGTTGCTCACCAGTTCCCAGGTGCTGCTGGCGCTGCTGGTCCAGGAAGTGTGAGCAAGTGCAGCCATGGAGGATTTGCAAAGGAGAGGGCGACGGCAGGGTTTTCTGTTTCAGAAAGCTGATTGTGTGACTGGCAGAGAACGGGCTGTACCGAAGCTCCCCGGAGCACTAGAGTTTCTCGCCCTCTTGAGCCTTCACGTTCCTGAGAAATTTTACCCAAGAAAAATAGGGATGATAAAGAGCCTGCGATGCAGGGCTCATGGAACTCTACCCAAGGGCACCCCACTTTCTGGCAGAGCTGATGGTCCGGTCTCCAGCTAGCCCTACCACTTCTCAGCTTTGTATGCAGAGCCTGGGTATGGCTGGTGGTGGGCAAATCCCCTTCCTCCCTGGGGGGGTTTTCCATCAGTAATAATAATGTAGACCATGGACCTATGGGGTACCAGGGACCATTCATGGCACAGAGCAAACATTGGACAATGCCCTTAGGCCACAGGGGCTTGTGCATGTATCTGCCCTGTGTGTTGGCAGGTAAATTGGCATAACCTCTGGAAGGCAATTTGATGATCCAAAGAGAATTTAAAATGCCCCTACCATGTGACCCAACAGGGCAATAGTTTCATTTCCAGGAACTGAACCTCCAGATACACTCATGTTCATGTGCAAAAGAAGGGTCACTCAATACCTGTCGCTTATATAGGCAAGAGATAGGAAAGACCTATTGTCACCTACAGAGGCTGGTGAGATAATGGTGCATCCCAAACTAGAATCATGGGCCGTCCTTAGAGATAACATTACACTGATAAACACAAATATGCAAATAGATCTTACTCTATCTCTCTCTCCCTCACTCTCCTTCCTCCCCCACCTCCTCAGAAGGTGACGGAGGGAGTCTTGATTTGTAGGACTTGCCAATTTTCATGGCTTACATGCTGCTACCAGGACTGATTTCAACTTGCTAAGCAGAGCTGGGAAAAGACGTGCACAGTCAGTTTTCAGGAGCCAGGAAAACCAGCTCTGGCTTGTCAGGCGTCCCACAGCCCAAGGAAGATTCCACGGGCTCTTCCACCTCATACCTAAAAAGGTTGCTTTTCAAGAACAAATAATAATGTCAGCAAATTTTTAGGATTTGCTTCAGGACCTAAAGAAGAGCAGCTTCCAGGGACCTTTATAGACCATTCCTGGGGCAATTATTTCAAGTATAAACAACCGCCTTATTTTACAATGGATTTGAAACAGAAACCCAGAAATTAAAATCAAGCATCTGGGTTTTATATTCGCAAATTGTTTTGCCAGTGTCTTTATGAAATACTGCACACAGCGACACCAGCAGAAGGCAATAAAAGAATAATAAATTAATCAGTGTTAGCATTCTGTCCACACAGCCCGCATACTTCCTAGGGCTGGAGATCTCAAGGAGGAGGGGGTCAGAGACTTTTCCATGAGAGATGTGGGTGAGAGGGTCCCTCTCCGCCACTCACAATGTCATGGGCAAACCATCTCGTGAATCTGAGCCTGCTCGTGTGCTCGGTGCAGGTGTCCAACCCGTAGATCTGTGCGAGCCACTTTGCCAGGCTGAATAGATGATGTTAACATGGGCTGTATACCTGGATGTCAGGCAGGGCGTGTCCCCCCAAAAACTTATCCCACAGAAGGAAGTGAGTTGATTTATAATTAAATTCTTAGAAAGGTTCGCAGAATCTTACATCTTCCAGAGACTCTCCTATACTTTCTTTTAAACAGTCAAGTGTTGGGCCTCCCTGGTAGTGCAGGGGTTAAAATCTCAGCACTATCAAGCCATCACCAGTCATCAGTCACTGAGGCATGAGTTCGATCCCCATCCCTGCAGACCTCTTCCATCACCTGCTGCTCCCCTCAGCAGTGTATTTCAGTAGATCCACCTGTTCTGCTTCCCACTCTGTCTCTGGTGAGTCCTCTCAGCTCCCACACCTCTGGCCTACACCCCAGTTATTGTATGCATAAATAAATAAAAATAAATTGTAAAAAAAAAAAAACAAGTATTGTTCGCAGAGGACCCATTTCTAGAAGTCACCTGAAATAAGTGGTTAAAATTTTTTGACACAAGTGCAGTCTTTGCACTGGGGTTGACCTCATATACCTTTAAAGAAGCTAATTTTACAAAGGGAACTTTTAAAAAGTGATTCATTAACTATTAGGACATTGGGTTCACAAATATAAATCAATAGCACAAGTAGAAAAACAATACTGTCCTAAGATTAAGTGAATTGGGGTTTTGAGGATAAACCATTTCAGTGACAGCATCATAGAAAGGCTTAAACAGTGTTGGATCACAATTTAGACAATTTAGACAGGAGTGAAATCAATGTGCTCTAGAAAATGAGTTGAGTTATTCAGAAACCTTACCCAGCGATAACAAAGAATTGAGATCAAAGACATGCATGGAATAAAACTGTTTTGTAAAATGTGAGAGTGGAAAAAAACCTCAATATTTCTAAATGAATATAATTAATCTATCATGTATAATATATTTAAGTAATATATTCATAATCTGCAAATTCTGTGCATAACTAAAATAATGAATTAAATATCATACATTTGATTTTTCATCTACAACCTTTAGAAATTCTATGTTCAAATGGGCCCCCCCCAAATATTTTCTTTCTTGCAATCTTTTTTGGTTAAGATTTATTTATTTATGCATACAAGCTGGGATGTAGGCCAGAGGTATGTGGGGGCAGTGAGAGGGTTCACCAGAGACAGAGTGGGGAGCAGAACTGGCAGATCGACAGAAATACACTGCTGAGGGGAGCAGCGGGCGAGACAGGAGAGGTCTGCTGCACCATGTGGGAAGCTCCCTGGCCGGGGATCGAACTCGTGCTGCAGTAGCTCTAGATAGCTTCATAGTGCTGTGACTTAACCTGTTGCGCCACCAGGGAGGCCACTCTTAAAATCTTCTTATTGTGAAAAATGAGAGGGTCGCTTTATATTTGGAACAACTGAACACTGGAACAAGCGTGTACAGCACTTAACACTCACCACGGTCTGTGTGATTTGCAAAAGGTACTGTTCTGGGTGTTAACACTATTTTAACTATGATGGTAATATCACAAGTTGGGTCTTATGATATTCAACTTACTGGTTGGAATTCCCTGACCTTCTAAGTCCTACTATGTGATCTTGGGCAAGTTGCCTGGCCTCTCTGGGCCTCAGCTTCCTCACTGTGAAGTAGAGATTATAATAGTATCTCAAAATGTTAAGAATTCAACAAACTAGTTCATGTAAGCAGTGTTTGAACAGTGCCTAGTAAGTGCTGCTTAAAGGTTATTATCATCATTTCACCAATAGAGAACTAGAACTGTTTATAACCATGACAGTTTTTTCCTCACAATGCAGTGAGATTTTACCACCAGGGAACTTGTCTTACTCACCTGAGGATCCGCAGCTCACACATAGGCCCTAACTCCCTGGAAATGTTGGCTGGATCAAGAATAAGTTGTCTAGAGGAGGGCAGTGGTGTCAGGGTCAGCACCACAGCCAGTTCCATTAGCTGAAACAGGCAAGTCTTTGAGGGTGACACCCCTGGGCATTTCTCCCTGGCCAACCAAAATCTGCAGTAAAGTCCCAGTGTAATAGGGCTGGAAAGAAACTGCCCTATTCTTTGTCCCCTCTTTCTTTGACCCCTCACTAGACCCCGTGTTCCTCCATGGTCATCAGGCCAACAAACAGGAGCTTAATCCACAGATGAGGTCTATGCTGCATCATTGCACATTACTTTCTCAACTGAACTTACTGCTTTTTCATATCTACAAAAAAGTACTTAAAACACACGCATAAAAAGTTGAAATCAGACAGCAATGTTGAAAGGGAATGAATCACCTAGAGAGAGTTCTTGGCATCTGCAGTGTTTATTTATTTAAATGACCCCTTTCTGTATGGAGAAATAACACATAAGTACAGAGGCTTCATCATCTAATGATTTAAGACCTCGAGCTTTGGGGTGGGATATGCCTGGGTTTAAAACCAAGCTCTACAGCTTCGTAAGGTATGGCCTTGAGAAAGCCATATAACCTCTCTACCTCCGTTTCTATGGAAACATGGAGATAAGAATAAAAACTTACCCAAAAGACATCTTGGAATAATAAACTGATATATAGAAAACACTGAGGACAGCTTCAAATACAGAGAAACAGTTCAACGAAGGTTAGCGATTGCATATACATGTTTAAACAAAATATAATGTTATAAAGCCTAGCTTGCATTTTCTTTTTTATGTAATAATACAGAGGGAATATTTGTTCTGTGGTAGTACATACACAGCTAATTCCTTCTTTTTGATGGCTACATTATACTCAAATGTGTTACTGCATGTAACTAATCTCCTGCCTCTGATTCTGGAGTATTTCTGTTATCTATTATAAATGACTACAATAAAAATCCTAGTTGCATATTTTCCACACTTGGGTAAATATTTCTATAGGATAAATCCTAGAAATGGAATTGCTGTATCAAAACATATGAATTTTTAAAATATGAATAAACAATTAGTTATCAAATTGCCTTCTTAAAAGGCTGTATAGCTTTATATTTTGATCAATGAGTCTCCTTTGTTGCCTCGTGGTTGTGTACATTTCAACCAGACTCCCCAATAATTTATTCTGAATGCCCCAGTAGTTACAGATGCATACTCATGCTGCACTGTGCCCCTTTATCTTTCCAGAAATTACAAACAACTAACTAGCAACCAATTTTCTGCAACAAATATTCAGAGACATAACCTGACGAGGAATTTCTATGCCATTCCCAGATGAGAGAGGAAGAAAGGTTGGAATTTTGACCCTTTTCAGTGGTCAATAGGAAGAACACTTGAATTTAGAGCAATCTATTAAGTTTTGGAAAGGGGGGGCTGTGTCTGCTCCACCTTTGCTTACTGTGGCTTGGACCCTCATTTAACAGACAAGAGCCTCCCTCCCCTTTGTTGAGTCTTACAGGGAGCAGTGTCTCCAGGACAAGTGTGGCTGGGGTGTGACTTTGGTCCTGACTACTTGTTGTCCTCCAGGAGGAGCTCTCCAGGCACGCAGGGCCACGTGGATGGCCTTGCCAAAGCTGAACAGCGCCACCAAGCTGACAGGCTGCTTCAGTGGCAGCTAAAGGCCATGTCCACTTTTATTTTTAATTTCAATTTTAACCCAGGTAATAAATATATATAATGTTTAAGAGTTAGCTACTACTACAAGGCTTTTAGCAAAAAAAAAAAAAAACCCTTGTCCTAATTCCACCCTATCAAGCGATACCTCATTCTGTTGTTACTTGATTATCAAGTCATATCAGGATTTTAAAACTTTCTCTTATCTATGAACTTATAGCTATCAAAGATAAGGATTCAGTATCCTTCTATTTCTCTTCCTCTTTCTCTTTCTCTCTCTCTCTCCCTCTCTCTCTCTCTGATAAACACACACACACACACACACACACACACACACACACTCCAATTTTTCCAAAATAATTATACCATAATTTTTGGTTACATCAATGGGTTGTTTTTACATTATAATGACAATGTTATATTATTTCCAGCTGAGATTGTAGTTTATGATGATTACAATGTTTTCCTTATAAGCGGTTTTCGTTTTCTAGCGTTAATAATCACCTCATGTCTTATTTGCTTAGTTTTCTGTATAATTGCTCCAATATGTCCCTGAATTCTTTGACAAAACTCTAGGCCTCTATAGCCGCCTCTGCTTTGTGCTCTGTCTAGTTCAGCAGAGTGAAGTGGTTCTCAATGTGTGGTCCCTGGACCAGTGAATCAACATCAGCATCACCTGATAGCTTGTTAGAAATGTAAATTATCAAACTCTACCTGAGACTCACCGACTAGTCACTCTGGGGGTGGAGCCCAGTGAGCCGGGTTTTAACCAGCCCTCCCAGTGATGCTGTTGTGCCCTCAAGATTGAGAACCACCAATATAATGATCAAGAACTTGGTTATTAAAACCTAACTTGGGGTTCACAGCCCAGTTATCCCACTCATTCACAAAATGAGGATGAATGGTCCCTCCCACATGGAATTAGGCAGCGTGACAAGCTTCAGTTTTTCTTGGAAATCCAGCACTATTAACAGGAGCGGGGTTTAAGTAGCTGCATAGCTCCCCCCAGACCTTCCCATAGCCCTCAACTCAGAGTATCCCCCTACAAACTGAGGCAACCCATCTCAAGCTTCTGTCCTTCAGCACCTCCATGGCCTTCCAAAGGCCCCCTTTATACCCTGATATAAACCTCTCTTCCCTTAATCACACCCTCAACTCCCCCTACTATAACTACCACCTTATCAATTCCATGCCATAGGCCTATGCCACCTGCAGCCCCCACCCGCATTCTCAGCTGACCTGACTCTCATTCAGCCCACTACAGCAGTCTCTGCCCTCACCTCCCCCAGTGTCCATTCCTCCCATACCCCTTTGCACCATCCAACTTTTCCTGCCATACCAGAGCCCCCTGCTTTCCCATGGAACCACCCCCCAGCCGGGTGCCCCTTGGGTGTTCTCAGTCCCCCAAAGATGGAAGGAAGCATGGCCATTTTGCCTTCAGGCCCTGGAGCGGTTGTTAGAATAACAGTGCACCTGAGCCTCAGTTGTCTCCATGCACTTGAAATATTGTAAATGCCCAATAAATCCAAAGTCTACATAGCAGCCTGCAAGTCTCTGCCTCATGCCAGGGCCCACCACACCTCTCTCTCCTTATTTCCCACTGCTCTCCCCCATTCACTTCCCTCCAGCCATATCAGCCTCCTGCATGCTCCTGTCATGTGGCCCTTGCAATGATTGTTTCCTCCGACAGGGAATGCTCTTCCGGTAATCTGCATTTGGCTGATGCTCTTACTTCCATCAGGTCTCTACTCAGGAGTTGCTTCTTTAGAGAGGTTCCCAAACTGTCTATTCTAAAATAGCACCGACTCTTTCCTTTGCTATCCTGTCACCTCTTACTATCTTTTGTAGAAGTGATGTTGCTTGGAATCACATGATTTCAGTGTCTATGGTTTTCTTTGTCTGCCCTTCACGGACAAGGGCTTACTAGGAAGGCCTAAAGCATCACTGTTGCATTCCCTTCTCTTCATTTCTTCTGTCACTAAATGAGCTCTGTCATGAGCTCTGGTCATGAGTCCAGCACTGTCTGAGCCTCCAGGGGTGCTTGTAAACAGAGGCACGTGTACTTGTGGATCAAGAAAGGCGTGGAAAAAGGAAGGCGTGCCATAGTGTTCATAAAAACTCTGACCTTGGAGAGGGCTGAGCTAGGCATAGCGGTGTGAAGAACCTGGGGCTTCAGTTCAAATCTTGCAAGTGCAGGATGACTAAAATGATTATATTCTTTTAGTACCTCTGGTTCTATGAGGATTGGAATACTTTAGTTGTTAAATTTCCCAGTCTTAGAACATCATGGATACAGCATGTTCCTCTTTCCAGAATTACTAGAGATTTTTCAAGCCATACTATCCTTTGTAACTATATATAGAGTTATTTTAATATTAGTTTTTATTTAAGCAATTAAGTAAAAGCTTTTTAAGTTAAAAAAATTCCTAGTGTGCAACTTCCTCCCTCAGTCTTTTCATATGTAAAATAGGACTAATGATAATGAATTACCTCAGAAGGTAGGCATGAGATTGCTTTATTAATTCCTGAGCTTGACAGATAGAAAACTTTAATAAAAGTTGGCTAATATTAATAGTTATAATAAGGGGAATAGGTGACTTCTGTAACTTAAGAAAAACCAAAATGAAGAAAAAATGGGTTAAGTCATCAATAGTTTTTCAAATAGTCTGGCCTTTCTCATAGTATACAAATGGATTTACACCTCTTATGGTTCTCTAAGAACTTCAGATCCAGTCTCTCTTAAAAGGCTCCGAATGGATTAAAGAATTCGATATAAGACCTGCAGTAATAAAATACATAGAAGAAAACACTGGTGACATGTCCTATAATAACAAAGATAAAGATGTCCTTGGTGAGTTGATTCCTGTGGCAAGGAAAATAAAACAAAACTAAACAACTGGGATTACATCAAGTTAAAAAGGTTTTGCACAGAGAAAGAAAATACAAGAGGATTAAAAAGGCACCCTATTGAGTGGGAAAAATTGTCATATAATATGTAACTGATAAATGATTAAAATCCAAGATACAGAAAAAACTCACACAATTCACCAATTAAAAAACCAAACAATCCAATTATCAAACGGATATGATAGCAGCAGATATGAATGGACAATTCACCCAAAAGGATACCCAGAAGGCTGGCAGACATGAAAAAATGTTCATTCAGTTACAATAAGAGAGATGCAAATTAAAACCATGGTGAGATGCCCTATCATATGGGTGAGAATGGACCATATTTAGAAAACCCGCAACCAGTCCTGGAGGATGCAGAGAAACAGGAGCCTGATTACACTGTTGGTGGGGATGTACTGGGAGCACCCATTATGGAAAGCCATCTGGACTTACCTTAAAAAAGAATAGAAATAATGTAGGACCCAGTAATCCCACTTTTGGGCATCAAATGAAAGAGGATGAAACCATCAGCACAGCACACAGGCGCACAGATACATGTTCTGCAATATTCATGGCAGTATCGTACACAATAACTAGGATGCAGAAGCAGCTGAAATTCCCGTCAATGGACAACTAGTTCGAGAAGATATGGCACAACCGCACCATGGAGTACTATTCGGCCATAAGAAGGGATGAAATGCAGCCATTTCCAGCAAAATGGAGGGAGATTGAAAGAATTATGTGTAGTAAAGCAAGTCAGAATAACAAAATCCAATACTAGAAATTTACATTGTAGACACCTAGGTAATGCAAAGTACTTTCAAAAATCACTGGACGCCAATCAGCACCACCATGAGGGCTTGAGGTTAAAGCGGGGGGCAGGGAGAAGGGGAGACATAAAGGATGATGGGGGGAAAGTAAATCAAATAAATGTATAAGTTTATATATTAAAAAATAACATAAAATTTGAGCAGGGAATCTAGCTAGAAGAGACTCTATGGGCCTTGCTCAGCCCATGGGCCCTGCGCTTGCAGGAAGGGGTCAGCTGCACCTGGGAACCGTGCAGCCTTCCTTTCTTAGAAGCTCTAAGCAAAGACCTGGATGTTCACAGCTGCAGGGTTTGGCTTGTGTTTTCACCTTCTCAACCAACTTCACTGCAGAGTAATTTGCATACAATAAAATCTCATCACCCATAAAACTCCCTGGTGCCCTTTAGCAGTCAATTCCCACCCCAAAGATAACCACTGAGGATTTCTGCTACCATAGATCAGTGTTGCTTGACTTTATATTAATAGACTCATCTATAGTATTCTACTCCTCTCCACTTTTTACTTTATTGAGGTAAAGCTGTAAAACTGCTCTACATAAACTGTACCTGCTTAAAGTGTATGGTTTGAAGTATTTTAACACATTCCTCCCTTGAAACTATCACCACAGGATAATTTCAAGGTAACAGACATCTCTATCACCCCAAAGAGTTTCCATCTCCTCTTCCCGACCTCAACTACTGATTTGCTTCAGTCACTATAAACTAATTTGCATTTTCAAGAATTGCGTACAGAATCATGCAGCATGTACTTATTTGTTCCTGGCCTTCTTCCACTCAGCCTAATTACTCTGATTCATCCGCGTTATTGCATCAACACTTCAATTCCTCCCCCCAACAGCTTTTCCTGGTATAGGAAGAGGGCTACCAATTCATATTCATTTATTGATGGATATTGGAGTGTTTTCCAATTTGGCACATGATGGAAAAAGCCACTATAAACATCCTTAAGCAAGTGTATTTGTGAACATAAGTTTTCATTTATCTTGGGTAAATACCTAGCATCGAATTGCTGGACCACAGGGTAGAGGTAAATTTAACTTTGTGAGAAACAGTTTTTCCAAAGTGGTTGTACCATTTTACATTCTCACAGGTTGGCTGAAGTTTAACATCAACCTTCTTATCTCATGGCTTTTGTGCTTGTTCCCTCTTCCTGAAATACTTGTCCACTAGTTTGATCACTGCCAGTTTCGGGTCTCTCAAAAGTCATATTCCAAAGAGACCATTACAGGCTGAATTGTGTCCTCTTCCAAATTCATATGTTCAATTCACAACCCCCTGTACCTTAGAATGTAACATATTTGGCAATAAGGTCTTTAAAGGAGTGATTATGCTAAACTGACCCCACACCCACTGGGGTGTCCTTATGAGAAGCAGAAGACTCACTCGGTGGGTCATGAGGACCCAGCCAGAAGGCTGCCATCGCAAGGCAAGGAGAGAAGTTTCATGAGAAAGCAACAAGCCAACCTTTCAGTCTTGGACTTCTAGCCTCTGGAACCACGAGAAAATAAACTGGTAATGCTACAGGTCTACAGTGTTTTGTGATAAAAACCCCAGCAAACACTGGGCCTTTGCACTGACCATTTGGCAAATAAGCCGTGATAACAGCTTATATATGTATAATATAACAACATTATATATAATATGCTACATAGTTATATATAATTAAATACTATATTACAACAATGTTTTTACACAATAATACATGTCATATTATTTTATTACTTAATAATTCATCAGGTAAGAATCATCAATGAATGCTAAAATCAGGGGTGAAAGTCTAATGAAGAACAGGCTAAATAGTCTTAAAATATCTTCCCACAAGATACTTAATAGTTACAAAGGAAATAATAGTAACATTGGCAGATGCCATCTGGACCAAATGATCAAAGTTTACATCATCACTGGGACAAACCAATCCCATGAGCCTCCTCATGCGATACAATAAAGATACAGCTTTTTTGGAGTGGTAGGTATTTCTGCCAAAAGTGCATAACCTAAATCTAATCATGAGAAAATATCAGACAAATCCATATTTAGGGACATCTACAAAATAACTCCACACATAAAAGAATGAAGCTGGATTATATCCTAACCCCACACACAATAACTAAACTCCAAATGGATTAAATTTACAGATATAAGACCAGCAACAATAAAATACATGGAAGAAAACACTGGTGACATGCTATATGATATCAAAGGTAAAGATATTTTGGTGAGTTGACTACTTTGGTAAGGAAAATAAAAACAAAACTAAACAATTGGGATTACAACTAAAGGGGACAAAAGGAAATTTATGAGGCATGACAACAAAGTACAACATATGATCCCCAACTGGATACTTAGGAATAGCTACAAAGGACATTACTGGTACAGTTAGCAAAATTTAAATATGGAAGGTGTGTTAAATAAAAGAATCTCATCATTGTTAAAGTGTTTCCTGATGTTCATAATTGTACTGAGATTACACAAGAGAATGTCCTTAATCTTAAGAAATACACACAGAAGTATAGAGGAAGAGGTATGATGTTTGAAACTTACTGGAAAGTAGGGAAAAAAGTATTATATACACATATTATGTATTTATACATATGAACACACATATGCAATAGAGAATATGATGCAAATGTAGCAAAATAAAACAATTTGTTTTTCTGGCTCAAAAGTATAGAGAATTCTTGCAATTTATATGTAAATTTTAAATTTTATCCAAGAAGTGAGTCCTTCAGGGCCACAACATCAAAGGGTCCTGTCCTCACCCGCTAGGCACTCTTTAGCTTTATCTCCCTCACACGTAACATTGTCAAAAATTACCCTGTGTTTATTGTGTGCCAGATCCTATCCTGTTCTGGATGCTTCAATGAATCTACCTACTGTTCTTCCCATCTTACAGATGAGAAACAGAGGCACAAGAAAATTAATGAACTTGTCCAAAAAGCATGGGTATGCTTTGTCTTCTGCAGTGGCACAGAACCTCAACTACTGTTAAGAGGGTGGTCCTCAGGAAAGGGGAGTGTCCCAGGACCCCACCCCCACCTCAGCCAGAGAGATCCAAGACACCTAGGACTACCAATCCCAGAATGCCATCATGACCGGAGGAAGGATGCTGAGGACTGAGGGTGGAATTAAGAAATGGTTTTGGGGTTTAAAAACCAGACCTGTGAGCTTGGAGGGGGGCGATTGCTCATGGTTGTGGATCGCCTGGTTTTTGAGTGTGCCATTAAGATTTCAGCTCAGTGGTACTGGTAGGACACATTCACCAAATTATTCTTTATCTTTTTCCCTTCCTTTTTGTAAATAAACCCTTTTATTAATTTAATTGTGTGTGTCTGCAGTTGAGTCTTATAAGTCCCTTTTAAGCGCATGGGTGAGAACCCAGACAGGCACCCCGTTTATATCGGGGCTGCCTTGTAACACTACAGTAGATTGTCTAGAGCACTGCTCCTTCCCCCAGCAATTTAGAATGGTGTCTAGCACATGACAGGTCTTCATTAAACTGTAGAGTCAGTTAACAAATATTGGGCATCTACTAGGCATTGAAGTACAAAGCAGGGATCAAAATGTTTAAAAACCCGTGCCTAAACGGAGCTTACATTGAGCACCACCTCTCAGACCCGCATATTATATGAAGGTTTTACATATACAGATATATAAAAATTACACATATTCCCATCGACTCTGGGGGTTAGGCCCTGTCTGCCCATTTGTAGAAGAGGAAACTGAAGCTCTAGGTGCAGCGATTTGCCTGGAATCAAGCCGCTAAGAGAAGGCAGAGTGGTTCCCAGACAAATCTTATGAATCAATCAAACCGACCGATCCAATCAACCAAAGTATTTATTAGGCGCCTTTGGCGAGCAGTTACACTTAACTCAGAGCAGGAGAGGAGAGAGGAGAGAGGATTGCGGTGCGCAGGAGGAGGCAGCGGAGAGCCGGAGGGCGCAGCGGATCGCGGGAATTTGGCGCCTATTTTTTGTCGGCCGGGTGTTCTCGCCTGTGATTGGGCCCCGGCGCGGCGTGCCCGGTGCGCCTGGCTGCTGCGGCTCCGACGACCTTGGCAGAACCCCGGCGGCGCGGTCCTCGGCCGGCCTCCCAGGGGATGGGCCATCAGGAGCCCCCACTGGCCCCAGTGCCGGCGGGAGGAGCGGCTTATATAAAGAGGTTATGTAAAGGGCTCAGCTGGCAGGAACACGTGGAGAGCCGCGGGAGCCTGGACGCCCGGCTCTCCCCCGCCGGCGCCGCTGCCACCGCCCGCGCAGCAGCGGGCTCCGTCGCACGCCTGGCCCGCGACACCGCCTTTCGCGCCGCCGGGTACCCTAGGCAGCCCTGGCCCGGGGCGGACCATCCCCAGCCAGCGACTTCCAGGGGGAAGCGGGCCGCCCGGAAGTGGAGAGGCGCCGGCCAGGTAAGGGCGCGGCCGATGAAGTAAAGGCCGACAACGCCGCGGGAGCGATCCCCGCCGCCTCGGGCGCTAGGCGAGGGCAGGCGGGCCCGGGGTTTGGCGCGCTCGGGGCAGCCAAACTTCTGAGCCAAACCCCTCCACCCGCCGTCCTCCGGGACTTGGGTCGGTCCGCTGGGCTCCGCTCAGGCTTAATTCAATGGACTGTTTACACCCGGGAGGGCGCACAGCGCGATGCGGGAGGGGGGTCTTAAAGAGGGCAAAGCCGAGAAAAGGGACTTCCACAGTACGAGTTGCTGATTAAGGCGAATTTCACAAATCTGGAGGGCTGATGACACTTAATTCTCTATTTGTAGACGATAAGTTAACTGAGAAAAAGAAAAATTTTGCTTTTCTTTCCGGCTCCCCCTCTGATCCACTGCCCTGTGGTTTCGCCTTTCCCGCTTTCCCCTCCCCCGTTCAGTCAGAAGCTGTGGCTTCCGTCTTAAAGGGGCCGCGACGGCCGGTAGAGGAGGAGGTGGGGCGCCCTGCGGCCTGAGCTCCTTCCTCCCCGCCTCGGCCTTGTAGTTTAACCGACTCTTTCGCTCGTAGGTCACAATCCAGGGTCCCGCTCCTCCGCGTCCCAGGGCCGGACGAAGGGATGAGGCAGGGGGGGCCCGGGCAGCTCCGTTGCTGCTCCCCCCGCCGCCCGCAGCCATGGAAACAGAGAAGGACGACGGCGCCCGCCGAGGTACACAAAGCCCCGAGCGGAAAAGGCGAAGCCCAGTACCGCGGGCGCCCAGCGCGAAGCTGAGGCCGGCGGCTGCGGCCCAGGCCATGGATCCGGTGGTGGCCGAGGCCCCGGGCGAGGCCTACCTAGCGCGGCGGCGGCCGGAGGGAGGCGGCGGTTCGTCCCGTCCGCGCTACAGCCTCTTGGCGGAGATCGGGCGCGGCAGCTACGGCGTGGTTTATGAGGCAGTGGCCGGGCGCAGCGGGGCCCGGGTGGCGGTCAAGAAGATCCGATGCGACGCCCCCGAGAACGTGGAGCTGGCGCTCGCCGAATTTTGGGCCCTAACCAGCCTCAAGCGGCGCCACCAGAACGTAGTGCAGTTTGAGGAGTGCGTCCTGCAGCGCAATGGGCTGGCCCAGCGCATGAGCCACGGCAACAAGAGCTCGCAGCTTTACCTGCGCCTGGTGGAGACCTCACTCAAAGGTAGGAATGCCTTAGGCCTCCAGGCCCCCAGGGCTGGAACCAGTGATTGGACCGCTTGGCCCAAACTGAGCCCCGGGCCCCTAGTCCTTGGTCCAGGTCCTGTCACCCCGATCCCAGACACACCCTCCTTTCCGGGACCCAGGCATTCGGCCCTTCTCGCATCTTTGGCTCCAGGATGGGTCCTGGGCACAAACGTTAGCTGATATTTTCATAACAAGCCTTCATTAAGTGCTCACCATTATCCTAGTAAGTGCTCAGTAAATGTGAGCCATTATTATTAAAAACGATCTAGCATTTTAAAATCGGTTGGGGGAGTGGATGGGGTTGGGTTCAGAACTAGTAGAAGAAATGCTGAGACCCCTCAGTTTTTTGGACCTCTTTCCCTCCCAAAGCAAGCAAGCCACCCCTACCCTACCCCCTGGCTGTGTAATTCCAAAATATACTAATGCCCTCTAGTTCTCCCTCCACCCCCAACTCTTCCTAGTCTTCCTTCTGGGGCCCCCTTCCCCCAACCCTTCATCTCAGGGCAGTCAAGCAAACAGGCAGTTTTCTAGCCAAGTTCTCTAGGGTCTGCACAATAATAACCCCACAGGTGGGCCTAGAAGCTGTCACATAACATCTGACATTTCTTCCCCTTCAGTTTACATCCTTAACTTTTTTCTTAACCCTTTGTGGCTGTTTTTGAAGAGGTTTTATCTACTTGGATGGGTTAATCATAGCTTTGAGGGTTTAGCCAGAGTTAGGGAGTCTGTTCATCCCGAGTGCTCACTATTCACTTGTCTTGTTCAGATTACAAGTAGCCAAGGCTGTGTTCAGTGAGGTGAGGAGCTGTGGGCTAAGAAACGTTTGTTGAGACTCCCTTAGGGAGAAGTTACCAGTCTGAATCCCGGCTATGGTTTGAACACTGTACTAGATGTCTTCCGGAGAAGTGACTTAAAGTAATAACTTTAAAAGTAAATCCTCTCTTTTCTATAAATGGAAACTCTAAGATTAGAGGCAAGAAAATACAACTAGATCAAGGTTCAGCAGCTCATAAAGTCAGGTGTTACTTTGATATATTTTTTTTAATTTTTATAATTAAATGATGTGAACCCAGACCTGTCTTGATTTTAGGCCTAGATCCTTTCAAATGGGTAATGGTGCCTTTGAGCCTGAACTTGAACTCAAACAGACCTTTAACAATGATTGAGTTTTGGGTGGAGTTGAATAGGGCTTTTTTCTTTTCCTGGCACTTTAAGAACCTTTGAGCCCATGTAATAAGACTTCTCTGCACTGTTTCAAGTCAGTTGTTTTAACAATAGATTGAGAGGCTTGATCAATATCACCTGAGGTCCTTTTTCAAAATAGAATTCCACTTTTTTGCCCATCTCTTCCCCATCCATCCTGAACAGCCTGCTTTCTCCCCAGGGTGAATGTATTTGTTTTGAAAAGGCTCCAGTAGACCCCTTTTCACTTACCTGTGTTCTTTGAAATTTGCTTTCATTCTCAGGCTCCACTGTGGAGAATGGACTCCATAGTACAAGCCTGCCTAGGGATATGGGGGTTTGCTTCTACCCTCATTTCATTAAGGCCAGTCTCAAAACTTCAACCTGGGTTTGAAGTCTTTTCTTACTCTCCCTACATAGAAAAGCTGTTCAGACTTTGCTTACCTATAGAATTTGTCAAAACTGCACAGTTAAGTGGCAGTGTAGCATAGTGGTTAGCACCATAGGCGTTGGGGACATGGACATGGTCTGCGCTGGCTGCAGGAGACATGGACAGTTGTTTAAAACCCATGGGGAACAGTCCCTTTATTCCTAAGATAGCACCTCTGTCAATAGGGTTGCTGTGCGCAGCCTGGGAATGTCAACAAGTGCTCCAGATAAAGGAGGAATTCACCCCTCAATAAGTTCAGGCTACATTTTGAATCCTCTTTCCCTGTCATTTCTCAAGATTGATCAGGTTTCTCAAACTTGTTTGACCATGGAGCACATATCTCTATTTCCTTTGTTGTCATCATTACTGAGCCGACAGAAACACTAGTATTTTCTTCCCTTTTGTGCAACCTAAAGAAATGAAATATTTTGCTTTAGGCCATGCATTCTCTCTCTTAGCTAAGAGTCTTCCACATATTTGAGTCTCTGCTATGGGTCAGGTTAATGCTCTGGATTGGAGACAGCAGTAAGGAGTCGCATTGCCTGGGACTGTGAGCTGACTTACAGGTGTAATGTAGGTGTTAGGTGGGTATTTGGTTTTTTGCTATCAATAAAAACTGTGGAGAACAAAGACACAAATTACTCCAGGTGAAGTTTTCCTGAGTTAAGCTTCTAAAATTTAGTAGCAGTCTTAATCTGCCCCGAAGCACTGGGTTTACACATAGTGATATCATTCAGAAATGTTGGAGCAGGAAGGAATCTTAAGAGATAATCTGCTTCAGCTCTGTCTTCAAGCAAAAAGTCCTTTGTAGTCACCTTTTGCCCAGTCTCCTGCAACTTAGAATCAGTTTGAAATAGACCAGAAAGTGTTAATCATCTTGAAGTCTCTACTGACTCAAACCCATATAATTTTGCTGAGTCCCCATAGTGGCACTTGACGAAAAAAAAACAACACATTTTGCCCCCAAGGAACCTATATTTGAAAAGTTTGAGGACCAGTAGAAGAATTTAATACTAATCAAGGTCACAGGAGGAAAAAGGCATTGTTGGCTCATTAACAAAGACTTTGTACAGTGTTCCATTCTGTTGCGAGGAATGAGAAGCAGAAGTCAGCCCAAAGTTAACAGAAAAGGTGGGCTTGAAAGAACTAATATTGTTGGACCACATGGGTTAGAGAAGAGAGAAAATGGAGTTTATTTCACAATTTGGGCAAGTTGAAAATTGTTTGTTTCCCTTTTAGTATCTCTGATTAATATTCAAAAGGAGGTGTTTCTGTAGTATTAAGAAAATATTTGATGTGGAATTCATCAATGTTAAAGGGGGGGTGGAAATCATCTTAATGTAGTTAGTTCTTGGTGTTACCCAACTTTGAAAGATTTCATCCTTTCTCTCTGAACACAAACCAGGCAAGCTCTACCCAGACGTTTTATGTAGCGAACAGAAGCCTGAGTCAGTAGCAGTTTCAGTGTTTGATCTGGCCTTCTGTTTTATAGGGAAAGAAACTGAAATCCCTGAAAAGGGACAAACTTGCCCCCAGTGAGTTAGTGGTAGCATTTCAACCAGCTTTCCCAGCTTTTAAAGCCAGATTAACCAACCACCCAATCTTCTGGTTGATGGATTGGTGTCTTTAACTTTTAAGTACTTTACATAAAAAGAGGAGTTGCCACACAGTTTGCTTTTATCCCCTTGTTTCCATTGCTAAAGGGCCCTGTCCTGAACGCACCAGAAACTAAATTTAAGATTCCTTCCTCTTAGAAGACTGTAGGTAGGCCCAAGGTCATTGTCAAGCTCAAAATCTGTGCACTCTTAATACACCCTGTTGACAAATAGCAACAAATGAGGACAAAAAAGTAATATCCAGGACAAATTCTGAAGGCTCATAAAATGGAATAATTTTAGATGTTTGGAGAAGCTGGGGACCTTGTTTACCCCAACTTGGTAAGACACTAATTCTGCTTTACTGATTATTTGTTGCACTCAAAATATCTTTAGGTGACTTGACCTGGGTGGGAATACCGGACCCTGGGGAGTAGTCATTATCTTGTACAGTTGCCTCAAGTGATGGAGGGCCTAGCACTGCATTGGAAGGAATACCCAAAGTTTGCTTTCTCGGGCAGGCAGAGGACACGTGCCCAAGTGACCATGTGCAAGGTCATGAGTGGTGGTATCCTAGAAGACAACAGGATTCTTCTAGGAGTGCAGAATGGGGAAGCAGGGCTAGTGTGGGGAGATCAGGGTCTTAGCAGTAGATCGATCGTGGGCCTCCAAGTTTCCACACCCCCCCACCCCCCACCAGAGTGCCCGTGGAAGCTTAATTCAGTGCTTTGCCATGTGGGCTCCTAAAGAGTCTGATGGTGATCTTTGGTTACTCTGACGTAGAGAAAAGCCGGCATCCCTGGGCGTTTACAATACAGTAGGATACTGGTATTGACTTCAAATCAGAACCTCTCAGCCCCAGTTTCACTCTACTAAAAGCTAAGCTTTACTGATTTCGACATGCTAGGTACAGTAATGACTGTTAACTCACTAGATCCTTACAACGGCCTTTTGAACAGTTGGCCCTATCGGGTAAGGCAACTGAGGCCCTACATTTGTTGCCCGATGTGACACGCTAAGCAAATCATGAAGCCAGGATCCAAACCCCCAGGCATTCTAGCTACAGTCTGCTTTGTTATCTGTTGCTACACTGCTGAGACAGGCAGCTTATGTTCTATATTTTCCTGTTTGTCTTGGTTCTCAAATGAGCATCATCGTATTTAACTCAAACGAGTGGCCATATTTTTATTGTTTAATCAGTACTTGTGGCACTGCTGATTTCTTCTGCCTTTTCTGTGTTTCGGCTGCCAGGGACCCTGTACCTTCTTTCTGTTCTACCCTTAAATATCTTGAGACAGCCAGTCAGACTTCTCTTGCTCCAGCCGCCCGACTGCCTTCTTGATGTGTGCCTGGGGAATTTTAGATCCCAACTTCAGGAGAAAGAAGAATAGAATAACCCTTAATTGAGAGCTTTGGTTAATTGGGGTTCCACTGGCTTTTTATAGTGTGAACTCTAAAGGAGGGTTTAGCTTTCTAATAGAACATCAGTTTATTTTCAACTCCAATTTGGCCTTTGTTGGTATTCTTAGGGCCAGGAACCCCCCCCTTAGTCTAGACACAAATTCTAGATTTAGAATTTGTATTCTATACAAATTATAGGAGAATTTGTATACTTAGCTGGGTGTCTAATCTACATGTTCTGTGTGCCCTTTGTTAGAACGTTCCCTGTTCTTTGGCTTTATTAAGTCTCTCCAGCTCACAGTTCTCATCTTGATTCATTTCACCCAATGATTTGAATATCTACTATGTGCAGAATGCACTGTGAGGAAGCCAGTGCCTTGATTTCATTCCACTGTGGGGACCCATTCTAAGGGAGAAGGACACAGCACAAGGGGCAGTCCTCACGGCTGTCTTTGAGCGAACTCTAGGGGAATTAGCTGTCTGAAATGTGGACTGACTTTGAGGTGGGAAGGATGAGTTTTAAAAGGTGAATCAAACTATCTGGCCAGAGGTGACCAGGCCTGGGCTAGGCTGGTTTGCATGTGAAGAGAGAAAGAGCCAGGATTGCTGTGGGCCAGCCCACTCTCTACCGGTGGGGTCTGTGCGCTAGCAAGACCCCCGTGATGTCTGAGGGGTGATGGCTGGCCTTTCTTATCGTGGCATTTGTGTTTGTCTCATTTAATCCTCTCCTTAAGTTGGTGTTTTTGTAATCTGGTCTTACACACAGAGTCAGGATCCTTCAGGTTGAGTAACTTGGCCTTACTACAACAAGTGAAGGGTCAGGGTTTAGATCTACATCCAGACGCTCCTTCCAGTTTCCATGTTCTTGACATGCTGCCTTATGACCATATTGGATGGCTGCCAGTGGTGTCCAGACAGTAAAATAATTAACCCCCAGTAGTTGCTGCTGTGGTGTGCAGGCGCCTTGCAAGATGTCTGCACAATTAAGCCTTTTAACAGCTCATTGAGGTAGGTGTCCCTTGGCAATTTATGGAAAATGAAGCAACTGATGGGGTCTTAAGTAGTCGCCCAGAGTCCCATAGCCCTGGAAGTGGGATTGTGTAGGTGGTGTCTCCCCCATGCCCCCACCAGAACTGACTGGCTCCAAAGCCCTTATCCTCCTTGCTGGGCCTGCAGGTTCATAATTGGTCTCTTGGCTTCTGTAAGACCCGTATCTTGCCCCAGCTGCCACCCTAAGGCGTCAGTTCTCCACTGCACAGTGACATTTATCTGATCTTATGAAGTACTTTGAATGTACCCTATAGTGTTGACACTGGAATCAACCTTGTTACAGTGACACAGGACAGCCCGAAGCCCTTGAGTTGGGGACCAGGGCTTGGTTCATGTCCGGTTCTCCTCAGACATGCTGGATGGCTTTAGCTTCTCAGGATTGGTCTTCAGTAAGCCACTTCTACAAAAAAAATCTAATATACAAGTCTCAACTAATCAAATAGGGATGACTATAATCAGAACAAGTTCAAACTCTGTTTTTCTGGTTTCCTTTCTAATCTTTTCCTAAACATAACTTTATAATTTTAGATTCTGTTTTTTTTCAAGTCTCATTAAATTTGCTTATGGCGTGTTATATGACTTTCTCTTTTGGCTCTTTAAGTACATTTTGTTGAAGTAATAACATGGTCTTTTAAAAAACAAACCAACAGAACGTCAACTCTTCTTCGGTTTCCAGTTCTTCACTTATACTATGCTGTGTGGAATACCAGTTCTGGGTGGTTTTGGTGCATGGTGTGCCTTTTTTTGCTGTTCAGTGGTCAGATTGTTTTGCTTTTGTCTCGTTGGTGCTCTTAGAGTGAATTCCTAGAGTGAGATTTTTATGTCAAATGGATTGAGCGTTTTTAAGACTTGTCATCCTCATTGCCGAATTGCTGTCTCAGTGCACTTATGTTAATCATAATTAATCCTCTACTGAAAAATGAATCTGCATGTTGTATGGTTGGCCTTACTCTACGGTCTTGAACATTAAACTCCTTGGCAGCATGCACGAGAGTGTACTTGGGTCAGTGTGGAAGTGCAACATCTAAGTGTTAAATTCTGCCGCTGGCATAAGAGGCTATGTAGACCATCACAGGAAGGAATCCAGGCCAGGCGGACTCCGGATCCTTACCTGTGAGACAGTACGTGAGTTATTTAATCTTCTGAGCCTCAATTTCCTCATCTGTGAAAGGGAATATTATTACTCATCTACGTAGATGGAGCTTGGAGTCAGAGAGGGTTGGCTAGAGTACTCTGGATTCTTCCTCTCACCCATCTCATGTGACTTGGTAAGTTATTGAATTGATTCTAAACCTCCAAGACCTTCCTCATCCCCTTTTCACCTCCCTTCCCAGCCCTCACTTTGGGTTTCAGAACCTTCTGATGAGTCTCTTAGCCTCAGGTCTTCCGGAGTCTGTCTCCCATCTTTAGTTAACTAACTTCTGGAGGACACTTGGGAGTCAGCTAATAAAATCCTGGGTACTCTGATCCTTTTCTAGAAGATGATTGAACTTTTTGAATAAAGTCCCATTTGTTGGTCAAGATATTTCAGTTCTGCTTATTCTCGTGAGTGATAAGAAGGAGATGTGAGACACTTCCCCCCCAACCCCCTTCATTTTTCTGTGTCTGAATTGTGGCATAGGATATAGAGACTCAGCCTGTTCAGCCAGCCCTGGCAGTGGTCTTGGACAAGTTACTTAAGGCCTCACCTTAGCTTCCCCACCTATAAAACTATCCAGTCCGGCGAGACCACTCAAATCATGAGCCTTTAAAGTTGTCCCTGGGACCCAGGGGGCTCTCAGATGTTCATTTGTCTCAAATTCATCACCTCAATTTAAATAACATTCTTTCTCTTCTCCCCTAAAATTTTGACTCTATTAATCTTATAGATCTGTCAGATTATATCAAATTTCCTATCAGTTCAAAAAATTATTTTATGAGGGAATTCTACAAGTTCTGTCCTCTTTGCCAGCTGTCCCTCCTGCAACTGGGGAGGAAATAGCCCCAGACTGGTGAGGGGGCTGAACTAACTCTCCTGAACCCAGAACTGAGGGCATCAGCAGCCACTACGGGAGGGTCTGGTATGAGAGACCTGAGCTGAACACCCACCGATCTCCTGACCTACATAAGCCCAACTCTGACTGGTGGACAGCCGTGTTTGGGGTCTTCGGGACATCGTGTTATTCAGAACAGGTGGTGGTAGCTCCTGCAGGTTTGACCATTTTTCTTCTCTGCGTGGTCACCTTGAGGAGTTAGAAGACTGGGGCCTTGACTGGTCGGGAGAGGAAAGTTACCTAGGATGTGCAGCGGGTGTCAGGTAGGCTGCCCTTCAGGCTGGGCCTTAAGGTGCACATTCAGTAGCATCTATAAAGATTTGGGCTTTGTATGTAGTGCGATCACCTTGAAGAGTAAGCCTGTCTGGCTAGAACATGGGTTTGAGCTCTTACATTGAGAAATGTGTTGTGATCGCCCACTTACATTTTCTGATTTTGGTTTCTGTGGCCCGCCACACTGGGGTTATTAGAAATCAGTGATTTCCCAGTACTCGGCTCCTGCCCAGTGGAAATGATGTTAGGGATGTGATTCTTCCAAAGCGTTTTCCACTCTGCAAAATGTATCTGCCACCTGTGATTAACTCACAATGATGTGTAGATGGCTCTCTCATTGGTGGATGAGAAGACTGAGGCTGAGAGTTCAGGGACTTGGCAGAGGACCTAGCCATCTTTCCATCACACTTAAGTCCAGAAACCACCCGGTAAACCAGTGGCAGAGTTGGGATCTAAACCCAGACTCTGTGCCTTCTGGCCTGTGCTCTTCCTGATTATTTCACCCCGCCTGCTTCTCAGGAGACGCCGCCTGCGCCACAGCCGCTCCATCTGGCTGCGAGGTAGCCGAGAGGCTGTGGTGGGCTGTCTGTCTGAGGTGAGGGCCTGGGATTCTAACATACGTCTTACAGTTTTTAGTGGGTGACTGGGGTTTCCTGCATGGAAGCACAAGTCGAAGCTTCTCTTGAAATAGGCCCAAGACCCTTACCCGCGCGAAGAGGTGCTTTATGTCTCAGGAGAAGTACCCGTGTTCCCCAGTTTCCATTCTGTCATGCTCACTGATAATGGTGTCTGCTGAGAAAGCTGTTTCCTGTCCAGAATTTTCCTCTCAATAAACAGCCCCCCACAGTAGCATCTCCTGAGCTGAGCTCATCCCCAGTGCATGTTCCTAGGACCCAGGTCTCATCAACCCAACCTACTCACTAACTTAGGGCACTTTTTTTACCCTTTTTTTCTGTCCCTGGAGTCTCATAATCTGGACTTATATTGTAGTCTGTTTTGCAGACTTGTTTTCTTTTTACTTCAGTTGTCATAGTTACCAACTTTGTATATAAAGTAATCATTCCCCACCCTTTATTTCCCCACTAGAAGTTTCACTGTTTTCTGATGTGGCCTTTGCAGGAGGAATTTGATGACTTTTTAATCATTTCCTTTTTTGACTCTATCACCAGCAAACATTTCTTGCTGTCTTTTTTATAGCTCTTTACTCCAGAGTCAGATTGGTTTGTGCTTAACATGATGGCTTCATTTTGCAGTCTTTTTAGATAAAGAATCTCAACCCTCTAGAACTGATGACCTAGAAAGAGGATTATGAGATGGGAAAGAACTGATTTTTAAAAACCCATCTGCCCTAAACTGGTTCTACCTGCATTACTTTGATTGTAGTAATAGAAACAAACAAATTATGTAATTACAAGGGAAATGAAGTCTGTCCGATCGAGGTGGAAGAACCTTGCCTTGTCCATCTAGTCATCCTGCCTCGACTTAAAATTCCCAGACCACTGATTTCGGCAGACTGTGTCTTGGCAATTCCCAGGCCCTTTGTGTTAGTGGGTGTCACACTCAAAAGAGTTAGTAAATGACTGGGAAAAGGTACCCTCTGGCAGAGGCGATATGACAAGATGCAGCCCTTGTTTTTTGGTCAGCAGGAGACACTGTCTTTAGGCCACGGCTCAGTCACAAATAATTCATGTTACCACCCAGGACAGGTCAGACTCGTCAGCCTGGAAGGACTTCTGCCTACTTAGACTTAGCTTTGGGGGCAATTGTTGTCATCCAGTAACTTCCATGAAAGGACTCGATGTCATTGTGCCATTAATTGCTTCATTGGGATTTGCTTGAGATGTCAAAAATCAGCTTTCCTAGAGTAGCTTGGGATTGAAAAGGAAAGAATTTTGGAAAGGTGCAGTGTTTATATACCCGCTTTGGACTCCATTGTTCCCACCTGACTTCCCATTTTCGATCTCTTTGGTCCCTTTGTTCCTGTGTTTCGTATTCCATTCCATCTCAACCTAGACTCCCCTCTTGCTTCTCTCTGCTGATCTGCTCCTGTCCCTAGAGGGTAACTCACTTCTTCCCCTTCGTGCTGCTTCAGATCTGGTGACACCTGCCCACCCTTCCCTGTTAGGAAAGTTGGACCTGATACAGATACACAGCTTATGACACTTGCTGTCATGATACCTGTTGTCTCCTTGAAACAAAGCTTCGCGGAGGCAGGGCGCATTATGCATCTGACTTGTGCCAGGCCTGTGTGGGCTACAGGAAACACTGATGAATTGGAGTGTGCCTCTGAAAAAAGGCACCTATAGTGCCTTTCTGGATGCACTGACCCAAACTCATCAGACAAGTCGGGAAAGAAGGGAGAAAAGGGCATTTGCTTGGCCTGGAGCAACCCAGGCACGTGACAGCCTCTGACGCTTTCCCGCATCTCGGTGAGGTGTGGTGGCGTCTGCTCGCATGCAGTGTAATGAAACTGTGGCTTTGCCGTCAAGTGCGTTTGAGTCTCTTAACTCAACACTCTGAGCCTCAGGTTCACTTTATAGGATGGGACTGTGTCTTCCTGCCTCCTAGAGTGATGGTGAATTCTAAATGGAATGCCATGTGCGATTGAGGCACTCCTGTAAGTGGTTCCATGTGGCTGTTTACAGGAGAAGCAGCAGCACTAGAGATCTGGAAGGGTGAACTAAGTTGCCTCCTGGCTGTTCAGCCAGCCAGCGGCCGGTAGTCAGCCAGAGTTATTACCCAGCACACTGGATTCCAGACCCAGGTGTTTCCCACCAGTCGCTGCAGCCCCTCACGCTGTGCTCCTCCTGTGTGAGTCGAGATGGGGCTGCATGCAGAGTTGGCTCAGTGCCGTCACTGGGCCTCTTGGATTGGAGCAGTTGTCACCACTGTTGCTCTTTAATGTGCTGCCTCCCTTAGCCTGAAGGCGGTGTGAACGTGTCCATCTCACTCAAGCTCTTTCCGGTCTTCCTTTGATTCAGGAGAAAGGATCCTGGGTTATGCTGAGGAGCCTTGCTATCTCTGGTTTGTCATGGAGTTCTGTGAAGGTGGAGACCTGAATCAGTACGTCCTGTCCCGGAGGCCAGACCCAGCCACCAACAAAAGCTTCATGCTACAGCTCACGAGCGCCATTGCCTTCCTGCACAAAAACCACATCGTGCACAGGGACCTAAAGCCAGACAACATCCTCATCACAGAGCGGTCTGGCGCCCCCATCCTCAAGGTGGCAGACTTTGGACTAAGCAAGGTCTGTGCTGGCTTGGCCCCCCGAGGCAAAGAGGGCAATCAAGACAACAAAAATGTGAATGTGAATAAGTACTGGCTGTCCTCAGCCTGCGGCTCAGACTTCTACATGGCCCCTGAAGTCTGGGAAGGACACTACACAGCCAAGGCAGACATCTTTGCCCTGGGCATTATCATCTGGGCAATGATAGAAAGAATCACTTTCATTGACTCTGAGACCAAGAAGGAGCTCCTGGGGACTTATATCAAACAGGGGACCGAGATCGTCCCTGTTGGTGAGGCGCTGCTAGAAAACCCAAAGATGGAGTTGCACATCCCCCAGAAACGCAGGACTTCCATGTCTGAGGGGATCAAGCAGCTCTTGAAAGACATGTTAGCTGCTAACCCACAGGACCGGCCTGATGCCTTTGAACTTGAAACCAGAATGGACCAGGTCACATGTGCTGCTTAAAATTCAGGGCAAAGCATCTTGGGTGTTTTTTAAACTAGGTGAGTGTCCTTTTTGTTCTGCATGCACACTTACTGGACTGGATTCTTCATCCTGGGCCCTGCCTTAGGCCCCATGGATTTGGGGAGAAATGAGGGTTGAACTAAGTTACCTGTTATCAAAGACTCCCCACCCCCGGTCTTGATAAGGAGATAGGTGGAATTATTTGAGTAGACATGCAAAGTCTAGTGGAAACTGCAGAGTTTTCTGAGGAGGGAGTATATTTTAGCTGACTGTGTCTCTTAAGATTTTAGAGACACTTTCTCATCCATTAATAAACGCTTATTGTAGAAAATACAGGAGTGGTCTGGACAGCTTTTTTCAGAGAGCAAACACCATCCCTAGCATATCCCTCCTCACTCCAGTTCTACAGTTCAGTCATACTGAGTGTAGTCTTGTTTCTTGTTCTCTTCTCTCAGCACTAATCTGAGCACTTTCCATGCCATGTTTCCAGTGATTGTATGACATTCCATTATATGTGCCATATGTAATGTAGCTTTTCTCCTACTTCGATAGCAGATGGTTTCTCCATTTAGGAGAATGTGCAAGGGAATATTCTTATGTGACAGTCTTTGCTTATTTAATAGGTTTACTCTGGGTTTCATTTGTCAGGTAACTGTGCTAGGCTCTGGGGTAACCGTGGTAAGCAGTAACTTACCCCAGCCTCATAAATTGTGCAGCCGAGTTTAGGAGAGAAGAGTTAATATTTATCATCGTTATCTAATGGAAAAAGTGTTAAGGGAAATTGTGCTCTCAGGGAATGGTGCCCAGAGGAGAGAGTAGCAAGTGGGAGGCAGGGGCATTCCAAGACAAGGACTAGCCTCTGCACAGGGCCTGAAGCCAGAGGAACGTAGCACATTGGAGAGACCCCACCAGTTTGAGTCAGTGAAGGATGTGGACATAGAGTAATCATGGAGGACAGTGACTTGTTGGGACAGTGGACAGAACTGAGGTAGAAAACCCAAAAATGTGTTCTAGGAGCAGCAGCAATAGTTGAATTTGGCCAGAGCAAGGACAAGCAATTGGCTGGAATATGGGACCCTAGAATTGGACCTTGAGTTAGGCATTTGGGAGCCATCTGCAGACCAGAGCAAAAGAACAATTAGCAACAAGAACTTAAGCATGTGCAAGCTGAAGTGAGCAAAAGTTGGATACTGGGAGACCAGTTGGACCAATTATTTTATTCACGTAAGTAAGAGATGTGGTTAAAACTGAAAATGAGTAGCACTGAGGATGGAGGAGTACCTGGATCTTCCAGATGTGGAAGTAAAAGATAGAAAATGATAGGTATTGGGAGATTTATAGTAGACACGAGCGCTGGCCCAGTGTATTGGGTTCCCCAAACAGAAACCTTCAGACTTCTGTGGGAAGGAAAAATAAGAAGTACTGTGTACGTTACATGTTTTCATATGTACCATTTGGTTTCAGCTTTGCAAACTGTAACGGGTTAAATTGCTTGTCCAATATCCTAATTTAAGGGCCCCTCCCCCTTTTTATCTTAATATTCCTATGGCAAGCTGCAAATAAGTCACTGTTGTACTGTGATGAGGTGATGGGGATGGTACTAACCCCAGTGATCACAGAGGAAGCCTCGGCACACCGGGCACAGTGACCTGTCACCTGGGTGGGTCCTTCGTCACTTCCTTCTCCCTGGCCACCTCAGATTTTTAGTTGGAAGGGTTAATAGTAGTTACATCTGTAGTGTTCTCAGTGAACTTACTTCTGGAATGAGTCATCTGGTCTAATCCTTCCATTCCATCAAATCATTGAGTATCTTTCAGATGCCAGGCCAGTTTGTCCTGCCCGATGAGTAAGAGAATTGTGTTCCCTGAAGAGGGGTTTGGGGTAGTACATTAGAACCTCAAAAACACTTGGCTAAACACTATTTTAATTGTTAGTTCAGACTGTCACTTCCCATTTCCATCTCATCTTTTCAGCTTTTAAAAAAACCTCTTAGAATTCGAGTTTGCCCTGGGGTAGGAAGAAGGTTGTCATTGGAAGTGGGACTTGAATATGGGTTAGGATTATGGGGTTGTCACAACTGATTGAGATCAAGACTCCCATTTAGACATCCACATTTGAATTTGTGCGATTTTGCAGGACTAAATAGGAATAATTCTTTCAGGTAGGAGAAATAGGTGACTTTGGGCACAACACTGCTGAGTGGCCCAGCCTCTGATCGCTCATGAGACATTCGGGGTCCGTTGGTGCCTCCCTGGCCTAGCTGGGCCTGGCGTGTGACCAGGAGCCCAGCCTTGTGGGGCCAGAGGTTTTGAGTGCTTGTGTAAATGAGCTCTCTCTGGCTGGATTTGGGAGGAACTGTTCAATCCAAGCTCCCCTCCCCCTTCCCTCAAGCTTTATAGAGAGAGACACTAATTCCATGTATTTATTTCATCTTTATTGGGATACTATTTGCCAGGGCCTATTTTAGGCACAAAGATATATTAGTGATCAGAACAGTTGTGGCAGTTGTGACGCTTACCTTCTTTTGGGTAGACAGTAAACACAGGTGCTACCTAAGTAAGTTCGGTGGGGGGTGGGGGAAACAGAGCAGAATGCTAGTGGGTGGGGATGGGGTTGGGCCTGGAAATGGGAGAGATCAGGGTGGGTCTCCTTTAGACAGTGACATTTGCACAGGGGTTAGAAGGAGTTAAGGGAGTGAGTCATGAAGCTTTCTGGAGAAAGCCTTCCAAACGGAGGCTCTGGCCAGTGTAAAGGCCTGATAGTGAGCAAGGAGAGAGGTAGGGAAGGAGGTTGGGGAGGTAACTAGGAGTCACTTGAGTGGGTCTGGGAGGCCATTGTAAGAATTTGGGCCTTTATTCTTAGGTACAATGGAAAGCCACGGGTGTGTTTTCCCCCTGTGTGCTGTCTCATCTTCTGAAAGGATAACCAGCTGTCTGCTAAAAGTAAACTATAGGGGAGAAAGTGAGGAGATAAGATGGAGGTCCCTGTGGTAATCCAGGTGAGAGAGATAAATAGTGGTTTTGAACAAAGGAGTAGAAGAGGTGATTATGATTGGATTTTGGGTGAATTTTCAAATCAGCCAATAAGATTTCCTGCTGGATTAAATGTAAGGTGTGAGAGAAAGGAATTAAGGATGTCTCCAAGGTTTTGGTATTGGAAGCCGTTGGAAGAATAGAGTTGCCCCTGACTTGAGATGGGGAAGGCACTGGGAGGAACAGGTTTGGCTGGGAAAGGTCAGGATTTAGTCATCTGGAAGTTTGGAATGCCTGTTTAGACAAGCATAGCAGTGGAGTCTGCAGTTGGGGGAGTTTGAGTTTAGGGAAGAGACCTGGTGTAGAAACAAATTGAGAGGTGGCCAGGGTCCTGGAGCATGGGGAAGTTTTTACAGAATGACTGAGTCTGGGCCATCCAACATGGGGATGGAGGAGAGGTTTGCTCTCCTGGGAGCCAGGTGAGGGCACTAGGGAGAGGAGGTGGTCAGCCCGGGTGCGCAGTGTGCTGTGAGGGGGCACTGCGCTTGCCCACTGGGCACCGCACCTGGGGAGTCAGCAGTGCTCGTGAGCTATTCAGGTGGCACATAATAGTGGGAACCCCACTCTGGAGTGGGTGCACGCAGGAATAAAAGGAGAGGGAGTGCGGACAGTGAGGGAACAGACTGACCTTCAGTTTTTGGGTCTGAAAGTCCCACTGCATCTTTGAAACTGAGGACTCCAGAGAGCTTTTGTTTTGTTTTTTGTATCTGCATGTTTGCAGTATTAGAAATCAAAATTGAGAAAGGTTCTAAATGTTCCCTTTGAATGAATGAATAAACAAGTTTTATGATAGTGTATCAGAATTTATGAAAAATAACTTCAAAAATAAAAAATTTCAGTAAGTAGGTTGGTGGTATTTGAGATTTTTACAGATCTCTTCCATACCTGCTTTAATAGCTAGATTCTCATTCTTGCCTCTGCATTATAACCTGCTACCATATCACTCATGAAAGGTCTAGAAAACTCCACTGTACACTTAGGAAAGAATGAAAGTGAATAGTGCAACTTAGTGTCATGGAAGGTTTAGTTTCATAGATTCCTAAACCGAAAACCATACTGTGAGAATTAATGGTGCAGATACTTCGAGGAATGTTGCAGTGAAGGGGAGCTGAGAAATAGGGGGCAGGGGGTACCTGGAGATCTAGAGAGAAGGGAATCATTCAAGGTTCCAAATGAAAGGACAGAACTTGCTGTCCCGATTCCTCACCATCATTCCTATTAGACTTCTTGGTGGGCTCAAGCTCTGTGTATCAGAAAAATGCTTGTCCCAGCAGGATAAAGAGAAACCTGTAGTCTAAGGTCCTAGATTTCAGAGTAGCATTTAAACCAAGGCAACTCGGTTTTCACTTTATGCAGCAGTGAACTGGAAATGTGCTTTGGGTTGGAGACCTGGGATTCCCCTGCAAGGAGTATTGCTTAGTGGGCTGTCCAGGATTGAGGCCCATTTCTGTGTTTTACTGGCTATGTGACTTCAGGCAAGTTATTTCACCTCTCTGTTTTATTATCTATAAAATGGAGTAGACCACATTTATCTTAAAGTTGTTGGAATCATAAGAGGTTGTGAAAATGCTCTATATAAACTGTGTAAATTAAATGTTAAATGGTAGAATTTTGGATATACACTTTGGCCTGGGGTGAAAGTCTGGTCTCATCTTCCATTCCCCTCTGAAGACAGTGGATATTAGTAGCCATGCTTCAGAGAATTAGCAAATGCCTTTTTTAAAAAAAACAAAGCTGTATTCAAGGCAACTCTATCCAATTGCTTGTTCCCGAAAAGTGTATCTATTTTTAAAAATTACTTAATGATGGGCCCTATTTCTCCCTTATTTGTCACTTTCAGAAGATGTTTAGTAATCCCTGACGGTTGCTATCAGCCAGCCATGAGCCTCATCCAGGCGGGAACCGGCCAAGCTGATGTTGCAGGTGCCGCCGCCCACGTGTTTCTAGGGAGGTGGTTGTGGGACGGAGACTCTGTCTCCCTGGCCACGTTTGCTGTCTGATAGACAAACCGTGGTTACTGGGGCCTTCTGAGGCCGGGGCCCTTGAATGACATTTATTTGGAGTCAGCAGCTCAGGCCTGCTGAAGGAAATCAGATGTTGGTGTGACCTGAGGGGTCATAGAAAATATTCTTGCTTCATATGCGATATCGGTGCCTGCCTGATGCCAGAGAAGGAAATCAGGCCGAATTTTTTATTGAAGTAATGAATGATAAATTTATCCCCGACTGGGATCCAAAGATGTAGCTGGGTGACCTGGGTCAGCCCCACGACCCAGACTTCAGGTTTTGCTTTTGCTTTATGAGATCTGAGGGTTTTTAATCTGGGAGTCAGGAACTCTGGTTGGGTCCCTGGCAGTCTGAGGGGAATTCACAGGCCTTTTCGGCTCATCTGCTAGTCAGTAGCATGTTTGTTCACGGGGAAGCTGTAGAAGCCAATTCAGATCATTTGCTGCTTTTTGGCTGGTGTGATGCCCAAATGATCACATTTAAGTATCAAGTTAACCAAAAATGATACTGAAAACTAAAACTTGGGGGAAAAAATGTTTGATGTGGCTTTCAGCTGCATAGTCTTCAAAGTGGGCCCTGGAGGGTATATGTTAAAAGAGTTTGGGGTGAGAAGTTGGGAACCCACAGCTACCTAGGTCTCCAGTCCCCTCCTGTTAGTGTGACTTCGGGCCCAGCCATCCCAGCTGCTTGTGGACTAACCCAGGAGCGCATGAGGTGTCCCTTCTCCTCAGGAGTGCCCTCCCTGTGGGCGGTGGCCAGATGAGACAGCTTCTGGGGGGGTGTGATCCCTGCCTGAAGCCTCGCCTGTGTGTGTGGAGGGAGAGGGGTAGGTTTTGAAGGAGGGTGCCAGTGTCTAAAAATGTCACTGATGATATTTAATGAGTGGTGGTGATGATTAATGAATGTCCCTGGCCTGGGTGCTTTTTGACTGTTATTTCACTTTTCAAGTACTTCTGAAGGTCACAGAACTAATGGCAAAACCAAGATTTGAACGCAGATCTTATATCCTTGGCTGTAACCAGTGAGATACATTTCCGCATTGAAACACCTATAAACTCATGATTGAATTCAGTTGCGCATCAGTTGAATTTCCTGCCCTCCTAGCAGAGCACATTTGAGATAACTGGGCTTGAGTACCTGACACTGCCTGGCACTTAGCTTTCTGGTGGGAGGTTCTTTCTTCTTCACCCTGAAAAAGCTAAGTGTGCACCAGTATATAACTAGATAGCCCAAAGGAGAGTTAAGCAAGGGGGGCTTCATGGAGCAGGTGTCATTGCTGAAGGGACTAAAGTACAAATTTGATTCTTACACTGCAGAGGCTCATTTTGCTTCATCTCTGAAGCCTTGAACTGCCCAAAGGAAGGAGAGAGGGGAGGGAAATGCCAACCATACCTGAAGGGTATGATTAGATCCATGAAGAAGGGCAACTTATTTAAAGAGAACATTAGTAAAGGGAATTGAGCTAACCACTGATGACTGGTTCTTTGATCCATGCTGCTCTAGAGCCTCTGAGCCTTTTCTGAGTCCCCAGTCCCTGTCTGTAGTGGGAGTCCCAGCCTTGGCTTGCCCTGTCTCACTGCACCTTGACAGCAGGAGCCTGGCGGGCTTTTGAGGGATCAGAGGGTTTGCTTCTTTCTTCCAGGAACCTAAAGCTGAGCCCTCACTGCAAGGACTTGGTAGCCCTAGGGACTGGTATACAAAGGGACCTGGCACTGGGGACCTTGTCTGTCTACTGGTGTTTTCTGGGAGTTTCCCCCAGGCGGGGACAGCTGATATTTGTGAGACTAGGCAGCTCCCCGAAGGGGGCCTTCGCCCCTGCTGTTGCCAGCATGACGCTCCTGCTCAGCAAGGAAGCTGAGCTGTTGGTTATGCAGGGGGGCTGCTGGCCCCCAGGGGTGATCTGGCCCTTGAACCTGTGCAGGACGTGAAAGCACCCTTGAGGGGACAGGCCTGCCCTGATGCTGCTGCTGCTCACATCCTCCTCCCTAACATTCTGGCCCCACCTGGCATAGATAGCATCCCTTTGGGCAAATCAAAATAGGCCGTGTAGTCATCCAGCTGTGGAAACTGGGAAGGTTGGGGTCCTTCCAACTCCAATTTCCTTTAGCCCCAGAGACACAAAGACACTCCCACAAGGACAGCTCCTGGTTATTAAAACCTGCTGTGAGGGGGCCCCTGGCCTACAGGGCATGGCTCTGCTCTTCCATAGCTGGCCTTGAATTCAGCACTTTACATAAATTATTATCACATCATCTGCATAATTTGTTTGTTTTTGCCATCATTTTGCAGATGAAGAGGCTGGGAGTCATTTTCCTGAGGTTTTGAGATCTGACTGGAAATTCCATTGTTCCATTCTGCCTCTTAAGCAACTTTGATGAGTTTCTGTTTCGAGGCATGTGGCGGTTTGCCCTCCAGATAGTGTCACCCAGGTGTCCCTTTAGGTGTTCGTGTACGGTGTCGAGCCTGGGCACACGGTTTGGCGGCCCCCATCTGCTCCGAAGCTGAGGTTGGCTTGTGTGAGGGTTCCTCCATCACTGACGTAGCCCCAAACATGGGCAGGTGGGGTGTGCCTTGGATAGTGAGGCACCCACATAACCAAGGGTTGGGCAACAGTGAGCAGGTGCCACACAGGCCCGCAGAGGTAGGAATTACCACAAAGGCTGGGGTCCCCACACACACCTCACCTGAGCACTGGGAAGGCTCCACGCTGAGGAAGTACGGACGGTGGATCAGCCTATGGCTCCAGTGTAAGAGAAGGGGCCTGGCAGGACCCAGGGGCCGCCTAGTGGCTCCACCTGGTCCCCCAATCCCCTGGCTGATATCTGTTCCAAGTGAATTTAGTCTGGGCATTTGAGGTTTGAGGAAGACCCAAAGCAAAATGGCAGGCTTACTGGGTCTCTCCGTCACAGATCTTTTAGCTCATGTATTGAATCTTGAGGGATTCAAGGGGTTTTATGTGTGCCAGTTATGGTGTGGTGGCCGCCTGCCAACATTTGGTCAGCTGGAGCCCTCTGGCACATGGCAGGCACTTGGCTTGGAGGTTGCTTCCTTGGCCCCAGTGTTGTTCTCTTGGAGCTCACAGTCCAGCAGTGGGGTAAGAGGTGGACACTGGTTGTGGTAGCTTGTGGCTCAGGAGAGACAGAGCAGAGGAAACACTTTCTGGAGGAGGTGCTGGGCCTTGGGCTGGTTCTTGCGGTAGGATTAGGTGCACTTTGTAAGCCAGGTGATGAGTGAGGTCCCGCTTCAGGGGTTGTCAGAAGCTCAGGTTTGGCACACTGAAGCTTTATTCGATGTGAGCTCTCAGCTGGCAAGGGGAACGGGCACTGATCTAGTAGCAGATTCCCAACTGGAGGTGCATTCCAGACCCTGGGCCCGGGAGAATGCCCAAGGTTCTGTGCTGAAAAAGTAGAGCAGCAGCTCCCAGCCCCTCTCGGTTCATTTCTACCAGCAAGTCCTCTGAGGTATTACAAAATCAAAGGAAATGGAGACCTCCTCCAGCATTTCTAGGATTCAGAGGCAGGGCAGGCCTTAAAACTGCCAACCAAGTTTAAAATAAATCAATACCATAAAATAGTGCAATGAATTTTCCCAAGTTTAAGGGAATTTCACTTTCAGTTAGAGGTGCCAGGGGAAAGCTATAACTCAGCCTGCATCATACACAGGTCAGAATTCTGTATTTTGATTCTTTGTAAAAGAAAGTGATGTCAAGGGACTTGGAGGGATGGATTACAGCCACCCAGGCGCACCAGAGAGCAGAGTGAGGAAGATGAAAGTGCATCTGTTTTCCTGCGCTGCAGAAAGCTGTGTGGTGAAGCTTAGGCAGGTAATCTTAGGAGTGGTGGCCTTGGTTTTCATAACCCATGCACACCAGTGGGCCATGGTGCTAGAGCAGTCGTGGAAGGCAGGTTGGTTTTTAGCATGTCATGTTGGATTTTAGTGTTGACCATCTGTTCCAGTGAGAATCAGTATGATGTGAGCTGTTGACTCATTCTGCGTGGCTTCCATCCTTTGGGGAAAAGGAAACCCTCAAACCCCATGTACAGTATTGTTTTGTTTTTATCTTTTCTGCTCTTTTCAGACATGTCTAAGACATGTCCTCCAGAAAGTTCCAATCTAGGGCAAATCTAAGGTCTGGGCTAGAGATCTGGTGCTGTCAGATCTTGGCAGAATGCATGAGTCTTACCAGCACCACCCAGCCCTGTACCAGACATAGAGAACTGAGAGTCACAAATAAAGACTCATTTGTTGTTAGTAACCAGATTGTGTACTTGAACCTGATGACTGTTTTGGACGGAACCCTTAGTTTACATGGGGCAGTAGAAATGAGTGTGAAAATACCACACCCCAGACGGACAACAGGGTGACTTCTACCTTTTTCAAAAAAAACCAACAAAAAACAAAGAAGGTCAGCATTCGGGCCACTTGCCCAAACTGAAATCCAGACGTCACCGCTGACCTGGTCCCAAGGTCCTCTTCCCTCCTGCCCCTACCACGAGCATCCCAAGCATGAACGGCAACCAGGTGTGGCCCAGAGAGCCTTTGGGGAGCACATGTCACTCCAGCTCACTGTTTGCAGGCCCTGGAGAAGTGGGATAGCTGCCCCAGAACTCCAGTTTCCTACCCAGAGCTTTATGAGTGGAGGGAGCCAAGGATGTCACAAGAAGTTTCTGCTTAGTAGACGGAGGTTCTGCCCATGATCTTGGAGACAGCCACGTGCTGTCGCCCCTCCTCCCTGCGCCTCCTCACTGGCTCCCACCCCCCACACACGGTGTCCGTGAGACACCTTAGCATAGTCTTCTCAGAGTGGGGTCCCCAGACTGGCAGCATCCCCTGGGAACTTGTTAGAAATGTGTTTCTGGCCCCACCTCAGACATACGGAGTTAGAAACTGGGTGTTTCTAGGAACCCCCTCACCCCCACAATGCTGATGTTCACCAGAGTTTGAGAGCTGCCCAAGCAGAAGAAGGTGAAGACAGTCCACCCCTTACCATGTGTTCAGTACACGGCCATCTGCCTCGCCTCTTACCCCTTCACCCTCAAAAAGCTTGGATCTGGGCCCAGCGCTGGCAGGGTCTGCCAGGTTCCAATACTGGCTCTGTCTTCTATAATTACCTAACTGGCACTCGGCCAGTCCTGCTCTGTGGGCTGCGGTTTCCTCATCCAGTAACCAGTGTGCCTGAAGACCACTTCCCCCCAAACCTGGCACCTTCACAGTTCTGTGGTAGATAAGGTTCTGGGACTGGGGACTGACTCTTGCTCTGTTTCTCCCTCCGTGCATTAGTCTTTAAGAAGCAGAGAACAGTTGAGCTTCTCCATGGGCTTTCCTGACCCGGGGAGTGGACTTCTGAGCCATAATAACAGTGAGGGAAGTGCCATCTGTGGGGTAACTGATCTTGCTAGGTCTTTACGGGGGAGGGTCACCCTCAGAAAGGGGAATTGAGAGCTGGTGGGGTAGAGGGCGGGGAAGCAGCGGGAGGCTCATGTGGGGCTCAGGTCTCTTGGTGGTGCTCTTAGACCTGACTCTGAACCTGACTGAGAAAACTTACTTGTTCATTCCATAAACCTGCGTGCCGGGCTTGCAGCCTGGAATTGGAGAGTTTCTGACTTCGTGCCCTCTAAACCGTAGGCATCTCTCCGAGCCTTGGAGCCCGTGTGTAAAGTGGAGTCATTAACACTGCCCAGAGGATTCTCAGAAGGATTCACATTAACGTGAAGCTGGCATGGGCACCGAGCACGCACTGGACACTAAGGCTGGGGAGTCCTGCTGTCCTCTGAGTTGGATCTTGACCACACTGGTCAGAGCTAGAATTAGCAGATTGTATAGAAGTTCTGTGCGGCCCCTCCTCCCCCGCCAACAGAAAGAATAGCACCCCACACACACCCATTTTTTTATTCATTGCTTCCACATGTTCCGGGCACTGTGGTAGGTGCTCGTGCTACATCAGTGACTCCAGATGTGGTCCCACCTTGGGGCACTGACACCTTGGCTCACGATACATGTCTTACGGGAAAATGGCAGATCCAGTGTCTGGGGTGTGTGGATGAAGGAAGAGCAGAAATAGCAGGGTGGCCTGCCCAAGGCCGGCAGAGACCGTCTGCGAAGGTGACACTGAAACAGACCTGAGAGATGAGGCCTCTGCCGCACCAAGGGGCGAGGAACCAGCAGGCGCCTGGTGGCCAAGGTGGAGGGAGGTTGGGCGGAGACCAGGGCCCACCCACGCCAGGCTTTGGTAGGTCATGGTAAGTCACTGAGTGGTGGCGTCACTGTCCGGTTTGCATGTTTGCAGAGAGCACTGTGGCTCTGTGGCTGGTGGAATTGCAGAAAGGCAGGTGTGGAAGCAGAGAGCCCGTGGGCAGCTGTGGCTTCCAGCCTAGGGTGCTCGCACCGAAGGTGGAAAGGAGTGGACTTAAGGTGCATTTTGGAGATTTATAAAGGACTTGCAGGTGGACTAAATCAGGGAGGTGACTTGGGGAGGGCATCTTAACAGGGACCATGAGGGACCCAGCCCCGGGCTGGGGCGCTAGTGGACACTGCAGGGGAGCACTTGAGGGGTGGGGAACACAGGAGTGTGTCTGGGATGTGTGCACACGGGACCATCCTTTCTCCTCGGGTTGGGGTTAATGGTGAGTTGTGAGTGATCGAGGCTGGAGTTTGGGACTGAGCACAGGCACCGAGGAGCCCCCTAAGACAGCGCTGCCTTCCCAGCCCTTCCTCGGTGCCTGGGTTGAGGTGTCCTCTTTCCTTTGTAATCAGCTTCTTGTTGGTGACTGGTGTGTACTGCTCTTCTGTGTCCTTATTTGCATATGCACTCTACTGTAATTAAGTCTCGCGAACACAGGGTTTGGTTGCTTTTTGTGTTCCTTTTGCTTTTTAGAGCTGATAACCTGTGCAGTGTCCTGTCACATGGGCAGCCTGGTGCTTCTGCCAAAGAGTCGCTTTCTAGCACACGCATCTTTTTTGTGTGTGGTTTTTAAATAATTACATAACATCAAGACCGTGATTGCTGACTGTAAAATTGATTTTGAGAGCCACTTTAACTTGTAAATTAGGAAATACTTTCTATTTTAGGTTAAGGAAAGGAGTTCAGGGGAAGGAGGAGTGGGGAACAGGCTTCTGGGCTCAGCTGCCTTCAGGTTTCTGCGCGGCCAGTACAGGAGCTGAGGTGGCCTGCAGCCTTACCCTGACGTCCTGCTCACAGGGGAAGTTGTGCAGTGACCCTCATTTCCCCTCCATGCTCACTGTAGGCTGGTGTGTGAAGACTCCAGCACGAGAGACAGGAAGTGCCCAGCGCATTCCTCACCTGCCATGAGGTTCAGTAAATGGTGGCTCTGTGTATCGCCCTCATCCTGTTTGTTTTTGCCAAATCCTCCTAGGCTAATCATTCATTTTCTTCACTTCTCACTAACAATTTACAGAGACCTTCTTTTCCCTAAGAGAGCTCCAAACCCTGTAGAAAGTGGCCCCAATGAGTTCCCCTCGGCACCTGGGGCTTTGGACTGGTTGCTGTAACCAGAAGCCCGTATGTTCTTCCCTTGCCTACATCTCACTGGGCGTGACCTTGTTTGAGTCTTTACCTTTATAACCACAGATTGTCCTGGGCACGTATGGAAGAGCGACCTCTCCCCAGCTGTGGCAGCACTGCAGACATCTTCCTTCTGGCAAAGGGCCAGAAGGAGAACTCTCTCAGGAGCCCAGCCTCTCCCAGTGCCGTTTCTCTGCTAATCACAGCAGCCGCAGCTGAATCTCAGTCTCTTTGGGGGCCAATTGAGGCAGTTGGCTCCTTTCATTTTATCCCCACACTTAATCAGTTGAAGGGAATTAGTTAGGGTATCCCCATGTCCCTATAGCCGACTGCCAATTACCAGAGTTGTTTCTGGAGACCAAAAGTTCCCCTTAGTTTATCTTGAGTAAGTTCCACCCAGTACCTGTTTACCTGCTCAGGTGCTTAGGGACAACCAGCCTCAGTGCGCTAATGGCCTCATGACTCCCCCAGCCCAGAAACATCTGTTTAAAGGTATCCCTAGACCCAGCTGGGATGACATAGTGTGTCGTGTGCCAATTTCAAGTCACTAGCTGTCTCCAAGATCTCAGACTCTTAGACGTCCCCGCAGTGATTCTTCTTGGCAAGCTTTAGTAGCATTTTGGTGCATTGTCCAAAAAATCAAAAGGTTTGAAACAATATTAAGCAGGGTAGCAATGGTGACAGCAGCGGCACTGCTGTCACGTGACCAAGTGTCTATGCCTAAGACCTTCCACAGTAACTGCCGCTGCATTTTGCAGAGAACCAACTTTCCACATACTTGAGATAAAGATGACATCTGTTGCATCGACGTGCCCTCTGGGCTTGGAGCTCTGCTCATCCCCTTCTCTCTGTGAGCCCCCTGTGGGCCTGCCAGGAGATGCTGCGAGTGTGTGTCCTCACTGCGGGGAGTGGGCTGTGGTTGGAGCCCCGCTGGCGTAGCTCTGAGCCCCTCTTTTCAGTGGTGTTCAGTGGCACTCAGGGGGAGTCTCGGCTTGAAAATCTGGTAAGAAAACACCAGTGTGCCCTTAGAAGGGGCTCCGTGCCCCAAGCAGAAAGCTTGGCTCACCAGGCTCAGTCCCACTGACAGATTGGCATAGACAGTAGCGCTGGGGCTGCTGAGCCTCCAGGGCTGAGTATGAAAAGCCAGCTGCTCTGTGTGTCAAACAAGTAAAGAATGACTCATTTAGAAGCTGATCCTACTTAGATGGAAGGACCTGCCCTCTGTGGCCTCGAGGTTGCCTTGCCTGTGCCCCCACAGCCTGATAGGCTGAGAAGTAGTACCTGAGCCACAGTTCACTTGTTTGCAAAATGGGCATAATTCCTGCATGGTCCTTTGTCTGGGCAAAGGAGGCATTGCATTCAGCCTCATATGGCGTCTGGCGTTAGCAAAGCTGTCTTTAGCCGCAGCAGTGAGGGCCACACGGGACTACAGGGAGAATTCGGGTATGAGTTGAGTTCTTGGCTCCCCACCCGTAATGCCACAGTGTGCATTGAGACAGTGCTGTGGTTTCTGCGCATGCCAGCCAGAGGGCTTCCTTTTCTGTTAAGCAGATGAGAAGTGGAAAGGAACAGAGAAAACTGGACTTGAGTTTTGAATCCCTCTAAACTATTTACAAGTTATTTAACCTTTTGCAACTTGCTCAGTAACCTCCAAGACTAAACTTCCCCATCTGTGTAGAGGCCTTTTTCCTGGATGTGTACGTGGAGAATGAGGGATGTGTGCGAGAGGACTCCCTCAGCTTCAGTGTTTCCACTTAGCTTAACAGGTAGCACAAAGTCGGGTGCTGCGCTGCCCTGAGGCCCGCAGACTGGCTCTGGCGCCCTCCTGCAGATCACTTGGGGTACCAGCCCACACTTCATGGAGTGGCTGTGACATTTTTGTACAGTACACCAAAAACAGATCCTAGCAACCAGCCAGGTTATGTTTCAGATGTCTAGGTCCCTGGGCTTCAAAAGTCTATCTGTGGATGCAGCAAGTCAGACAGTTCCGAGGGTACCCCTTCTCTCCCTGGCTGTCCTCGGGGCGTGACAAAGGCTTACGTGTTTCAGAGTCAGGACTGCAGAACACCACTCTCCCTTCACCATCTCCACTGCTTTTAGTCTTTCATCTGTATTGAAAACATAGGGCTGAAAGTTCCTGAATTAAGCCTTGGCTCTAGGTAAGTTACAGATATAAGACCAAGCACCTAAGAATCCAAACAAGAAGAGCGTACTCAAGTGCCCACCGTGCGCCCAGGTGGACCCTGCACTTGAGTCCCCCCTCCTTATAGGAGATCCCACAGGGTACAGAGCGGTGCTGCCCTTTTCTAGTACGGACAAGAAGGCTCAGCGAGTGTCAATAGCTAGTTAAGTGGCTGAGCTTGAATTTGAATTCAGGACTGCCCACCGTGGCCTGTGCTGTCTCTCTAATAGAGCACTAATGTAAAAGTGCCTAAGTGAAACAGAGTTGTGACTTTCAGAGATTTTTAATTCTGCAGGTGCCAGGCTTACACATTCAAGATGGCGGGGGAGGGTGCGTGTAGGGAAAAGGGGACTAGTTTTTTTAACTCTTCATATTCTCATCAGAGAAATGACATTTTGACATCGACAAAGTAGGAGGGCCATACTTTTATAATAAAGGATAATCTTATTCAGCCAGGTGTTCCGTGCTGCAGGTTGAAGAGCAGGGGAAGGAGACGGACATGGGAGCCCATTGGGTCCCCAGCCCCAGGTCCTTGCTTGTTTCCTCTGGCTCTCCCCAACTTCTGGGCTCCAGACTGCTCGTGGCTGTCATGGTGCGGCTCAGTTCCCCAGTCTTCTTGGAGAGACTGGACAACAGCGTGCCTGGCAGAGGAACTTGCCAGAAGGCTGCTCACTGCCTGCCTGGTTGGCATTGTATCCCCCTTTGTGCTTTGGACGCCAGACCTGTGCAGAGGCACCCAAACCGAGCCTGCCAGGAGTCTCTGAGTGAGTCTATTTATAAATGAAGGGATTAAATGGATCTTCAATTCCCCTTCAGCCCTTCTGGTCTCTCTAGGAAGGGGTATTTTGCAGTTTCGAAAGCAAGAGCTTTGGAGTGGTAGACCTGGGTCTGAGCCCTTTTCTCACCTGCATATTAACCTTGCAGATCTTCTCTCTGAGCCTTAGTGTCCTCATCTCTAAAACAGGGTGACAGTAGCTTGTACCTCGTACGGTTGCTAGTGCGGTGAGACAGTAGGTGTAAAACACTAGGCCCTTTGCACACAGCAATGGAAAGCCGTGTGGGCGGGCTAGAAGCTGCCTCATTAAGTTGGGGCATAGAAAGTGGTCTGCCTCTATGGACCCCGCCTGGGCACCCTCAGTGCTGAGTAAGTGATTGCTGTTCTGAGAATTAGCACAGTAAGAAGATCGGGTGTGATGAGGGAAATTAGTCCAAGGGTTGAAAGAAAGGGAAGGATGTGCCAACACACCTCCCCGGGTCACTGACGCCTTGCCCCCCAGAGTCCCTGCATGCTGGCTCTGCAAGCACTAAGGGGAGACTGTCCTCGTGGGGAGACTTTGGGTACTGACTCTGGAAAAGTGTGGATTAAGTGCTGGTTCCTCTGTTAAACAGCTCTGCCATGTGGGCCAGTCGCTCCATCTCTGGGTCTATGCCCTGTTCACATAGGGCACCCACATCCTCCCAAGCAGGCGTGATAGGCAGTGATGGCGGCGTGCACCTCACCCCTCTTCACTGTGCTCAGCAGCTGTGGCTTTGCCTGCGGGAGGACTCTGGTCCAAGGTTGCCCTGGGTTGAGACTAGAGTCCCCACAGCTGAGGCAGCCAGGGAGCCGGGAGTGCTGTCTGCCATGATGAGCGGCGAGAGCCCCTAGCCCAGGGCCCACACCGTTTACTCTTCCAAGTGCAGGAGTGGGGGTGCTGCTGCTTCAGCCAGACTGTGTGTTCCCAGCCTTTCCTTGTCACGCCGTAGAGAGAGCCCCGCTAGCTTCCAGGGGAGGGGCTGCCATTGGCTCCCTGGAGAGGTTGTACCTTCTCTGGTGACAGACAGACCTCCTGAATTTCCCTCCTCCTGCTCTCAAGGGAGGAACAGACTCAGAGCTGTGGGCTGTCCTGGGGCCTCCGACCAGGAGAGCCGGGGCCAGGGCCAAAGCTAGCAGGGGGTTGCAGGAGCCTGTGAGAAATGGCAGCCTCGCCTCCTGGCAGGGCCCTGGTGATGGCAGCAGTCTGCAAGCCGGGGTCCCGGGAGCCCCTGCAGAGCACTGAGCTGGTGATTTGACCCTCCGCAGTCGCACTGTCCCACCGGCTGCTTGTGTGAAAGGGGACTTCTGGCTTCTGACTCTGCCCCTGACGCCACGGCCACCTTTCTGCAGGTGGGCGTCCTCTTAAGGAGGTTGTCCTCAGCTTGGGTCCTGCTAGGGGAGGGAGGGAAGAAATATTAGGAAGGTCATGACTGGTCCCCCAGATTATCTTAACAGATCCACCGACATACAGTTTCCCAGACCTTTCTTGTCCTATTTTCCAAGGACTCGGAGTGTCTTGGATGGTGAAGTTCCCCTCACCCCACCCCCAGGCCCCATCTTCTGCTTGCTTTGCTCCATCTGCTGACAGCCTGGGAGAAGGGGGAGTGGGCATGCTAAGTAAACCTAAACCCGGAGATGGCTGCTGGGACATCACGGGACATGCAGGTGCAGATTTTATTTTTCAAAATCAAAAACTGGGACTCTGGACCACCACCGGACTTGTGCTGAGGGGAATTCACAGGCAAAGGACAAGACTGCACTTGAGAAATCCAGTATTTTCTTTCCAGTGCCTTATCATCCATCACCACTTCACCCCACCACCGTGCACTGGAGGAGGGATGCACACAGGTGACCTCGCACCTGTCAGGTTGGGAATCCCCCACTGTCCACTGTGGGGGGGAGCCCAGAGGCCAGACCTGACCCGGGGCCACTTGCCACTCCAGGCGCCTCTGGGGGGACTGTCAGCTTTTCCCATTTGTAAAAATGCACTTTCCCGTGACAAAGTAAAGCAGGTCGGCATGTGTGTTCAGTGTGAAAAGCAGAGTGAAAACACACCCGCAGGCAGTACAGTATTTCTCTGTATTTCCTGCCAGAGTCGCCTGTACTCGGAAGCTTTTGCTTTTTACGTAGTCATGGCCAGACTAGATGCCACAGAACTTATCACTGACTCTTTTCCACTTAACCCAGGCGAGTCTTCCCCATAGTGCTGTTCAAAACGCCACACAGCCTTCTCACTTCCTCTGTATATATCGAGTAGATGGATCCTTTGCTTAAATCGCTTATTTTTGGCTTTGTGGGTTGTCTCATTTAAATAATACTTCAGTGGCCATCTTGATTGATAAAGCTCCTTTCATATTTAGGATTATCGGCTCAGCTAGATTTCCAGAAATGCAATTACAGGGTCTATGGGTCTAAACACTCTGATGCTCTGAAAACACTTGGCCAAGTTGCTTTCCAGAAGGCCCTGTCACACTCCTCCAGCTGCGTGTCCTTCCGTGGCCCGCCCGCCCAGCAAGAAGCTGGTTATGTGGCTGAGGGGCATGTCCACTTTCAGTCTGACTTGTTTGTAATTCCTGGTGGAAACACGTGGCTGGGAGGGCTTCAGCTCGTTGAGAATGTCACTGTCCTGCTGTGGACCAGGTGTCTGAGAGTCTTAATTCCACTCAGACCTCACAAAAGAGCCCCCCATTTTTCTGAAGGAAACAGACTGACAGGAGGCAAATTGTCCAATGTCACCATTCGTCACTGCTTCTCAGGGGGATTTGCCAATGAGGATGACAGGACTGCACAGGTGACAGGTGGTGGTGGGAGCGTGCCCTTTACAGGTACAGAGAGCTTACAGGGCACTGAAGCCAGGGTGGGCACTTCAGGTGCTCAGTGAGAGACTCGCTGATTCGGTTGTTCAGGGTGAGAGCAGGCACTTGAAATTCTCAGGTGAGTCCCGCAGTCTCGGCCGCTTGGGATGGACCGCACTGGCCTCTGGCCAGGTTTAGACCGGGAAAGGCAGGCCGGAGGTGGCAGCCCTCCCAGGACTGAGCTCCATGGAACTTAGTATCCAGGACCTCCTGCTACAGGTGCCTGAAGACCAAGCGGCTGGACTCTTCCTGACGCCTGCTCCAGGGCTCTTCCCAGATCATAGAGGGGTGGTTATGGCGATGGAGATTTACTCTGTAGCAGGCATTCAGGGGATGCGTGCCCCTACCCCCCCCCCCCCCCCCCCCCCCCCCCCCACAGCTCCTGAGTTCAACTGGGTTGGGTCCTGGCACCTGTGGGGGATCAGGAGCCCTTTGACCCTGTGCCTACTCCTTTCCTGCCTTGTGTCTTCCAGGTTACTCCTCTGGACCCACAGTCTCATCGTGCGTCCCACAGAGGATGGCAGAGGGTACAGGTGGTGGCTTGGCTGGTTGGCGACCTCCCGACAGCTGGATCTCCAGCAATGTGAAGCTTTTGTTTGGGTTCCCCCACCCTTTAGTTTTGCTTAACTTTTTTTTATTTTACTTTTTTGTCTTTTTCTTTTCCTACCCCTCTCCCCGCAAATTTAAACGATTAAGACATCAGATGAGCAGGAAGTTATACTGTGGATAGGCACCAATTTCTTTAAAGAAATTCAGTATTGACAAAGCATATGTATAAATTTCATTTTCAATTTTTATAAGGGGCTAGGGAGCTATTTTGTTTTTGTCCTTTATGTTCCCTGTCTTCTTTCTTTTACCCATCTCAGTTCTGCTTATAACACCTCACTTCCTCAGAGAAGGCCTGCCTCTCCGTGAGCATTTGGGAATTTCTCCTGGAATGGGGGGCATGAAGACATACAGAGGCTCTGGGCCACCTTCCACCTGATGCAGAAACTGCTGGACTCTCTGATGGGCTGCTCCTGGTCAGCTCTTGGGCCTTGGAAATGATCAGAGGCAAAGAACCACCTGGAAGAGGAAGACCAGGACTGCTGGTCTCAAGAAAGAAGGGTTTGTTCTCTAAGCTGTTGGAGGCCCAGGCCGCATCAGGACTTCCAGTGGCGGGAATCAGTTCCCTCTTCTGCCCTTTGCAACTGGGAGCTCCTTGGGGGGGGAGGGACAGAAGGGACCAGCTCTGACTCCCTGGCCGCTGAGCGCCCTCCCGCCTCTCCAGGCCTACCTTTCTGTAGTGAGTGATCTTCCTCCCAGAGGAACATCCCCAGGAAAAAATTGTCGTGCCAAACCTCTGCCTGGGACACAGCTGGGTCTTCAGCAGGCACCTGTCACTCATGTGAGGTCCTCACCCGACACCTATTGCCTCTTGGATCATCTTCCCAGATGTACCCACCAAGCGTCCAGGGTGTCACAGAGACGGCCTGAGTCCCCGGGGTCCACTTGTGACCGTTGCCATAAGGACAGGGTGTCCTGAACTGGCTGCCACTGTCATCTTCTCACAGTGAAGGGGGTGTTCTGTGCCGGGGCCCTTGGTGTCACGTGGGGGCATAGTGTCAAGTGCCATCTCCCTCAACCCGGGACTTCTGTTAGGTGCTCACCCTCGTGTAAACGTATCCGATGGGACACGAGCAGGGGGATGACTGGGACTGGTTGTAGCTTGTTACTGTAAAGCTTCCCCAGCCGTGACCCTGCAGCCCTGCCACCCCTGTCTGTCGCGTTCTCCATGCTCTACCGACGCTCTTTCCACCCTCCTCATGGGCTTCTGCGCCTGGGTGTCCGCTCCCGCTGTGACGAGAAGGGGAATCATTCCTGTGTCGTCCCTCTTCCCTGGAGCTACTTCGGGTGCTGTCAAGGCTTTTTACTCCCTTAGGGCCAAATTGGAAGGGTCTTTGAGGGAGGGAAGGAATCTTTCAGTCATGTTTTTCTGTTTTTTTTTTGTTTTCTCTCAACCAGCATAGGATCGATAGGGGCGATAGTTGAGGTTATTTAAGGTGGTGTGTGACCAAGGGGGCGCCCCCCCAAGGCAGCAGTCCCTCGGCCCTGGGAGTGGGAGAGGCCAGCGGGCCTCAGAGTGACCCGGCAGGATGTCTGCGCGCGTGCCCTTTGCTTGGCGCCGCCGATACAGGCTTGCTTCCCTGCCTGGCAGACAGCGGCTGTGGCAGCAGGCCCAGCGGGGCTGACCAGCCCCTTCCTTGACTGGAAGCATTTGCTGTCCCGTCTCCTGTCTCCTCTCCTGACTCGACCACCTCCCAAGTGCAGTCTTTATGGCAGCGGAAGAGCAGCACCCCTAATTGCATTGTGCATGGCCCCACCATCCTGCCTTCCCTTGGGGGCAACTGCATCTCTGTATATGAACATATGGGAAAAACAGTCCCCAAACTCAACACCCCAGATTCTCCCTGGCTGCCACCCACGCTGTAAAGTCCCCAGTGAGGGCGAAAGCCTGACAAGCCCTTTACCTTTTGCTTCTCCTTCCCTTTGCCCTCCGCAGGTCTCTTCGCTGTGAAGCCGCCCTGCTGCCCCTTGTTCTTGACATCAGATATCCCCTATAGGTCACAAGGTGCCCGTATTTTGGGTGAGGTGGACAGCCTGGGCGGGGTCACCAGCTTCTGCACACCTTACCTGGCAGCCTCCCAGCTGGTTCTTGCTGGTGGCGGAACCTCCTGCCCTGGCTCACAACGGTCAGCGCATACCCGCAAGTGCCTGTCTCTCCTCCGCTCCCCCGTGCTCCCCACTTACCCGCTTCAGCAGGTGGGAGTCAGCCCTAAGGAAAGTGGCTCTGCCACGGTCAGCAGATGGCTCAGGCCCAGTCTCAGAGCCACTGTCCACCTCTTCCCTTCACGGGTCAGCCTCCTGCCTTTCCTTCCTCCTCCCACCTGGGTCATATCATCTCAGCACCACCAAGTTCATAAGCCCTGTCTGAGTTTTTGGGAGTTTCCAGACCTCAAAATAGCAGTTATTCTTTTCTTGGGTCCATGAAAAGAAGAGCCTACTGGGAGAAGGTTCTGGGCCTTGGCCCTTGTTCCCCTTAGTGAGAGAAATCATCAAGACAGATCATAGTGCCTTATTCCATTGTCCCCTGTGGCCAGACCTGTGGCGCAGTTGGAAGCGTGTGGCTTCTTTCTTTTCCCTGTCCTTGTCCGTCTGTCACTTCAACTCCCACTCGTGGAGGACTAGCCCCCTATCTTTACCCTCCCCCCCCACCCCGTCCCTCCTGAGGGCTGTACCCAGGCATATGTCTCCCCACCCACCCCAGGGCACTCACTAGCAGCTTTAGCTGAGGACAGAAAAACTGCTCAGACAGAGGTGCACTCTTTGCCTCTCGCCACCCAGCAGGTTCCTGCCTCTTCACCTCTAGCCAGGAGGCTGCTGCAGTCTGTTTGGCGCAGTCAGACCCCCTCTGGGCACCGGCAACTAAGGTCTCAGGCCTTAGCCTCATCTCATCCCAGAGGCACTGGGACAGGAGAATGAGAAATCCTTCCTCCCACCCAGATGTGGTTTGCCCCACGGCAAGGGAGCGTATTAAATGTTTACTTAAGAAATAACCCTGTTTACAGCTGGAGGAGAAATGTGCCCCACATGGGAGGAGATCTGACACTGCACAGGGCCTGCCTCCTGCGTGGCGCTGCCAGCGTGGCCCAGAGCAAACGAAGGCAGAGGTGCCGGGGCTGGGCACGCGCTGCGCTCCCTCTGCTCCCCAACCCTTCGGTGCTAAGACCACTCGCCACCTTCCTCACAGCCCCTCACCCCGCACATTCCCTGCTCTCTCATTCCTTCTCCAGATGCCCACCCAGCTCCTTGACAAATCCTTATCTCCTAGAAAACCATGTTTGGAGCAATAAGATTATTTTTGCTGTAGTCTTTTTCTAAGAAAAGGAAAAGAGCTGGCATTGTGGAATCTTCTATTTATGCTGTTGGCTGTTTACCTTTTTAGAAGACAGATCTTTATAGGATGAGTGTCTGGGTTTCGGCCTCAGGGTACTTAGGGAAGTTTGGGAAAGCAGGAGTTAGCTCCCCACCCCCAAGGAGGGGACCCTAACTCTACCCTCACTTTGCTCCATCCCACCTGGGCTTCCAAGTGTGCCCACCGAGTGTGCCCTCCTCTCCCCCCAACTCCTGCTCATGTGCCCCCCTCACACATCTGGGAGCACAGGTGGTTAACTCTTAAGTGGGGCTCTTGGATTATTGCCCCCATGACTCCATTTCCCCTCCTAGGTGGCCCCAGACAGATGTGGCTGCTGGAGTCTCCTAGGAACTGGCCAAGCTCACACTATCCCACTCTCTGGCTCCCAGGCTTGAGGCTGAGACCCAAAGACACTGTCTCAGCTCTATCCCCCCCACCCCCACAGACACTAAGCGGAGGCGTGGCCTTCAGGACAGTGCTGGCCAGCTCTGATTCCACCTGCTGGCGCTTGGAGGGGGCTTCGCCCTGGAGCACGGCCCTCAGGGAAACCAGCAGGTGTGACGTGAGGGTGGGCTGGCATGTGCCTCCGCAGCCACCCTCCAGAGGTGACTGCTCCACTGCCGCTGCTTGCCAAGCCCCCAAGACTGCAGGAGTTTACAGAAAGGAGACCTTACCTTTTTTTGCCCTTGAGAAACCACAGGAAGGAGTTTATTTAGGGACATTTTGAGTCTTTGGCGCCGCAGAGGCCTCTTTCCACCTGAGCAAGGAAGCACTTGCAGTGATCTAGCAATCTTGGGGGCCGACTTGGGCGTGAGGAAGGTTTTAACCCAGGCACAAAGTTAGTTTCAAATACTAGTTAATAAATCTATTTTTCTTTATTTTCTTTTTTGCACAGAAGCTGGTAATCTAGGACCTACGTGTGAACAACTTTATATGACTATTTTTTGTACTTGGTTTACTTGGGTTGGTATGATACATTCTATTTAAGTTCCTTGAACACTGTGGATCCCCTATTGTGTATGAGTGACTGAGGCTTTGTAAATTAAGGGACGTTTGTGTGAATAAAGTTATTTGATGGGGTCAAAGAAGCCATAACTCATTTGAAAACGAGTGTTTGTGGTTTTGTCGCCACCCATTTGGGAGGGGGACATCAGCCGGCCCTGGTGCCCAGCTCCTGGCGGGCAAGAAGGCTGCTCAGCTGCTGGATGCAGGAGAACTGCCCGGTGGCCTTCGTCTGGTCTGCCCGATGAACACCAGGGAGCAGCCCGTTGGGCGCAGGGACCTGCCCTGGGTGAGCCAGAGCCTGCACCATGCCAGGCTGCCCTTCACAGGCCGCAGGACCTCCACGTCATTGCCAGCCCACACATCCCAGAGGGGCCTTCAGATGATAGCAGGAGAGAGGACTTGCTTGAAAAGCTCAGCAGGGAGCCAGGTTCTCAAGCAGGGTAACAACTCAGCCGAGGGGGTGGCACCCATGTCCGCAGTGCCAGGCCAGAGTAGTGGCCTGGGCTGGGAGGAGGCACTGCAGTCCCTGAGGCGTGAGAACCGGCACCTACTAAAGACTCTGGTCCCTTCTGCCGGGCTCTGCGTGCCCCAACAAATGGTTCTGTAGTTTCCTTTTCCCAACGAGACAGTTTTGGGGCCCTCCGGAGCCTGCCAAACACTGTCCTGACTCAGCATCTCACAGCCTGGCAGACAAAGTTCATCGGTGGGGTGAGGGTTGAAGTCTGACGTGGAGCCCACCACTCAGGCTTTCCCTGAGGAGACCTGGTGAACCCAGGAATAATAAAACTGGGAGGACAGAGTCAGGACTTTGGAATGTGTGTGAGAGGAAAAGATAAGTCCAGCTTCCTGCCCGATCTGCATTCCAGGCCTGGGCTTTGGTGTCCAGTGGCTGCTGGTGAGGCGACTTCCAAAAGAGACTTCTGTGCTTGCCCTGGACAGCGGCCTGGAGCTCAGAGGACAAGCCCACAAGTTTGTTTTTGTGTTAACTTTGTTGAGATAATTCACCCATTTGAAGTGTACAAGTCAGAGCTTTTAAGTACATTCAGTCATGCAGCCGTCACCAGTCTGGTTCCAGAACATTTTACCACCTCAGAAGAGAAACCCATCCCCATTAGCCGGCTCTTCTCACCCCCTCCCAAACACAGCTCCAGGCGGCCCCTCGCCTACCTGTCTCTGGATGGGCCGTTCGGGACATCAGCGCCTGTGAGCAGGATCACACAGTGTGAGTGAGGCCTTTTGTGTTCTCAGGGCTCATCTGTGGCCTGGCAAGTCACCTTTCTGATGCCTTCATTTTCTCATCTGCAAAGCAGTAAACACCCACTCTCCTGGAGGGTTGGCAGGATTTTCATGGGAAATACAAGGCGGGCCCTCGGGTGAGCAGTTCCCTCCTCTGCGGCCTGGCCCTGCGAGTTCACCGGGGCTGGAAGTGGCCTGGGCACTTAGAGCCTTGGGCTCGGGCCGCGTGAGGAGAACACGGGACACCTCGCTGTTGAGTGCCAGACCGTGCAGGGGAGGTGTGTCACTGAGGCCCTGTGAGCAGGGCCTGGCGTGCAGGACCGGGCCAGTGTCCACTCCAGTGGGAGAAGTCAGGCAGCCGGGCCCTCCTGACCCCCTTCCAGCCTGCTCCCAACATTGCTTCTGAGCTCGCCTCTGGCCCCCGGAGCTCACAAGCCTGAAAGCAAAGCTCTGGGGCCTCCCGGAGACTTCCAGGAGGAGGGCAGGCCTGAGGACCACACTCTCCAACCTGCTGTCTGACCTGAGCCCTGGCTCTCGGGTGGAGGCAGCCAGGGCGTGAACCTGGGCTCGGGGGGCCACCCTCTGCCCGGGGGCAGCATCTCCATTCCTGAGGTTTATCCACGCTGCCTTTCATTCTTGCCATCCCCTGAGACGTCGGAATGAACCAGCTACTTACGAAGCCCCCAGATGTGAATGATGATACTGTTGAGGTTGGATTTCATTCATCTGGAATGGATCGGCAAACTTCAGTCGAGAGTCCAGAAGTAAATATTTCAGGCTCTGTAGCCATCGGGCCCCCGTCGCAGCTTTTCAACTCCAGCAGCCACAGACAACGTGCAGACAAACGCTTGTGGCTGTGCGCCAGTAAAACTTTACAGACGCTGAAATTTGCATTTCAGATCATTTTCATCAGTGTCCCAAAATACAATCTTTTTATTTATCCTCAGCCATTAAAGAATGTGAAAACTCCACCCCCAGAGCAGAGGGGGGCTTGCTCCCGGGAGCTGCCCATACTGGGCAGAATGAGCCAGGCCCAGCTGGGCATACTCGCCCCCCCTCCCCCTCCCCCTCCCCCCCCCCACCTGTCTGCAGAGGTGAACGGGAGGGCGTCCAGCAGGCTGAAGACAGGCGAGACCCAGGACCGGGGGGTCGGCTCCCTTAACCACAGCTCTGGGGGCAGGAAGCGCCTGTAGAGAGGACAGCACCCACCTGAAACATACATTCATGCATGTAGGAGTAGCAAAGGATGAAGAAACAACTGGAACCTGAATCAGGAAACCGGAAAGATCCAGCTGGGAGCGTGCGCGTCCTCTGCTCTGGGTTGAGTGTGCGGTGGACCCTGCAGGCAGGTTTGGCCCTGCTTCCCCTCTTACAGCCTGCAAGAGGTGTGACCACAGCGAGCTGCTGTCCCGGCCTGTTCCCTCCTCTCCAGACTGGCCACTTTGTAGATTTTCTGAGAATGAGTGCGAGCGCGCATATGTAATCCATAGCCAGTGCCTGGAGTGGTGCCGATTGTCCGTGCGTATCAATGACATTCCTTAAAGGGAAAAAACTCCGCTGAGATGGGCCTCGGGATAAGGGCTGTAAGTTCCCAATTCTAAGGAATGCTGTCGATTTCATCCCCCTCCATGTCCCAGTGCTTGCTGAGGGCTCAGAGAAGTCCTGTAGCAAAATAGCCTGTTTCTCGAGCTTCTGTGTCTTTGTTGAGGCCCATTAGCATCCCCTGATGCTGGTGTTCCAGAAACTGCTACTTTTGTGGGTGTCCGGTCCTAAGTCCCAGGGAGGGGACAATAGCCACCCCACCTTTTTCACATGGCTTACCCTCTGCAAAAGCCTCCACTCATTGCCTCTGCTTGGCCTACTGGTTCCTTGAGGGCAGATCAGAATATAAGGAGTTTAATAACCCTGCCAAGGTGCTGCCAGGGTCCAGGCTCAGACAGCCCAAATATGGTGAGAATAAGAGCAGTTCCCCAGCCAGCAGACCAAGGCCACTGCCACCCCTGACCTCACATTCCTGGTCCCCACACTGGCAGAGCCCGACCACCCCCCAGCGAGTATTTACCCAGGAGCAATTAGCATTCTGCTGGGAGGCACCTCTAGTCCAGGGGTTCCGCACACAGGCCCCACCATCGGGCTGCTCTACCTCTGCAGGACTCAGCGTCCCCCCCATGTAAAATGGGCATAACTGTGCCGGTGTCTGGGAGGCTCCGCCTGGCCGCCTACACAGGAGACTCCAAAGAGCAGCTGCTGAAACAAGAGAAGTTTGTTCTCACTCACCTCCAAGATGCGGGAGGAGACGCTTCAGGTGCTGATTACAGGAAGTCATCAGAGCCCATCTCCTGCCTTCCTGTTCCAGCATCTTCAGCAAGAGGCTTCTGTCTTCAAGGTCCCCTCCTGGTCCAGGTTGATGGCTAGAGCTTCAGACATGTTCTCATCCCCCCCCCCCCCGCCCCAGGCAGCAGCAAAGAGGGAAGGAGAGGGAGAGAGCTCACCCCCTCCGTTTCCGGTACCTTCCCTGAAATCCCTCTCCATATTTGCACTTACAGCTCACTGTTTAGAACTTACCCTGTGGCCACATCTGGTGCCCGTGACCTGACGATGAAGGGGGTGTGGCTTTGTGACTGGGGTGGAGGGGAGGGGGTGTTAGTTGGGCTATCGTAGCCTGGCCCCACCAGTTCACCTCTGGCTGCTTCTAATAAACGTTAGGTGCTACCATTATTAATAACAATTCTGCAGACCTGAGTTTGAAAAGAAAAGGCCAAGTTAGTCAAGGGACTCAGGTTCCTTCTTCAGAACTGGGGCTGTGACGACCTGTGTGTGCAGCCCGCTGCGGGCCCGCTGCTGCCAGGACATTTGTAGACTTGGACTCTTGTGGTGTCATTTGTTCAGTGACTGCACCCTGAGTGCCACCTGCACATCAGTGCTCTTCTGGGACTGTGGAGATAGGGGAGATGGGCAAAGGGGCCTCGTTTTGTGGTAATTAAGAGAGTGGAGTCTGAGGTGGTGCCTGAGTTAGAATCCCAGGTCTGCCGCTTCCGGTGTGGTTCTGGGCTGTTGGCTTCACCTCTCTGTGTTCTGGTTCCTTTGCATGTGAAATGAAGACGGTAATAAACACCACAGGGTTATTCTGAGGATTAAATGAACTAATACAAATAAAGTGCTGTGAACGCTTTAAAAAATAGCTTTGATCTTTTCAGTGGGCTCTTGGAGCTCCCCAATACCCACTTTGCTTTTTTCCTGCCCTCCTAGAATCTTCATTTAGCACCTACTCTGCTGGGCACTTGAGATTCAAGATGAAATACATCTAGACCTGCATTCCTGAGGCTATACTGTGTGCCAAGCTCTGTGTTATAAGCTGATAGGACAATGGAGACTAGGCAGAGATGTGGGGTCAGGTGTGGGGTATGCAGAAGACAGATGCTGAGAACTTGGTTCGGGCCAGTGGAGTTCAGAGGCTAGGAGTCTTGGGGTGTGGTCCCAGCTCTGTTGGTGAGATGCAGCCTGTACAATCTGTGATCCTACAGTTCTGAGCAGACAGCATGACAGGCCTGTGGCAGGGAGCTGGGAGAGGAGGCCACCCAATCTAGCACAGAAAAGTAGTCCTTTATCTTCCTGGGTCACCAAATCAGCAGTCATTTGGGTCAAAAGATTATCAGCCATGGATGCCTGCAGAGCTGGGAGTTCGCCCCACCCCAGAGTCATGCCATCCCCCTGCTCTCGGGGAGCCTGCTTCCCGGGAATGTGCTTCTTACCCCTTCCCACCCCTACCTTATTTTTGAGACCCTCATGCCCCTTCTCCAGCCACTTTGGAGAGCAATTAAGTAGAAGGTTCTGCCCAGTTATGTCAGCTATTAATCAATTGCTTCTCAATTTTGAATTCAGTACTGCCCTCTGATAAACAACAGAATTCCTTTAAGCATTTTCCTTTAAAGTGAGATTGATCTGAAGAGGCCTCTGGAAGGTCATCACAGGAGGAAAGGCTTCCTGCCATTCCCAGCTGGGATGCGTGGTCTGCAGTGGGGGTGCGCCTAGCCCAGCCACAGGCGTAGAACCCACTCCACATGTGAATAATTGGGAATTGAAATAGGAGGAAAAGTACCATTTACAATATCATCAAAAGGTATGAACTACTGGGGATAAATCTGGAAAAAGATATGAAAGATTTTACGTTGAGAACCATAAACTTCGAGAAAGCCTGAATAAATGAAGAGAGAGCTGCATCTCATTGCTTGTGGGTCCCACACCTGTGAATTCACATCCCAGCTAAAATGCACGCCTATGCCCAAGTCAACAATGTTGGTGCTGCCTCAGCCATTCACAGACTTGCACAGGGCAGCAAAAATGTGACCACCCCGAGCACCCCTCACCCTGGCCCCTGGCTGAGGCCACGCAGGCTCTGCCCTGCCGTCCTATTTCTGCTCTCACATTGAGTTTCCAAAACCAGGAGTCCTTTCGGGCAGTCTACTGAGTGCCACATTTTTCACATTTGTGAGTTTTTTGTTGGGGATTTTGAGATGGCCCCAGATATAATGCTGAAGGACTGTCGAGTGTGCCTTTGTGCAAGGAAGCTGTGATGTGCCTTATCGGGAAAGTCGGCGTGTTGGAGAGATTTCATTCAGGCGTGAACTTAGTGCCACGCAGTTGGGTGCACAAGTCCAGTGTTAGTAAATCAATAATGGATATTCTGTCGAGCGTCTCCGTGCATAAGCAGTCGTGAAGCCAGCGTGCGTATGGGGCCCGCGATGAGGTGACCAGAGGCTCTCAGAAACCTGTCCTTGTTCCCACTAGGAGCGACGGCCAGGCATTCGCCGTCCAGCGTCTGTGGAGGCTGCAAATGCTGAGCGTGGACTGCCTTTGTTCATGGGTCATAAAACTCAGCGTCATTCAGATGACAAGTCTCCCCAAACTGATCTCTCGCTTCAAGGCAATCCCAATCAAAATCCCAGGAGACTAATCATAGTAGAAATTGATAAACTGATTTTCAAATTCATATGGAAATATAAAGGATCTGAAATAGTCAAAACAACTCTGGTAAAAAGCAAGGTTAGAGGGCTAATTCCATTTGATTTCTAGAATTATCAGACAGTGACAGCAATCAGAACAGGACAGTGCTGGCATAATAATAGACATAGATCTACAGAACAGAGGAGTCCAAAAATAGATCCGCACTTATTTGGACAACAGATCTTTGCCAAAGTTATGAAGGCAACGCAGTGGAGAAAGAATCTTTTTAAATAAGTGGATGAGAGTATGAAAGAAAAAAAAGAACTTCACTTTATGCCTCACACTGTATACAAAACTTAACTCAAAATGGACCGTAAACCTGAATAGAAAACCTGAAAGAATAAAACTTCTACAAGAAAACACAGGAGAAAAATATTTGTGATCTAGATTTAGGCAAGAATCTCTCAGATATGCCACCAAAAACACAACCCATAAAAGAACAAAGAAGTAAATTGAACTACACTAAAATGTAAAACCTCTGTACTTCAAAAGACACTAAAAAGACAAAACAAAGACTGGCAGAAAATCTTCACAAAGCACATATTTAATAAAGGACTTTTCTACAGTGTGTATTTAAAGAACTCTCAACACTGAACAGTCAGAAAACAAACAACCCAATAAAAATTTGGCAAGCAATTCAAATAGATCACCAGAAAAGAGAGCACGTGGCATGTTAGAAACATATGGCAGAGCACACGCGGAAAGATGCTCAACACCCTTTGACATTACCAAATTTTAATTTTAATTGAAACCCCCAATACTAAATAGAATCACTGAAATTTACAAGACTGACCAAGACAGTCTTGGCAAGTGTGTGGAGGAACTGGAACTCTTCCTTACATGCTGTTGGTAGAAATGGAACCACCTCGGAAGCCCTGAGACAATTTCTTAAAAATTAAACATATGCCTCCCATATGCCCCAGGCATTCAACGCCAGGTGTTTACCTGCAAGGAAAGTAAATATAGGTCCATACAAAAACTTACACAAATGCTTGTAGCAGCTTTGTTTATAATCACCCAAACCAGAAACAAACCCAAATGTCCATCAACAGAGCAACACGTGGATAAACAAACTGTGATGGTGCATACGGTGGGAGGATAATCAGCATCCCATGAACCCACAAATGATTCTGCTGAGTGGAAGGAACTAGACACAAAAGAGTGAGCCACGAGGTTCTCTTGCCAAAAAGCTCTAGTACAAGCAAGCTCGTGTGTAATTAACTGAAAGTAGGGCAATGGATGCCTGGGGTGGTAAAGGCCTAGAGGGAGGATCACAAAGGTCCATGAGGACACTTTGGGGATGACAGACATGTTCATTATTGCGAATACGGCGATGGTTTCATGGGTGTATACATATATCAAAACTCAATTGCACGCTTTAAATACATGGAATTTATTCGCTGTCAACCTCATGGCTCAACGAAATTGTTTTTTAAGAAAATAGGGAGACGTAAGAGTCAGTTCGATGGGACTCCCGTGGGCCAAACATGCAATAATTTCGGCATCAAGAAAATGATGATAATGAAATTGTGATATATTGAGTGATAATATTAATAAAAGATTCCCTAAGTGTATAGTGCTGTAATTAAAAAAAAAAAAAGAGGGAGCAGTGAGAGAGGAAAACTTCTTTATAGAAGAATGCGGACAAGATAATAGAGTTAGGAAATTTCCATATTACAGATACCGATCTAATAATTGATTCCGGCAAGATATCAATAACTACTTAAATCACTGTGTGAACCCTTGTGGGGGGATCAGGATATTCACACAGTCGCAGACATCAAGACTCATTACACAGCTGAATTACTATTCACAAAGGGAAGCGTCTGACAATGGAGAACCTGTTGAAACCACTTTAACGGGATGATCCCTTTGAGCACCACAGGAGGGCACAGGGCCCGGCCCCTCCTTACACAACGCCTCAGGAGGTGGCGACTCACCTCCACCTGTCAGCGCCCAAAACTTTCCTCCGAATGAATCTAATCACTAGGACCCGATCACTTAGGTCCAAATGGAGGGACTTTGTCTGAGAAAACTGGGCTGTCTCTTAAGAAATGGCTGGTGTCATGAAGGAAAAAAAGACGGTGGTGGTGCTACGTGGCGCCTGTTCATTCTCTCTCGGACGCTGATGGAAAGCAATGACCCAATGAAGGGCCTAATCCTTGATGGAATTCTGGGTGGGAAAAGTCAAAATAAGCCTCTCTGACGGACATTATCAAGACATCTGGGGCCTGGTAATCGGCTCTGGGGTGACAGATGGCGCGCTGATTGCATCGCAACAACCTATGATGGGATTGTAATGATGTTACACATTTGGGTTATTTTGTGCATTTTTTTGTTGTTTAGAGGCATGTCCTTGTTTTTAGGGGCTGTGTAGGTACATGCTAAAGTATTTAAGCATGAATGTTCTGATAGCTATACATATTCTCTCTCTCTCTCTCTCTCTCTCTCTCTCTCTCTCTCTCTCTCTCTCTCTCTCTCTCTCTCTCTCTCTCTCTCTCTCTCTCTCTCTCTGAAGGAGGGAAGGGAGGAGAGAAAGCAGAGACACACCTGAGCGATGCTAGCGCATGGTGAGCCAGGTGAAGGCCCTCTGGGTGTTCACTGCCCATTTTCTTCTAGCTTTTCTGTGGGTGTGGAAATATCCGAGTTAACTTGGGAGGGGGCATGGCTGTCCAGCCTGGAGCGACAGCTGAGGGCTCAGCCCTGTGACCACTGCAGTGGTCACCTGCTGCCCCTCTCACCTGAGCCTGCAGCCACCTTTCTCCCAGCCACAACCTGCCTGGCCCCGGTGGTCTGGCCACTGCAAGCTGACCAGTTGTCCCCTCCTGCCTGGCTCCTCCCCCTGCGTCTTCCTTCTGCATGCCCTGGTGATGCTCAGAGTGGAGCACAGGCGGGAGCCCACCCAGGAGAGGCGCCAGGCCCGGGACCCTGCAGTGGCCTCAACAGGTCGGCCGCTACCAGTGGCCACCAGCTCCATTCCTGGACGCCACTCTGTCACAGGGCCAGGTTGGTTCTCAGATCTGCTGCTGCCCCTGCAGGGGCTTCCCTCTCCCGGGCTGACAGCTAAAGTCCTGCGTGCGGCAGACAGGCGCCGCCGTCCCCCCATCTGTGCTCTCCTCACGCACGTGTCCCGGTCCCGCCAGCTGCTGTGCTGGTCCCAGGACTCACATCGCCACATATTCCTGCCGCGGGCCTTTCGCGCTCATTGGCTCCCCACCCGGCCCTGACACTGCCGCCTCCCCCTCCTCCTGTCTTCCTCGCTGCTTTTGTTTTCACTTTCCTCCTGAGCAGCATCCTCTCGCCGGCATCTGTGTTTACGGTCCATCGCGCTACTCTAGCGCCACTTCCCCAGGGCAGGCATTTGCGTCTGTCCTGTGCCTGCTGTTTTCCCAGCGCCTCGAAGAGCATCTGCCACAGGGGAGTGCTCCCTGAGGACATCTGGTCAGTGGCTCCGAAGCCAGGTTTCTGCTCTCCCTGGGCTGACGTGTGTGCACGCGTGCAAGGGTGTGCGTGTACATGTGTGCACTTGTCGGGGGTTGCATGCTGCGCAGGCTGGGGGTGGTGACCAGCTGGGTTGTTCTCCTGAGGCTCATTTCCCGGGGTGCAGGCCGGGTTCTCAGAGGGCTGCAGCACCAACACATTATATAATCTGGCACCTGGCAGGGGTGAGAGGGGCAGGCAGGACCTTTACTCTGTGTTTGCCCAGAGAAGGTCTCCCAGCCACATCCTGAGCTGCCAGCCTTTGGCTTTCTGCTCCCTAATCGCCCCGACAGGGACACTGCCCATTCACCCCGCCCACTGGCTCTGAAAGGAGCTGGCGGGTGCTGGGCCCGGGTGCAGCTCTGGCACTGGCCGTCCCAGACACAGATGCCTGAGGCCCTGGCTCTGTCTGGGCAGTGGTGACCCCGGAGGCTGAGCTCATCTGCTCTCCTGCCCACAAAAGCCCGCAACTGCCCACTGACCTCTTCTGCACTGGGACTTGGGGCCAACCCAGTGCCCCAGGCCCCCCTTACCCAGAGTGACCAGATCATAGGGCTCTGCCAACCTCAACACCCTCCTCTGCGTGCCAGGAGCTGGTACTGATAACCGACCTCACAGGACGAGGCCGCAGTGCAGCCAGGGGCCTGCCCCTTCTCAGTGTCAGCATGTGAGAGCTGCTGCTCTGTCCCAGCCTCCAAGGGGCCACTCCGAGCCAGGTAGGTCCATGGAGACTGCCAGGACCCAGGGCCCCCCATGCATCCCGCTTCTGCTTTCTTGGCCCTGAGAAGCCAGTGCAAGGAGACAGCCATAAACACACAAACACGCGTGTGCAGCAGGCCAGGAGTGCTTTGAAGTAGAAAATCGAGGGCCTTGGGGAGGGGGCAGACTTCCCTGCAGAGGTGACATTGGAGCTGGGTGGCTGCCTGGGTGGGGCAGCAGCGTGTGCGAAGCCCTGTGTGGAGGGCTGGTGGTTTTTGGAGGCCAGGGTGGCTGCAGCAGAGTGGGTGAGGGCAAGAGAGGAGGCTGGAGGCCTGTCAGCCTCGGCAAGGTCTCTGGCTTTTCCAAAGAAAAGCCAAGGGGAGATTTTGAAGAATTTGAGATGATTGACAGGATCCAGTTTCCATTTTCAAAGGGTCCCTGAGCGTCCGTGTTGGGAGAGCTTTGCAATGGGGCAGGCGGAGAAGCAGCGAGCTGGGCCCAGGACAGCACCTCCCTCCCGGGAGAGGAGCCGGGCCAGAATGTGCGGGCCTCGGAGGTACAAGGGGCTCCAGAGGCTGGGGCAATCCTGAAGGTGGGCCCCGGAGAGGCGGCAGACCAGACTCGGTGGAGGGAGAGCAGCATGTCAGGAGAAAGACGGTGTGATCGCACTTGGCCCTCAAAGCTTCTCCCAGTCACCCCCAATATCGGGATGCCTCTCTCAGGACCACGGCACCCTGAAAGTTGCATGCTGTTCCCCTGTTTTTAAGGCAAGGATGCTGGGCCCCAGGGAGTCACGGCGACTTGTACCAGGGCTGTCTGGAGCAGCCTGTCTCTGGGGGACACCGCCCAACACTGCTTCTCCATCCCAGGACAGGCCTCGTGCAACCTCGTGCCTGCCACCCACTTGAGCCAGGGCCTCCCGCCTGGGGCCTCAGCTCTGCACCCAAATGTGCCCAAACCCACACTCACCCCCTCAAGGGCACCTCAGAGTCAATAGGCCAAAGGTGAAGCTGACCGTCCCCACTCTTGTCTTCCCTTCATTCTCTTCCTCCCATCTCAAGGGGTCAGGACCATGTGCCTCCCTGAGTGCCCCTCAACCTACCAGGTGACACCATGGATAATAGATCCATCATATGGATGAGAAAACCAAGGTACATAGAACCAAGTGACTTACTAAGGTCAACTGCAGGTGAGTGGCGGAGCTGGGATTTGAGCCCAGGCAGTCCTACTCCAGAGTCTAACCCTACCCTGGGGTGCTCACAGCCAGCACTGCGGTGGGGTGGGGGGCTGAGGCCCCAGGGACATCGAGCGCGCTTGACAAAACCCGCTCCCGTGCTCATGCCATCGCCACGGCGCTGCCACCCGGATCAGCTCATTACAACAGCAACCTGGTTCTGCGCTGGCCATTGTGCCCATTCCACAGGTGCGAAGGCCAAGGCCAGGAGCCGCTGAGTCATCAGCAAGCTTCACACGATGAGCAAGTGGCAGACCAAGAACTGAACTCAGGTCTGTCTAATGCCAGAGCTCACGCAGGCCTAGAGGAAGACCGCGTCTTCCACACCCACTGAGTGTGGCGGGAGGGAGGCACAGGGATGGACACACTCAGGCTCCTGAGCCCAGAAGCAGAAGGAGGGCAGAGGGCGTAGGGTAGCAGATTAGGCACAGGGAGAAGAGAAGAAACCCAGCCCCAGGCAAAGGGCACAGCTTGGAGCTTTTTCTGGAGGAAAAAAGCAGACATTATTGAGATGGCCACCGTCCCGCCACCTGAACTGCTGGTCTCTGAGGTAATTGGGGGCCTCTGTCTGGCCAGTTGGTCCCTGAAAAGAATTTTCAGGTAGATTTCAGCCGGGAGCGCTGAAGTCTACTTAGAATGTAAAATGCATCTGTAAAGTGTTTTCTCTGAAGTGGGAATAGGTAATTGATTTTTTAAAGAAGGCGACCTCTCTGGGTTCTGGAAAATGCTTTCAGGTCCCTTCCTTATTTTTCTGTGCATAAAGGCAATTATCCCAGGTCAGCACTCCACACAGGAAATGGGACTCACTAATTTTGCACAACAAATGTTTCACTGCAATTCTTCCTTGTTGCAAGAAGGATTATTGTATCAGCTTGTTTCACATCAGTGAGAAAAGCCCGGCCCTGCCTTAAACAACGGACAGAGGCAAGAGATTCCAGAGGCTCTGGAAGGTTCCGGCTCGGCCTCTGCTCACAGTTTGCCTTCCTCTCTGTGCCACAGGGGTCGTCACAGCCCGCCCTCTACTAATCCCTCTTGTGGTAAATGGTGACAACAGCCACACCTTGCCCCTCCCTCCACCCACACCCCAGGTGCTCCCCCCATCTCCACGGATGTGACTTGCTTTTGGCTAATGGGATGAGATGCCACCAGAGGTTTGCAAAGCACTTGCTGCTGCTCTTTGGGACTCCGAGGCAGCCACGTGCACAAGCCTGCCTGCTGGAGGGGAGAGGACATGAGATGGGTGAGCTGTCCCAGGTGAGGACGCCAGACCAAGAGCCGGTCACTGCCGGCAGGCGTGTGAGGCCCTCCCATCTGTCCGGCCCCAGGGGAGCTGGTCCAGACCAGAAGAGCTTCCCAGTAGCCCCTTTGTTGCTTGAATCTACTAATCCGGGGGGGTGTTTGGGCCACAGCAGCAGCTCACTGATAAATCACCTATTTGTCTTGGATTCCTAAGGTTCTTTATTACTTGGGTAAGTGGGGAATATAGTGGAGATCACAGAATTGAGGTGAACACTGGAGAACCAGGCTTCAGGCAGAAACCAGACTAGTCGCTGCCAAATGCCCAGGGCCCTGCCTGTGGAATGAACGGCTCCGTCAGTTCTCCATCCCGGCATCGTGCCACTCAGGAGCAAAGGCCCAGAGCGCTGGGTAAGGTCGCGTGTCCAGCCCTGGTTGTAGCAGAGTGCTAAGAAGAGGGGCCTGAGCAAAGAACACCCATGAGACACTGATAATCAAGCATGACGCCTCCGGAGCCAGCCAAGCGCGGTTCAAATCCGAGTCTGCACCTTACAAACAGGCCCTCTCCAAGCTGCCTGGAGCCCGTCTAGGCTGGGAGCTGCCTGCGTGTTCTGGGGTAGCTGCAAAGATGGAATGAAGTGATGTGTGCAAAGCACCGAGAGCAGCTCCCGGCGTGGGACAGCACCTGATGAACACTCACTGGCGTCACGAGCATCGTCATTATTCTGTTCTGCAGCGGATGGGGCAAGAGCAGAAATGATCTTGGGTATTTGTCAGCTCACTGAGGCTTCCACCATGTGGGAAAGGTAACCCCACAACAGGAAATCGGGGCACTGTTAGGAAGGGGCGATGGAGACTGAGTGATCAAAGACGACCAGTGTCTCTCTAGGGGTTGGGCGACGCAGCTTCATCCTTCCTGTTACTGATTCACGCGTTGTGCAGGGAGAAGAGACAGCTGCCAAATGGACCTTGTCCTGCCCCCCGGGGCTGACTTCTCACTGAGGGGGGGCTGGCGCTGAATCAGTGGGTTGATAAATAACACACCAAGTGCCAAGGTGTATAGAAAGGAAGGGGCAGGTGCTGCCTGGGCAGTATGATGGATGACGGGAAGTGACCGTGGCACTGCTGAGCTGGGAGTGAGTTCGGGTCTTACTAGCCTCTGCCAGGTGTCCGCAAAGTCCCTGTGTCCACGGAGATGGCAACTCGTAGGTACCCCATCCAGGTCCCCAGTATGAAGGGGAGTGATGGGGTTCCTGGGTGAGGGCCAGGAGCTCTTGTTCCCAGTCCTTGCTGTGCTCCTTGGGCAAGACCCTTCCCCTCTGTAAGCCCCACTTCTCATGTTGATGTGACTGAGGGACCAAACAGGTCGGCAACTCTTCCAAAGCACTTTAGGCTTCTTTGTTCCTTGTGAGACCCACAGAAAATGGATGAAAATGGGGGGAGAAGTGTCAGAGTCCCTCTTGTGAGCTCAACTTCTCTATCACCTCCCCTCTGAGGCCCCTGAGACTCTTACAGACACTTGAAGCCCCAAGGAGCCCCCCTGCAAACCACAAGCATGAACAAATGATGTGCAGGTATCTTGGACTAAATAGATGAGGCTAGAACCCCCACTTTACCCCTTACTGGCTGTGTGATCTTGGGTCAGTCACTTGACCTCTCTGAACCATCTGCATCCTCTGTCTAGTGGGAGTGGGACTAGGAGATAGATCTGTGCCTAGAGCCCACATTCCACCACTGGCTAGCTCAGTATCTTGGCAAGCCCCTTCCCTTGGCTGATCCTCAAGTTGACAGCAGATTGGGATTCCACAATCCAGCCTCTCCGGGGTCTGCCTCTCCAGGGGCATGGTAATTTATGGAGTTCTCAAAGCACAGCCCTCCCTCTCCCCCTCAGGGTGGAAGGAGGAGGGAAATGTAGGAGGTTACCGGCAACCTCCCCTCAACCCCTCACCCAGAAATAGCAGGTCAGCTTGTGGGCGACTGGCCTCAGGGCTGTCAATAGATACCACCACACGCTGCGGGTGATCACGGGTTCAATGGTGGCCCACATCACCAGCCCAGATCAGATCGGCCTGGGTGCTCCTAAGAGGACCGTCCCACCTCCAGCCTTCTAGAACCTTCTAAAAGCATATAGGATTTACCGTGAAATTATTATCTTGAATCTTGAAAAGACTCAGCAAATAGGAATCAGCATCCCCTCTTCACATGAAAGGAAACTGAGGCTCACCCTGGCCAGTCTTGCCCAGGACCGGGGGTCTGATACAGCTCTCGCTGTGGCCTGAAGAGAGGAAGGCCGGGGCCAGCGGGCCCAGCTGGGTTTCAGAGTAGGTTTGGTAGGAGAAGTGGGAAATGAGGAGGTGAACAGAGATGGTGTTTATGAGGCTCATGCCTCTGCTGGAAATGATCCCCCACATTTCCGTTTGGCTGATCCCTTCTTGTCCTTCTGGTCCCAGCTCCAACATCACGCCCTCAGAGAGATGGTCTGATCACCTGGCTAAGAGCCCCACCTGAAGTCAGTCATCGCCCTGTGATGCCAGTCTGTTGGCTGGCTTGTCTCTTCTTTTCCCCTCTGCCCAGCCCTGGCCTCACAGGAGCAGGGCCTCCTCCGTCCAGCTCACTGCTGAGTCCTAGGCACGTGGAGCAGGGCTTGGCAGAGGCACTTAATAAACACTTTGCAAATGAGTGAGGGTTGAATGAATAAATGTATCCATAAACACACACCTCCTCATGCCAGGCATTCAATTACATGCTCAGACCCTCTCCCACACTCGCAGACCCACACACTCATCCCCACCTGCCTCACACTTCTCAAGCTCCTGGACTCATCCTGCCAAGAAGCTCCAAGATGCTCTGAGACGCACAGGTGCCCATTACCAGGGGCGTTGCTGCCCCCTCCTGGATAGACCAGGGAAGTGCAATCAGGTCTTGCCACCCACCTGGGCCCAATCCTAACTCCTTCCCTGTAGATACCAGAGCAATGCCTACCTGCTGTCCCCTTCCAGGCGGGGTTCCTGTATCATTCCTGAGCCTTCACACCCTCATATATGTTCCAGGGCCTGGGCCTCAGGATTTCCTAACCAAGTGTGCAGAAGGAAGGGGGAAAGAGGAGAAGTGGAATACCTCTCTGAACCAAGTTTCAGGGTCCTTGTCACAGGCCTAGCACAATTGTTGCAATCAGGGCATATGCTCTCAGGTTTGTGATGAGATGTGAAAGTCTTGGAATGCCAGGATGAAGCCCTGGATTTTACCCTACAGTTCACAGGGAGCCACCCCAAGCGTCTGAGGAAGGGAGGGACAGGATCAGAACTGTGCTTTGGAAAGGCAAACCAGACCCCGTGGACTCATTTGCTCATTCATTCATCAAACAGGCTCTGGGAACCCAGCGGTGACCAGACAGGCAGAGGTGACTCCGACCTTCACAGAGCTCACAGTCTAGGGTCATAACACGGGAGAGGGGAATTTGGATGCAAAGGGCCTGCCAAGTCCTAGGGATGGTGAATTCTGGGGTGAGGGGAGACTCACAAAGAGCCTCAGCTCCTACCCAGGTCAAGCCTGCAGACAGAGCAGAAGTGAGAATCTGATCAACCCCAGATGACGTGCAGACCCCAGGGCAGGGCCCAACGTGGCTCTCTGGGTCCCCTTTCTAGCCCACCTGACTCCAAAGCTGCATCTTTTGATATTTTTTCCAGTTTAATCAAATAGATGCAAATGAAACGCAAATGTATGCACGAGGTAGTAACTCGAGGTATGTTAAATAAATGTATCATGGTCTGCCTGTTGCAATAATAGTCAAACTCAGCATTTAGGATGTGACCGACATGAAATACTGAGCGGACTTTAGCAGCAGACAGCATAACCACTTGGAGACCAGATGAGCGGAGACCAGGGACCCAGATGCACCATCGATGCACCGGAGGCAGTGCTGGTAGCAGAGTCACTGCCCCAGGAGAAAGGGACATAGTTCATCCTCACCCAGGGCTGAAGCTTCAGTCCTTCTTCTGAAGGAACATGGAGAGGGAGTGAGAAGTCCTTGGTTCTAAGCCCCACCCCGGCTCACTTGGTAGCTCTGCAATTTCCAATTAGTCATTTCTCATGCTCTGAGCTGTTTGTGGGTTGAGTGACAGAGAAGCATGAAGGAGACCATGGAGGATGTCATAGTTTGGGGTTCCCAGATGTTGGCTGGGAGACGAGCGTTCCCGTAAAAGTAGAGCATTATAATGTTATACAAAAAGGAACATAACCTAATCGTCTTCCTGTGAAGCATCCTGGGAAAGCTGGTAGAGAATGGGAAATAACATCGGGGCTGGACAGCAGCTGGGCAAAGGTTGTCCCCTCAGAGTCCCGCTGTCTCAGTCCTGCAGCAGCGCTCAGAGCATCTTGGGATTGTCCCTTTCGGGGGCAATGGAGCTGGAGGACTCCTTGACCCACCAGTGACTGGGGGAAGCAGAGGGCACTGGGGTTCTTGTAAGTCCATCAGGCCACTGAAATAACCAGCCCTGGGCCCTCCTGTTTGGGGATGACAAACATCTTTACTGCTTCAGGCTACGGTCCCCCCACTTACATGGGCATTAACATCCTCTGTTAAAATGCAGATGGCTGGATCCAACCCCCGAGTTTCTGGTTCAGCAGACAAAGCCAAAAATGTGTATTTCTAATAAGTTCCCATGGGAAGCTGCTGCTAGCTGGTCTGGGGACTACTCCTTGGGAACCACTGTTTAAAGCATTTTGAGTTAAGGTTTTTTTGTTGTTGTCCCTTGAAGCCAAAGGCATCCCCTGACCTGGAGCTCTGTGCCTCTGAAATCCTCTGGGGGGAGGGAGGCAACGCGGACACTAGAACGTGCTCGAGAATGGGGGTGAGGAGCCCAGATGCTCCATCCTCACGTGTGACCTCAAGCAATTTGTTTTCCCTGGAGGGCCGGATTCCCATCTCTAAAATGAGGAGACTGGAGGAGATGGGGGCTGACGTTCCTTCTGACCTTGACACCCCATGTTCCAGGAGCTGCCTGAGTGGAACGGTCTGACCTTGGGGCCATGAGTCCCGTATGTATGTATGAGTCCCGGACTCTGTTGTGCCCTCAGCCCTCTGGCCCTCTCTGACTACGGCTCTGCAGCGCAGGCGCCAGAAGGCAGGGGAAGGCACCACAGTCATTTTTAACATATTAAAGTTCTAGGCAGAAAACTCATTTGGAGCCAATGTTTGAACTGGGAGAAGAAAAACTGGAGCCAAGCCTCTCCCCACAAGAGTTTCGCCTCCCCCAGCTTGAGCTGGGCATCTCCACAGTCAGCATCGGAGGGGGCCGCTCCCCAGGGGTTCTCAATTTGTCAGTGTTGGGTAAACACAGACTTTGGCACAATCTCTCCCTCCATATCCAATCAGTCACCAAATGCTGGCTCCCACCTCCTAAATGTCATTCAAATCTGCGGGTTTTCCACGTCTCTGGCCAGCGTTATTGGAAACAGCCCCTAACTGCTCTCTCTTCCTCCAGTCTCGCCCGTTCCTGCACCCCTGACATGAGCCCTGGCTCAGGGCTAAGTTTCATCCTTGAGGACATGGTACTTAACATCCTCCCCCCACCTCCAGCAGCCCCTCGGGTGTCAGTGAGGACCCCACACCCCAAGGAGCAGACCTGTGAACCGCTGTGTACTGTGTAAAACAAAAATGTGGTCTCCCCGCTTCACAGTCTATTGGGAGTTTCAAAACGGCAACAGCACACATTAAAAAAAATTGGGAACCTTCGAAGGTGTGACTGCATATGTCACATGCCCACGAAGCTGACCCCACTCCAGGCCGTGCACCTCAGGCGCCCCCCTAGGCCCCAAGCCCCGATGTCCTCATCTCTGTAACAGTCGCTGGGGGCGATAATCCATTTTCCTCCTCCCACTAGACGTGAGCACCAGGCGGCAGGATTGGCATCTGTCTGGTTCCCAGAATGTTCTGGACCCCTGGCACAGACCTCAGGGAGCAGGTAGGCCATAAGCCACACAGGGAAGCAAAACAGCAGGTACTGGCTGGGGGCCTCTGGGGCTCAACTCCAAGGGGGGCTTGGGAGGACAGTGTTGCACTTGAGGGACAAAGAAGACAGGATCTTTCTCCACCAGTGTCCATTCTCCAGCCGCACAGACCTTGCAGTCGGCAGCCACGAGCAGGGAGGAGCTGCCAGGGGTACATGGCAACAGGCAGTCACTGCGCGAGCGTGAGATGGTCACTGGTCGGTGAGACGGGGGAGCAGAGTAAGGGCAGAGTGGGTACACTCGGAGTTCTGCAGCACCCACTCATCTGGACCCAGACCTCCACACCTCCAGCCCTGAGCAGCAACAGCCACCCCTCTTCCCCCGTCAGTCCCACGCCATAGTGTTTTTCATTTAGCCCTTAATTCAGACCATGTATTACAATTTCATAGGCACCAATGGCATGAGAGATGAGGACCCAAATTGCCAGAGACTTGTAATTCAGCTTCTGACGACCGTCGGCTGCTGAGCTGAGAGAGAGTCAGCTGCCCCTCCCTCTGCGCTGTGGCCTAGAGTTGAGGTTTCTTTGCTTCCCAGGGAAGAAGCTCCCATCTTCCTAGACAGGCAGCTGATGAAGCAAGGGGTTGAGGTGCTGGTGACTTCTCCGTGCCCGGGTGCTGCAGAGGGACGGCCACTAAGGGCCGCGACATCCGCCCAGTAGCGGGCAGTCCGCAGAGCGTGAAGACTGTGCCCTGTGAAATCACCTTTGATTTTCGCCTTGGTTTGCTGCCCTGGGCAGAAATAGGGTTCTGAAGCCCAGGGCTAGACCAGGCTTCTGATTTACTTCTGGGAGAGGCTTGGGTCACCAGTTGCCTTTTGAGTCAACACCAGGCCCCCTTCCCCCACAATCCTTCACAAAGGGGGAATTAGGAGCACTCGTCTGGAGAGTGAGTACCCCACGTGCCTGTTCAGTGTTCTTTCACCTCCACAATTCACCTCCACAGTGTTCATTCGCCCCCAAAACAATCTTATGGACCCCCAAAACAATCTTATGGATTATAGAGGTGCTAATATTAATAGCCCTTTTCAGAAATTTGGCAGGTTAAGACAAGGTGATGAGCTGGGTTAGAACCCCGCTTTCCTGAGCCTTAAATCAGGCCCTTGTCTGTGTCTGCCTTCCATGGCCCTCCAGTGAGGCTGAGATCTTGAGGAAGCATTTTCAATTGAAATATAGCATAGATTAAAAGGCAAATGTACACAGACCACAAGCACACAACTCATTGAGTTTCACAAAGTGAAACCACAGGTACATGCAGGACCTAGATCAATAAGGAACTTTCCCAGGGGCTGCAAACTTTGGTGTCCTCGCCTAGCCACTGTCTGTGGGGAAATGCTTCTGACTTCATTTTGGGTTTTTAGTGGCACCTTTACTCCCAGGACACAACCCTGTAAGAATTTCCATGATTGGGGGGTTGGGGGTGGGAACAACCCCAACAATTACCACTTAAATATAACTCAGTGGTGAGAGATTTGGGTTCTAGTCTTGCCTTGTCTGCAGACTCACTGTGTAGGTTTGCTTACCTCACTTCTCTTCCCTGAACCTCAGTTTCCCCTTCTGAGACACTCAGTGATTCCTCAGACCTCTCTGCTTGGAAGTGGAGCTGGAACCCCTCTCTGTAGGCCTCCTGTTGCTCACATCCTTGCTTTCAGGTTTTATGTGGAGCTACAGAGTATGAAGTGGTTTCTAGAATTATTGGAAGGATTAAAGAAACAGCCTCTGGACTCACCTCCTAGGCGTGGTTCCCAAAGTCACACCACAGAACTGGGCCACCAAGTGAGCCACTGTCCCTGCCACATGGACAAGCTGCCTGCTGAGGTGAGAGTCAGCTGCCCTGCTGGCGCCAGAAGCACATCGTGGCTGCCGTGAACCACAGGGCAAGTTGGGGCCCCCACGAACTCAGTTTCTCCACAGGAGATGGCACAAGGCTTCTGATGGGTGAAAGGGAATTACATCCAGTTCCCTGGCTCCACGAGAGCTGAGAAACGTGTTGCTAGCTCGCCAAGCTCTGTGGACAGAGAAGCACTCTCAAAGCAGGCTCCACTACACAGTGTTCGATTTCACCACTGAAACCACCCAGACCAGGCCTGTGCAGGATGGTTTGTGATAACAAACGTGACATCTCACAGCCACGGATGCAGCATTTTTACTCTACACTCTACCGTGTCTCCACTCATCACCATCCATCACTGGGTGCTGCACAACCACTAGACTATATTTACTCAGATATTCTGTTCATTTTTACTCAGATATTTCTGTTCATTTCTGTTCATTGTTATTCTGTTCTGTGTCCATGGGTCTGATCTTCTTCACTCTGGAATTTGTTCACATCGTCTAAATTGTTGAATTTGTTGGCTAGTCGAGAGTGGATTAAGTCAATCAACTAAACCCCCAGTGCATGAGTAAACTGCCGTCCCAGCTGGCATACTTGAGGATGGCTCCACAGGTTAGGACCAGAGCCAGGCCACCTGACCAGGTGTTGACACAGCAGAGATAAGGGGGCACCCTCCAGGCCTCTCTGTGGCCAGGCCAGCACCAGCCCCTGAGAGGGGATGAAAGCCTCAGCCTTACAGTGTCTTGAAGCCTTGTGTTTGAGGACGCTTCTGGGGATGTCTGCCACCTAAGCCATAGGCCCCAGGCCACCCCACAGCTGGTTGGACCAGAAGCAGACCCTGGGCTGGCTAACCCAGTCTCTTTCCTGGGAATGTAGCTTGGGAACTGACTTTCACTGGGATGAATTTTGAATGTGGGAGCTGCAACCGTGTGTCAGTTTGTTAGAGAAGGATGAGTGCAGCAGAGGCAGACAGCAGGCGACTCCGGGAAAGTCTCTTGAGGGCCTTCTGGATCCCAAATCTGTGCTGTTCCTTTGTCCTTAGAGCTTTAGAATTCTTTTTCCCTAAAGCTCCCTTGAAGAGGCCAGAGTGTCTGCTACCAACAACCCACAGTCCTGAAGTCATGTGTGTAACAAAGTAAAATGGTGTTAATATTCGGCATCAAAATTTCTCTGATGGGGAATAGGCATGGGGACTGCTCTTTGGAAAAATACTTTGATAAACCACTAAGCATGCTGATAAGGGTCAGGCCACCAAAGAGACATGGTCTGAGGTTTGTTTTGCAGAGACTTGGGTCTTTCTCCAGGGAGGGAGCAGGAAAGGAGAGTAAAGAAAGCAGAGAAGGGAAGTAGCTGAGGGGCCAAGACGGGCCTGCACTGCCTGAAGCAAAGGGCCCAGGAAACCTCTGGTGCTGGTGGATGGATTTCCAGAACATGCCTGGGTAATAAAGTTTGATGTTGCTTGCAGAATGGTAGACAAGACAATTCTTCCCCAAACTCCCACATTTGATCAAAATCTGCCATCTGCACTGCTTTATGTGCATTGGTTTTCTTTCCTTTGGCATGTGATGGTGGAGAGAATAACTGTGGGGACATAGGAAAGAAGCCAGTGTAGAGCACAGGTACCCCTTGGGGAAACAGGAGCCCAAAGCTGGAATTGCTTCACCAGTTATATTCCTTACCCCCTTGGAATTCATGGTTACCTTAGGGAAATCTTTAAAAGAGCTTGGAGTCAAAAGTTCTAGCCTAGCTTATTTAGATCTTAAGAGGCACAGAGGCTCCAACTAACATTGAGGTTGGTTAAGAGCCTAAGAGATTGCAATTCTAAGCACCTGAAGAAGGTTGAAGTAGACATGCCCAGGACAGCTCTGTGCCCAGAAATGGGGCATTGATTACAATTGGCCTCAACCAATTTCAACAGTCCTGTTCCCCACTTTTGAAGTTAAGGGTAGTCTTCATGACCCAGTTCTGGCTACTGAGACCTAAGCAGACTTCTGCCAAGTTGGGTGTGGTAGGGTGGGACTGGGATTCTGAAAGTTTTCATTTTCTCCTGCTTTGAATACAGACACAATGGTTGGTGTGGTGGCAGCCGTTTTGTTACTGTGAGGGAAAGGTCAAGATGGTAGGGGCGTGTATCCTGACACAGGAATTGCTGAACCAAAACCAGCAGCCACCTACCTCTGGTCTTATTATATTAGAAAAATAAACCTTTTTGGTTTATAGCCACTAGTTAGGTTTTCTGATTCTTGCACTAAACACATTTCTAGCTGGTATAGAGGTAGATGAAGGAAACTGCTCCCCAAATGACTTGGTTTTACTCATGTTTGAGAGTTAAAGACAAATTCAGAGGACAATTTAATCAGATGCCTGGAACCAATAGGCTCAGCTCCAGCCCCAGTAGAGCCTAGAAGACAACTGCCAAATCTCATTACTGAAGGCACAGAACAGCCCTCCAGTGAAGCATCAAACTTAATAGTGTATCTCAATCTCATCCACGGCAAAGCCAAGGCAGCAAAATGAAACCAGTGATGGATGCGGCCATATCAGCTGTTAGCTTGCTATGGTTTTAGTCCCTTAATCACCAGCAGCTTCAGGATCCCACTGGAGAAATGGATGATCAAACAAGAGAGCTGAGACAAGGCATGCCATCTCTAGCTTGCAGGAACAAGAGCAGACATTCAGAATAGGGAACTCTAGTCCCTATTTCAAATGTGAGAAAACAAAGAGGATGAGTGTTTAATGTCGCATTTAACATTTATCAGACACTTATTGAGTACCTACTGCATACCAGGCCCCATGCTGGGTGTCAGTGAATTTCTCTGAGTGTCATGGGAACAATGAATCGCAGACACAAATAGCTGCAATATAAACCAAGGGAACCTTGGTGATCTTCATAGAGGAGCAAAATACACAGGAGTCTTGGGGAGTAACTTTGTATTTCCAGAGGACTGGAGGAAATGATTCCTCTCAGCTGTACAATCACTGTTGGGGCACGTATAAATGAGCACAAAAAGGAAAAGGAAAAGGAGGGAAAGGAACATACTTATTCGTGACACAGAAACCCTGTTCCTAATTGGTCCACGGCAATTAGGACATGTTAAATGAGCACATTTGTTAGGGAATGGACACTTCTAGCACGTAAGTGAGAGGTCTTTTGCCATTTTCCAGAATAGGACTGAAACCCTGAAAGGGAAAAAATATGGTTCATGGTCTCACAGTCAATGAGTGCTAAGTCAGAATTTGAATTCAGGTATGCCTGAATCCAGTCTAGACTAAATCCATACTCTCCCGACTCTTTCTACTGGTCAGGAGACACTTTCAGAAAATCCAGCTGAAATTGTCTTAAATAGACAAGGGAATTTACAGGACCATGTGACAGCATCTAGATGTAGGCTCAGGTAAGGGTTGATCCAGCTACTCAAATGATGTCACCAAAGGCCTAGTTTCTATTGATCGGACAGTGCAATGTTGTTTAGCTTCTTCCTCTAGACTTTATAACTTCTACACTATTGACTAAAGGAAGAGAGAAGGCATACTCTAGTAGCCCTTGTGGAAAGGAGAGAGGACTAGCTTCACCTTTCCAGAAATCCTGGTGAACATGTCTTCATCTCATTGACCGGTGGGTCATGTACCCATCTTTGAAGCACTAGTGTGGGTCTCCGGGGATGACTTTTATATATAGAAAAGGCTATCTTTGTTATTTAAAAATTTGAATTTAATGTCAAATATATTAGTGTTAGAAATTAAAAACCTACTTCTTTAAACTTTGAAGTTCAACTTATAAACCTTCATTCTAGATCTAACAAACTTTAATAATCAAATTTAAGGGGGCCTTTGTAATTAACTTAAACATCTTAAACTACATTATTAAATTTAATACAGTTGATCTTATTTTTAGTATGTTAATTATCTGCCTAATAAATTGAAACTTTTAAACATTTAAGTAATGCTTGCCACATGGTGATTCTCAAGGCATCTTGCATGTTCCAAATCAGCTTACAAACTTAATGAAATCACATATATTTTTAATGTAAAATCATAAGTCTAACTCAATTACTCAATTAAACTTTTTAACTGGAACCATAAGTTAATACTCAGAGGCCCCAATATACCAAATAATCTTGAACATCACAGGTAAATTAAAAGTACCAAATATACACAAATTATTCCTAAACCAAACACATAAAAAAATACTCAAATGTGCATGATTTGTTGTTTCTCTTAATGATACTAAAATATTTTTTTCTTTTTCTGTTTATCGAGGTAACATTAGTTTACAACACTTTGTAGGTGCTAGGTCTGCAGGTTCACACCTCAGCAACTATATACATCTCCCCACAGCTACCACTAAAGGTGTAGTCGCCACCCACCACCAAGCAGTGGCCCCCCTACCCTTTCCCTACCTTTCCCCTCTGGTGACCACCATTCTGTTGTCAGAATCTAAGGGTTTGTTTTGGTTCTGTTTTGTTTGTTCAATTGCTTTTTTCCCCTTTATATTCGCAAATGAGTAAAATCATCTGGCGTTTGTCTTTCTCCTTCTGATTTATTTCAGTTAACATGATTCCCTCAAGGTCCATCCATGTTATTACAAATGGCACAATTTCATCTTTTTTTTTTTTAATGACTGAGTGACATTATATTGCCGGCATATATGTACATCTAAAAAACACATCTTCTTAATCCATTTATCTGTCCTTGGGCACTTGGGCTGATTCTAGAGATAGGGGTGCATATATTTTTGTGAGTTAGTGTTTTCATATTCTTTGGGTGTACACCCAGGAGTAGGATTGCTGGATCACAGGGTAGCTCTGTTTTTAATTTTTTGAGCAACCTGGGAGCTGTTTTCCTTAGGCGCTGCACCAATTGACCTTCCCATCAATAGAGCATGAGAGATCCCTTTTCTCTACATCCTCACCAAGACTTGCTGTTTCTGAAGTTTTTGATAATAGCCATTCCAAATGTGTGAGATGAAATCTCACTGTGGTTCTGATTTGCATTTCCTTAACGTGTTTATTGGTCATCTGTACATCTTCTTAGCTAAAATGCCTATTTAGAGCCTCTGCCCATTTTTCAACCAGGCTATTTATTTTTTGCTTTGAGTTATATGAGTTGTCTGTCTATTTTGGATATTAACCCTTTGTCTGATATATAGTTATCCAGTACCTTCTCCCATTCAGTAAGCTGCCTTTTTATTTCAACGATGGTTTCTTTCCCTGTCCAGAAACTTTTTAGTTTGATATAGGCCATTTGTTTAGATTCTCTTTTGTTTCTCTTGCTGTTGGAGACAAATTCACAAAGGCATCGCTGAGCTCTATGTTCAAGGGTTTAGCACTGATGTTTTCTTCAGTGTATTTATGGTTTCAGGTCTTACCTTCAAGTCTCTGATCTATTTTCAATTGATTTCAGTATATGGGTATAAGATAGTGGCCTAGTTTCTTTCTTTTGCATGTGGCCATCCAGTTTTCCTAACAACCATTTATTGAAGAGACTTTCTTTTCTCTGAATTACATGCTCTTGGCTCCTTTATCATAAATTAGTTGGCCGTATATGTATGGTTTTATTTCTGGGCTCTCAATTCTGTTCCATTGATCTGTGCCTGTTTTATATTTCTAATACCTTACTATTTTGGTGATTGTAACGCTAAATTTTCTTGGGATTAAAAGACTCTTCCCAGTTAAGAAACACAATCTTCTAAGAAAGACAGATTCCTGTCTCAGAGCAAAGAGCCCATGTAGATTTGCAAAAGCCTGGGTTGGAACCCAAACATGATTCAAACCTGCCCCCAGCTGCTGCTGAGACACTCAGACCCAGGTAGCACTGCTGTAATAGGAGTCCTTAAAAACCGACCTGCCTGCCAGTGCTATTTATCTTGGCTGCTGAGATATCTGATCACACAGGGTCTGACAGGGTTTGGATGTCATTTTCATCACTTTGCCTAACAACCTTGCACACAGACTTAACCTCTCTGTACTGTAGTTTTATGTCCGATCGACAGGATAGTAATACTAGCCAACACTCAATTTCACTACGCTAATAATAATCACCGGCATTGGTCAAAATGTACTTTGAGTCAGTACATGCGTGTGCTCTTTCTATGAATGAGGTAATGTAATCTTCCCAACAACCCTATGAAGCAAACATTATTGCTCTTATCTCCATCGTGTGCAAAGAAAACTAAGGCGGAGAATTGGAGTAATTTCCCCAAGGAGACACAGGTAGGAAGTGGTCAAGCTGGCATTTAACCTAGATATCCCAGCTCCAGTTCTAGCCCAACACTTATTACACACATATAAAATATATGTGTGCATACATTGCATATCCATACATTATAATTAGGAGTACACTATATGTTTTATATGCTTTCATATATTATATGATTTGCCAGAGAGATCTTTTTAAAACAAAAATCAAATTATGTCACCCCCATCCACTCCTACCCTAGTTTAAAATGCACCCAAGGTTTTACGCCATTCCTGGAGCAGAGACCCCTGCTGTGCCCTGTGAGCCTCCAGCCCACCCAAGGCCTCTCAGACCACCCTCCCTGCCGTCTCTGCCCCAGCAGCCCGGCCTCCTCCCCTCTCACACTCACCAGGCTTCTCTGTCCTCCTCAGGACCTGGGCCCGCACCCCGCCGCCTCAGCTTTCCTCTTTATACCTTTTACTTCTTCTCAGTCTTCATTTCCTCAGGGAGGTTCTCTCATCAACTCAAGTCCTTCTGTATGCAGGATCTGGAGCACAGGCCCCTCTCGTGGCTGCGCGTTTCTGCCGTGACTGTGATTGTCTCGTAGCATCTGGGCTGTGAGCTCCAGGGTGCCGTGGGCCCTGCTGACCTCTCTGTCACGAGCGCCTGTTCAGCGCCTTGTACCTAGCAGGACGCACTTAGTACTGAAATCTTAATAAATGAATGACTGGTTAAAAGTGTTCCCGACCTAGCGAGGCCGCATCCTTGCCCACGGTCATGTCTCTGCCTGCCTGTGCAGCTGCTGCGTCGCCAGCCACGTCATGTCGCCCTCAGTCACTCGGTCAGGAGGCACTAGTCCGTCCTTATCACATGCTTGGTATTGGCCCAGTAGCTGGGATCTCGTGGGACTCAGTCTTTGCTTTCCTGGAAGTTATGCTCTAGTGGAGAGGGTGGTATACAATGAACAGATAAACACATTGAGTAATGTCAAAACCAAAGGAATGCAATAGGGTGGGGTGGGTGACCACTTAAGCTCAAGGGCCCAGGGTGGCTTCTCCCCTCCTCGAGGTGGCCTTTGAGCAGAAGCTTGCAGAAGTGGCAGAGAAAAGTCCTGCAAAGGCCTGGAGAAGCGTTCCAGGCGGACTGTGGCGCCAGCGCCCTGTCCTGAGCAAGGAGCGCTGGGCGCGTCTGCAGACGGGCAGGGAGGCCACGTGCTGGAGCGGTGTGCACCAGGGGAAGAGGCAGGCAGGGCACGAGGGTCACACTCAGCCCCTGAGCTTGGGGAAGTCCACAGCCGCTCACCTTTGTTGCTGCACTCGTTGGTTTGAGGTGCTGCCGGAAGCTCCGGAGACAATGGAGCCAGAACGAGTAGGTTCACGAGGCCACTTGTGCCCACTCACCAGCACCCTGAGCTGGGTCAAGCAGGCCCCCAGCATCGTGCTCACACTGGGCGCCTCTCCGTGCAAGTGTGCTGGCCTCAGAATCAGTGTTTTCAAAACGGACGCCCCTCTTGATGCAGCCTCTCTCCTCCGCCCCCCGATGCCAATTCAGTGATAATGTCTATGGAATGAGCTGGAGAAGTCCGCCAGGACATTAAGCAAAGTCCCCAGAGACCTTGAGGCCCTGGGGGTGCGGAGGACCCGGCCAGGGCTGCAGCCACACCCGCCCTGTCAGGATGCTCCTCCCGTGGCTCTCACGTCACAGCACCATCATCTCTGGAAGCACATGTTGGAACAGGACCACAGGGCCCCAATCCCAGCGCGTCCAACTCAGCATGTCTGAGACTCTGCATTTCTAGCAAGTTCTCAGGTGAGGCTGATGCTGCAAATCCAGACCACACTTTGAGAGCCACTGACCTGAGGCAGAGGCCTCTCCCGCAGCAGGGTCCTCTTGGCCTGTGCTGGGGGGGCCTCACAGTGCTGGGGTCAGCTTCCAGCAATTGATCACTCTCTTCCTCTGATTAAACAGGCTTTAGGGGGCTCGCTCCTCTCTGGGTTCCTGTCTGCCAGTGTGACCCCATTCTTTCCCTCCTTCCTTCTACTCAGGGATGTCAGCATCCTGCGGAAGAGGCCCTGTGCGCAGCCGGAGTGAGGTGTGCAGAGATGGCTTAGTGGAGCAAACAGAACTACAAGGAAAATTTATACAAGGAACCTCCTGTTATAAGTGCCCACTTAAGAGAGGAGCATACTTTCTCCGTGTTTGAACACTGGTTACTCCTTTTATCTGCCCAGTATAAATCATTCATGCCAGATGTTGGGCATAAGAGAAGCAACATGAATGAGCGAAGGAAGCACGGTTGATGCACTGATTAAACCGTCAGTGGAAGTGCTTTCCCCGGAGAGAAGGGGAGAAAGCAGCTCTGCTAGAGCCAGGCAGCAGGCAGACTCTGTGCAACCCACTGGGGGGAGAATCCCCCCTCTTCCAGCCTCAGGAGCCCAGCGCTGACTTAACTGTCCACCCAGCTCAAAGGCTCAAAAGATGAGACCTGGAGTCTGCCTTTAGTAAATGTTCTTATTTCTCTGCTTTTCGTTGGTCATAATTTTCCTTAATTTCCTAACTGACATTTTCGCTGAAAAATTCCAACCTCGTGTTAGGCTACTCTAAGAAAAGAACGCTTTCCCACATTTCATGACTAGACACCTAATATGGACTCATTTTGCTAGGGTGGCTTAGGGATTACGAAGCCTGCTGGCCGCTGTGAACAAGGGTAAGGCCTGGTGTCCTTTGGTGCCGGCGCCTTGACCCAACTTGCATTCCCACATCTGCTCTGGTGCTGAGCTGAATCCATAGCAACAGCCAGCATCCTAGTCTCACCGTGGGGGATTGAGGCTCTGAGGGATGAAGTGGCCTGTCCGTGCTTGCCCAGCCAGACTCTGGCCCAGCCTGGCCCAGGGTGTGCATGTGGAAGTCCCGTGAGGACTGGTCCAGCTTGAAGGAAGGGCCCAGTACTGGGACTCCCAAGGGGAAGTTTGCAGGAACGTGAGACGGCGTCCATCAGGAGCTGCTTTCTGTCCAGGCTCCGACTCTTGGCTAAGTCCTGAGACCACTCAGCCTCTGCTTTCCCAGCTGTGTAATGGAAGGAGGACTTAGAGCTACTCAGCAGCGTGGTTCGATTAGGCAGGACCATGTGTATAAAGCACTTGGTTCATGGCAGGAACTTGTCAATGTTAGTGTCCCTTTGACGCCCCCCCACCACCACCACTCCACACACACCCCGAAACCATTGGTGATCTCCACGCTTCACTCCCCCACCCACCCTGCCCTCCCTAACCTCACACAGCCTTTGGTGACAAGATGAGCACAGATTTCACAAGGTACCCAAGACTGACATGACTCAAAGGGCACAAAACAACTTCTTTGTTCCCTAGATTTTGCAAGAAATGTCCCCCGGCACACAGCAACTGGTTTCGTGAGAATGAATGACAAAGCTGATTGCTGCTTCACAAAGAGGAGGTGGAAAAGAAAAAAAGGACGCACATTTTAAGGATCAGTCTTTTCAAATGTCAGTGACTTAACATCAGGGAGCTACGAGCTGGAGGCCCTCTTGGGATTCTGCTCCTGGGGATTTCTGTGCCTGCATTTTACTCATTTAAATTCTGCATTTCAGCCCACTCTGCCTCCATTGATCTGCTGCCATCTGACACTTGTAATCCCAGTGGCTCTAATTGTCTCAGAAGGACGTCGCTTTCCAGGGCGGGCACACTTTGGGGACAGTTTATAGGGATGCGGGACAGCAGGGCCAGGCACAGCTTTGGAGGCAGAGGTCATTGGCCGTGGGCAGGGCCGGGCCACTCCGAGCTCTGGTCTCCCTGCCTGTAAAATAGAGCATCTTTGTGACTTCCTGAGGAAGGTGATGTTGGGTTCAGGGATAAACAAGGTCAGATGTGGTGGCACAAGAAGGCAGAATTTTTGCACAGTGAGCTACAGCATTCTCACGGAAACATTTTATTACGGCGAAGAAAATGTATGAGCACTGAAATGCCAGGTAGCACCGATTGCTCTGTGAGCAACACAGCGCTGGTGACATCGGTTGTCAAATTTCAGAGATTCACTACTTTCCCCAGGCCATTACCAATGCAGCCCGGTTCCTGCGATCTGTGGTCTCAATTGAGAAAATAAAATATGAACACGACATCTGCAGAAACGACTTTGTATTTCAGCACTTAGATTAGAAGGCGGGTTCAATCCTCTGGCTTTTGTTGTTGGTGTTTCTATCAGTGATAACAAATAAACATGTGGAGGCAAAACTGATCAACCGTTTCATTGCTTTTAAGAAATGACAGGATGAACGACTTCTTTAAGTCAGTGTGTCACCGCATTTAATTTGAGGATGTTGTTTAGAGACTCTATAGAATGTTTTCCAGGGCAAAACATATTAACTATTTATGAGAATAAAACCAAAAGACAAACGACCAATTCCAGTTAAGAGGGAAATTATCGTGGTGGTCGATTTGAAGCACAGGCTCCCTTCCCAGGGGAGGAAGGCAGGGGCTGTGCAGGATTACAAAAGAACAAGGAGAGAAAGTCCGCAGTGCTCACCAGAAGCCCTGCAGGTAGAGGCAGTGGTGCTTCTGCTGCCCAGGCCCCTGAACTTGATGGGCCACCTGCTCTGTCCAGCTCCTCCTCCTCAAACGGAGGACAACTCTTCCTCTGCAGCAAGTGTTCTGGCTTGTGGTGAGGGGCCATTGGGCGAAACAGTCCCAAAATTGCACTTCATGCCTCCAGTTTCATTTAATCTTGTGACTTGCTCAAGGTCACGGAGCTAACAAGCAGCGAAGACAGGATTCGAACCATAAGGAAAGAAAACAAGGGTCATTATAAATCCCACAGCTATCAGAGCCATCATGAGGTTGTAGCGAGAAGAGAAAAAATACTCCATCATTCCTTAGCAAATATTTATTGCTTAGTCTGAGCCAGGCGTGAAGATTATGATGACATATGGTGCTGTGTGTGGGGAGACGTACAATGAGCAAAGAGATAAAATAATTCTAGAGAGTGGTAATTGCTATGAAGAAAGCAGAGCATGGGGTTTTGGTGATGTGGGGTGAGGGGTGGCAAATTTTAATTGAGGCTGGGGCAGACATCTCTGAGGAGGTGACTTCTGAGTGGAGGCCAGAGGGAGTGAACAGGAAGGGCAATGGGGAGCTCGAGTGAGGGAGCAGCAAATTCCCAAGCAAGAATGACACTTGGCTGAAGTTCGAAAGGAGGCAGAGTGGCTGGATTTGGTGAGAAATGACCAGAAGGTGAGAGCAGAGATGGAGGCAGAGCCCTGGCATGGGGATTTCAGGGAACGGGGAAGAGATCAGACTTTCTGTTAAGTGAGATGGGAGGTAAGGTGAAGGGGTTATTTTTTGGATTTAAAAATTTTAATTTGTTTGTTGTTGAATAGATAACATGTTCATCTGATTAAAAATTCAGAGATACCAGAAGATTAACGTTTTGTTTGCCTGCCCAGACCCACCCCAGGAGACACGTAGGCACTTATTTCCTGTGTGTATTTGAGGAGATGTTACTCCTGTCTCAATCAAACACACACATTTTTCTCTTTCTCTTTCTTGCCCTCCCTTTTCTTTTATAAATTGTGGTATAATATTCAAACTTTTGCATTTTTTTTTTAACTTCGTGTCTTAGAGATCATTGGTCTTAGTACTGGCAGGGTGTTCCCGGGTGAGTTTTGGTTTCTGCTTAGAACTCCATTATGTAAGTGGGCCATAATTTATTTAACCAGTTCCTATTGATAATCATTTAGGTTATTCCTCTTGCCAAGGGTCTTCAGGAGGAATAACATTCTGATTTAGGCTTTAGGAAAAAAACTTCTGGCTACTTCTAGGAGAGCAAGAGTGGAAGCTGGGATCTAGCCCTGCCCAGTTAAGAAGGTCTGTCAGGGTCCAAGAAAAAGAAGACAATGGTTTGGGACAGGGTGGTGGCAGCGAGAGCTTGAGAAATAGGTGGATGTGGGATGTTTAGAAAAAGGAAGCGACGGCACTAGCTGATGACTTAGATATGGGGGTGGGGGTGGGGAGGAGTTGAACAAATTAGAAAAAGGAAAACTTTTGAGATTTAGCAATTGTGAAGATGGCAAGACTCCCTTAATCTCTCAACAGCATTCATGGCTGACTTTTGCAAACAGCAGGTGACGAAGGCAGGAGGTCTGGAAAAGACAGATCCTCTGCGTGAGACTCTTCCTTATACAGCAAAACAAAACAAAAACCAACAACCATACTATATGCACTAAAAGTAACACACCTTTATTTGGAATTTTCCACCCTCCATGGGGTCGGTCCCAGTGGAATCAGTCCCGAGGAATGTCCTCTGGTCTCAGCAGCTGCTCTTTCTTGGTCTCCTTTGCAAGGCTTTGTCAGTCTGAACACCAGCATCCTCAGGGATCAGCCCTGAGCCCCAGTTCCTCCCTGCCTGTGCCATCTCCATGAAGGATCCCATTCTGCCTTGTGGCTTTTAATGCAGCTAGATGTCGACTGGCAGATTCCTGTCTTCACCCTCTCCCCTGAGTTCTCCATGGAGACTCGGCTAACCAGCTGCTCACTCACCTGGACGTTGACTAGACATCTCACACTTAACGTGTTCCAAACAGAAGTCTTGACCCTCTCTTCACAACCCTGCTTTCCCAGGTCTGCCACCTGTCAGTAAATGGCCACCCCCCACCCCCATCCACCCAGAGGCATAAGCTACAATCCCGGAGTCATATTTGATACTCCACCTTCTCTTCTTCAGCAAACCTTCTTGGTTCCTACTAGAAGCATCTTCCCAACTCCACCCACATCTCTTCCCCACCATCCACGCCTCTCACCTGCATCATCTTTCACTGGACAATGTTACTGGGGAGGCCACTCATCTACTCTCTTTGCTGCCATTCTTGTCTGTCTGGAGCCATTCTCCACACACTGGCCGAATGGATCTTTTCGAAGGTAAGTCAACTCATGCCCTGTCCTTGTCAAAAACTCCATGCGTCCCTATAAGCTCATATTAAGAGTCTCTCCTGTGGCACCTGACTCCTCCCAGCCCCACGGACATCTCTCTCCTGGGTTCTTTATGCGCCCATCTGGTCTCCCTCCCCTTTCCTGAACACGCAGGGCCAGGCCATTTGTACTCACTGTACCCGGAACACTTTTCTCCACATCATCCTAGCTTTAAAGCTCCCCCTCTCAACTTGATAAAGCCTCTCTACCCCACCCCGCATTGCTTATGTCTGCCGATTCTGATAGAGCCCTGTGTGAAACTCTCAAGCAACCAGCACCGTATTTCCTTTTGTTCCTCGACCTTTTAGTACCACTTCTAGATTAGCGCTTTGGGTAGCGCACAGATAACCCACCCTTTGATCTGGCTCAGCCCATCACAGAGCACAATAAATGTCATGCTAAATGTCAGTCAGTGTGATTGTGCTTCCTTCACCAACCCTACCCCAGAAGGTTTCAATAAAGATCGTTTTATTGATTGATTAACTTTTTCAAATTCAGTACCACTTTGATTATGTACTTTCTGCTTAAAAATTCTATGAATTTTACTTTGATGTGCCCAGTCCCTTTAGAAATGTTTGATCTTCACTCTCCATTCGGGAACAACACTTGGCACAGGCTTCCAAAGAAGTGGTTGGAACTCTGCAAACAAATATTTTGATGTATTAGAAGAAAGTGGATATTCCATTTGTATTAAATTCAAGTTTTATGAAACAGATCCTCTTTGTGAGGCAGGAACATACAGAGTCTCAGTAGGTGACATAAGCTTTATTTCAAAGCCTGCCACCTGTCACACATTTGAACAGTCCCCTGGACACGAGAACACCACTTCATTCCAGCCCAGCTACTTTGTTCAATCAACACTTTAAGAGGCTTCGAGAAGTCCAGAAGTTTCAGAAAGTGAGTGGGAGCCACCTGACTTTGGAGTCACCAAAGTCCATCATCCTCCCCTTCAAGTAAAAGAACAAATACCAGGCGGTGTTGGTGTCTCCTTTCCCAAAACAGTTACGTTCTCTCAATCACACATAGTGAATGCGTTATGGACAAAATTGTTTTCTACTGGCATAAAGGTACCGTTCTAATGAATCACTATCCACTCCTTTTGCAGAGTTTTCTATTGTCTGGTTAGAGGATGCTGGTGTTCTTTCAGTTAGGAACAAGGGTGTACAAGATGATCCATTGGGGTGGGAGAATACTAGGATTTGCATTTATGTTGATTTTAAAATAAGATAGACTTTCAACTTTACTGATATTTATAAAGCTATCTGACCCCAAAGACCACCCTTGGTCATGTGTCATGGACAGTAAGCCTAGGAGTGCCAGTGTGGGGGGGACAGGGAGGGGAGGGTGGAGGATGGGGAGTGTTTTACTCACTCACTGGCCTTCAGCACCTCACCATGTATTGCAGTGTCCCCCCTGCAAGAGACCTTCAATAGGGTTTAAGGGACAGAACTTAGATCTCTATATGGTAGAATTTTTATAATACTTGAAAAACTGGCGGTATATGTTCCTGGATCTTTCTCCCCTTAAGCATCTGCTAACAAATGGTTCTACTAAAAGACAAAAATAGGTTTATAATCTACACACATTCTTTTCTCACTTAACCACATGGTTTGGACATCTTTTCATAAAAGTATATATAGCTTTACCTCATTTTCCCCTACCTTATTCTGTTAAATATTTGCATAAGATTAATTTGTTCCTAAAAAAGAAATTCATAGGGTGAGTTTTCAGAAGTGGAAAAGATAATTGCTATGTAAACTGATGGTATAAGATTAGGGCAAGTTTATAAATGAAACTTATAAATGATCCTGAGCGTTATGAAACTGAACAACAACAACAAAAAGAATAAGAGAGACAAAGGAAACTATGCAGTGATGGCTGGGACTGTCGCTGTTGTAAACCACCTGTACTGACGGCCCATGGAGGTGGCTGCAGGAGGCTGCTCCTGAGCTCAATGCTGGTCCTTGCAAATGCAAGGAGCTTCCTCCAGGCCAAGAGAGGATAGTAAATGAAACTCCTTGTGAAGTCAAAACCTTGAACTTGCATGGTATATCTTGGGGGAAAAGACACTTTTCCTCAATACAGATGACTGTAATTTATTTTCCTGTTTCCTGATCTTTTGGACCTTTGGTTGTGTGTTGGCGCACGCAGCACCACTGCAACAGGATACCATGGAGCGGCTGGCTCCCACCACAGGAACGCGCTTTCTCACAGCTCCAGGGAGGGAATTGTGGACAGGGGCATGGACTCGCTGGGGGGTCCTGAGGTCTCCCCCTGGCTACAGAGAGCTGCCTTCTTCCTGTGTCGGCACGTGGCCTCTTCTCTGCAAGCCTCGTGTCTCTTCCTCTTCTTCTAAGGACGCCAGTCACACTGGACTAGGGCTCACCCCGATTATTTCATTTCACCTTAATTAAAGTTAAGACCTTATGTCTCCAAATACAGTCACTTTCTCCAAATACAGTCACTTTCACATATAAATTGGAGGGGGTCACGATGTCTGTTATAACAGGGTTGATTCTGTATTTTCACTAGCTATTTCCTCACCTCCACACTGGCTGATCTATGCCAACGCCTCCCACCTTCCATACTCTGCTGAATACTCCCCCTCCCAATACCACCTGGTGTGTTACAAACATCGTTCCCTTGGAACAACTGTAAAAGTCACCTTCTATTTGGTTTCCTGGCTTTAATTACCACCCCCCCATCCATTCTCTGCACAGACATTGTTTTTTTTTTTTTTCAGACATTGTTTTTTAAAAAAGAAATGGATTTCTAATCTAATCACCCCGTTCCTTGTCCTCATATACTTCCCTGGCTCGTTGCTTTTAAATTAAAATGCCACCTCCTTAGCTTAGTGGGCAAAGTTTTCTACAACCAGACCTCTCTCTACTGCCTTCGCCCCCCCACACCTGCCCACATTATGTAGCCACATGGGGCAGCTGCCATGTCCTCAAGGAATCAGATCTTTTCTCCCTTCAGGGCAGGGGTTGTTTCTGCTGCCCTCCCATTCATCCTTCACATTTCAGGTTAAAGATCACTCTCTCTGAAGTCTTCCTTGAACCACAAGGTCAGGTTGTATTGTCCCAGCCCCCCACACACCTTGGGGCTTTCTCTGCAACATTATCACACATCACAGTCATTGGTGTCATTTAAGATGTGTCCCTGTCACTGGGCTGAGAGCTCTGGGAGGTCAGGGACTTGTTCATCTCTGCGTCCCTATGCCCAGTACATTTCCTGGCATAAAATAGACTTTCAATAAATCTTTATCTTGTGTTCAGCTCTTCTCTCCTTGTGTTCAGCTCTTCTCTCTATCTGGAAGGTCTTTTTCATCCTCATCCAACTGGCAAATTGAGGCCAGGCAGCTCCTCGATCTCTCTGATTAGTCTGTGACTCCTTCCCAGCAGGGTCTGTGTCCCCAGTGCTCGATACAGAGTGGCGCGGTGGCACGCGGTAAGCCTGCCAACCGAGGCAGAACATTTTTACTCGCTGTGTAACCACGTCTTCCATCATTGCCCTATGATGGTGCTTGAATCAGGAAGTAGATAAAAACTATCTTCAGTCTTCAGGCTGACTCATCATGACCATCGCTAGTTAGAAACACTACAGAAGACTGACATGGTTAAGATGGTTCCTGGGAAAATGATTTTTAAAAAATCAGAAGACTCACCTCTTGAGGGTAACATGGAAAACTGTGAAAAGTGGGGAAAATCAGATCTGGTTGAAGCAATCAAACTAAAACAAGCTGCCCATGTAAAATTTGTTCTTTATTAAGTGTTGGAAGGGGACTGCCTTTGGGAAATGTTAGCCCTGCACAACTTCACCAAAGAAAATTGAACTTGCGAGTGTCTCTGCCCTCTGGTCCAACATGACCAGGAACGCCCCCAGAGCTGAACAAGCCAGGTTTATTACTTGTTGCAGGGAGGGGGAACACACACGGTGGGGGACCTACGGGTGTCTCAGTAAAAGTATGTTAAAAAGAACCTACCAGAACCTACTAGAAATTTTAAACTTAGGCTGGGTGTATGGAAGTGGGGCCTGCTCCAGATTGGCTACTTGGAAAGCAGGGGCATTCTATGATTAGGGTGCTCAATAATCTAATCTCTGGAGAAGGCAGACTATAATCAGATAGAACTCGAACTGGTAGAGAAGCGGCAGTGACTCATTTTAGCCAAGAGAGGGGGATGTTTGGTATTGTGGGTTGCACCGTGCCCCTGTTTTAGACAACATAATGAAGCAGGCTTGCTTTGTCTTATTTTATCATCTAAGTAACCTTGTCTGAAGTTGGTATTGTCCTACTGTTAATGTCCAATAGAAGAATATCACGACTAAGCTGTGTGAGCCAAACCAACTTCCAAATGTCAGGGATTTTCCCACACCCCACCCCCCAGGAAAATTAAGAAAGTTCACAAGGTACTAAAGTAAAACCCAATATGCAAATTATTAAATAAGTGAAATGTTTATTACGAAATTTGCATGTAAAAGACTCACTTTGAGAAGATAATTTCCATGAAATAAAAGAGGGATTGGAAACCATTTCACAATATTGTATTGAAAAACCACCAAAGAATTAAATTGGCGTAATGGCACTGGCTCTGGAAAATTCTTTCACAGCAGTTCATCACTGTTGATATAATCCTAATTAAAATTATCGGATTCCGGTTTTGGTGGGGATGTAAATTTGCTACTGTCTTTGGAAGAGCAATTTGGCTATATCCTTGAAAATTAAAATTGCATTTGGCTTTTGAGGCAGCAATTTTACTTTTGGAGATTTATTCTGCAGAGAAAATTGCACATGTTTATAGAGGTATATACAAGGATATTACTAAGTATTGCCTATAGCAATAAAAGAGCGGATAAAATACTAAGGTCCTCCGGTCGGAAACTGGTTAAATACATTACGGCACAATCATGCTCCCAAGAACTAGAGAGCCTCAAAAAGCTCAGCGGGCCCTGCAGCGACAGGGCTCAGCCCAGACTGGTGGCCATTCATCGGTGATGGGTGGTGAAAAGGGTGAAGCCTCCAGGGACCCCAGGAAGCACGCCCAACTGATGCCCTGAGCAGCTCCCCACCCCACTGCTCCAAGTCCTGCTGGGGTTCTGGTGTAGCTCTGCAGGGTCAGGGAGGAAGAGAGCCTCCACTGCGCAGTCTATGACCAGTCTGTGACCCGACCCTCCTCGGTGGCCGGCATCACATGGCAACCGGGGACACCCCTGCACTGATGGTGGGAGAATGAGGCCCATTGCTGAGCTGCTCGGGCCCTGACCACCCCTAGAATTCAGAGAGCCCACGGAGGCTGCGACCCTGAAGCCCCCCTCTCGCTCATCGATCGCTGCAACCCGGCAGCTAGGACGGCAGGAGCTTCCCCCGACTGCTGGGAAAAGCCTAGGCCGAGGTGGAGAAAGGACCGGAGCGGTCTCCTCTCCCCGGCGCGTCCTGTCAACCCTGAGCGCGCGCCAGCTGCTAACGCACCCGCATCACCATGGCAACCTGGGGCGCTCGGTTTGCTTTAAGACCCTGGCGCGCGCCGGTTGCCCTGGAGCCCCCCCTCCCTGCGCTTCCGGGAGGGCCCGTGTCACCGTGGTAACCCTGGGTCTGGTGCAGCGGGCCTAGATCGCGGTCTGAGGGAATGGCTGGGCTGTGGCCTGGCGTCCCTGGGGGAGAGACGAAGCGGGGCGGAAGGGCGGAGGGAAGATGCGGGGCGGTCAGCTTCCGCTCTCTCTGGTGCTGGGGTCGGGGGCTGCTATGACGGCCCGGGTGTCGTGGTGCCCGCTGGGGCTGCTACGAGGCGGGGGAGTGGGGGTGGGGGGGTTCGTGCGGTTCCTCAACTCGGATGGTGCTCTACCCCGAGGGCAGCTGGCAGCAGGGGGCAGTAGCGGCTCGCTGTACGTCAACCAGTGGGGCAGAAAGCCTCCGGGCCGGGGCGCCAAGATCTGGAAAGGCCTTCCTCACAGGCAGATCTGGCCCTGGCTGAGGATTCCGCCCTGAAGCTCTACGCCCTGGAGGGCCCGGACCCCTCGCGCCAGCCTTGTCCCCGCGTAGCCACATAGCTAGTGGCTAAGAGCGCTGGCGTTGAGCTCAGACTGCTTGGACAGGTTATCCTCCCCTAGCCCCACTGGCTTCATCTGAAAGCAGTGATGATAGTAATTAGTATTGCTTTAGTGATAAACGAGATAATGGGACTCCTACAGTTCCGGGACTCAGATTCTGGCACATGGCAAGTACTCAATAAGTGCTAGCTGGTCTAGGTGACCTTGGGCAAGTTGCTTAGCCTCTCTGTACTTAACCTTGCCTCACTGAAATACGGGCAGAGTAAGAGGGCCCATCAGACACACAGGTGAGGACTGTAAGAGGTAATGGTAAAGTAACTAAAATGCTGTGAGGCGCATAGTAAGTGCTTTATAAATTATCTGGATTTTTACCACGATTTTATGGTTATCGCTTTTCTTTTTGCCTGTGGTTGCTTGTGAATTGGTGAAGATTTTTTCTGGTCACCACAAGAACATTTAGCCTCTGGCTAAGTTGCAGGTCTGTTTGCCTACATCTCTCCTTTTTCCTCTCCAAGGTTTTCAGCCTTTCCCAGGTGGAAAAGGCAGTAGGGCGCCCTTAGCAGATCTCTGGGCTGAAAGCCAGGTTGAGTTTGCCATTTGTTATGCTAATGGGTCTTTGTGTGACTGGGCAGACCCTTCCAGTTTCATCCTCTATCTTTAAGGCCTTTTCAACAATGAGTGCCCAGTATTATTTGTGTATGTCTTGCCTGCCCTAGGAACATATTCAGTAAAAATTATTTAGCACCTTTGATGTCAGCTAATAGTAAAATAGAAAGTGACGAGTGCTCAGAGGAAATTACAGATAAGATGCTGTGAGGAGTCTGGGAAGGGAGAGTGAATTTCTTAATTTATACCTTATATTTCTAATAGGTAAAGATGCCAAGAAGTTTAACACCCAATAAAAAGTCCACCCAAAAAAAGTCTGGGGAGGCAGATTCCATCCCACTTGGCATCTGTGTAGCTAAATGCATTCCTGCTTGCAGGTGTCCTTGGTGTAGAATCCCAGAAGATGGGGGCCAGGGCCAACTTCTCCATCTGCTGGAGCAGGGGCATCTGCTAAAAGGAGTTTTCCCCTTTTGTTTTCAGAAACCCTCCCTAACTCACCAGGCAGTGAGGCCTCTACCTATGCTCCTTCAGTGTTAATGCACTAGATTGTGGGGTGGGGGTGGGGTGGTAAGCTGTGTTTCATGAAAATTTTAAGAGAATTGGCTCTGAAAGTCAGAGGAATTTGAGCTCCCTGAATGCCCTTGGCTAAGTCTCCAAGCTTCAGTTTCCTCACTTTGAAACCAGAATAGTAACACCCCGGCTGCTGTGATGGTTGTGTGAGCTATGGCAGTCCCTGGTGCAAAGCAATGGCTCCACATGTTGACTGCTCTTTTTGTCACCATTTGTCATCTTTTTGTCATCATCATTGTTATGACAGTGTTAGCTTATGCAGGGCAAGATAATCTTTTGTAGCCTTTTTTCTTTCTTGCCTGGCACACAGTTGGGGCCCAGTTTATTGCACAAAGCCACCCAGGAACTCTGGTGACAGCCGACTCCGCATTGTCCCGACTAATAGGAGGTAACAATTATTGAACACTTGTTTTACATCTCATTACCATGTTGAATACTTCAGTTAGCTGACCTCATCTAGCTATCTGATCTGATGCTGGAGTGCTGGTGTCATCGATTCACAGTCCAGAAACTGACAGTGATGTCTGGGGACATCTCTGTCATTTCCATAATGAGGCTAATGGCAGCATCCTTTGTAGCTCCGCCTCTGCTGCGATGGGAATTTGGTGTCATACCAAATGTCTGTGTCAGTCCCTGTGTCCTCATCTCCCCCTGGGATGCGCTGGCTTTTGTGATGCAATCCCCTCACCTCCTGTGAATGGACTGCTTCACCTTACACAACGGAGACAGGAGGGCTCGCCACCGCCCCGCAGCTTGCCAGTCCCCATTCATCAGTGTGGTAAGTCACACAGCGTCAGGGCCCTCCTTCCACCTCTGTGGCAGCAACTCTAGGGGACATATGGGCCAAGGGGGACTTTTTGCCACTGATATCCACTGTATTTGACTTTTGAGTTAGAGATGCCTTTAAGAATCATCTAATCCAGTGCTCTTTGTACGCTTCTCTGGGGAATTTTGCATTTAAAGAACTCTGTCCCTACTAGGAGCTGCTTTTTTGGGGGGAAGAACTCCTTATACTGGCAGAGCTTTTATAGGTGTCCTACCTCTGGTTCGAGCAGAGTGAGCTCTACAACATCACTGGAACACTGAGGAAAAGTCCCTTTTTAGTCTTCAGTAGAGACTTGGACAGCAAGTCAGCACAGTGACCACACAGACTCGGCGTCACATCTGTTTGTTCCTTCAGCACACCCCAAGACACTCTAGCAGGGTCTGGAGGTAAAACAACAAACAAAAGGAAACTCCTGCCATGAAGTAGCTTATGCTTGTAGAAGGAGACAGACAACAAAGTAGATGCCATGTGGTACCTCCCTGGGTGGGGGAGGTGTGCAGACATGGGTGAGACCCCTGAAGGAAGTGAGGGCTCACCCATGGTGGCAGGGTGTTCCAACAGAGGGAAGGGCTGTGCAAAACCTCTGCAGTCAGAGGCAGAGCAGCTGGAGGGATTGGAATGATGATCCAGCAGCCCAGGGTAGCCCAGTGGGACCAGGTCACTAGGCCTAAGACATGGAAAGGCCTTTAGGTTTTCATCTGGGAAGACGGGGGCACCTTGGAAAAGGAGCATCAGAGAGATGTGGCCTGATTGGTAGTGTAACTGGGCTGAGTCCAAAGTCCAGTAAATGTGGTGCCCCCAGGAGGGGTTTGCTGATGAGAATGAATAGCCCCAGGGAAATTGCTAAGTTTGCAGTTTGGGGGGTGGAGAGTCTGATGAGATATAAAAGGGACTGAAGGAGAAGGGGAATTCAGTCGCCATGATGTAGGAATGAAAGAGGCAGTTGCCATGATATAGGAATGGAAGAGGCAGTTGCCATGCTGAAGGAATAGAGGAAGCAAATGCCATGATATAGGAAAAGAAGCAGCAGAAAATGTAGCCACCAAGATTGAGAGTTTGGAAATCAGACGCCAGAAGTTTTAAGCCGCCGGGATATAGACTGAGCGTTTTTGAATCTTTAGTGACTCTGGGGCCAGCGACTTTGGAGGCTTTGCAAGTAGCCGAGTGACGGAAACTGCTCCCAGTTTTGTCTTTACTGCAGTCGAAGGAAGAAGGCAGAGGCCTGAAGCAAGCGCTTTCCTAAAATGTGTGAGTGCAGTCTGTTGGGCCGTCTGGCCCTGTAGTTACTGTTTGCAGTGTTGTTGGCCTGGTGCTGCACTGGGGCACCATGGCAGTTCCAGGATCATCTCCAGTTATGTTTTGTGTCGTCCTCCTGAGTTGGAACCTGGCCTACAGTCCGATTGTTGCACGTCTGCAGAAAAAAAAGACTCCATTTTTAAAATGTGGCCTATTGTTTGAAAGAAGAGTTCCACGTCAGCAGTGGCAAAAAGACGCCACCTTTGTTACTTTTCTGGGACTTAACAGACTGGACATTGCTTTAAGTAAGGTAAATGGCCATATGTTGACTTCAGTAATTTTTTGCTTTTCCCTGTTAAATAAATCCCATTGTTATTGTTCCCTAAGTCTGAATAGTCTTACAATTGTGCGTGTGGGTACAAAACCAAAATAGTGACGAGGAAGCAATTTGGACACTGCCTTTGGAAAATTTTAAAGCCCCATTTGCCCGGTATCAGTATGACTGTTCAGGCTACTGGGTAGAAAATAGATTTTCAGGAGCAAGAGGAAGCCAGACACAGGCTCTTTAAAAAGTTCAGGTGTGGGACTCCCTGGTGGCACAACAGGCTAAGTGCAGCTCTGTGGAGCTGTCAGCAGCTGCTGTGGAAGTTTGATGCCCAGCCGGGGAGATTCCCACATGGCACAGCAGACCTCTCCTGCCTCACCCACTGCTCCCCTCAGCAGTATACTTCAGTCTGCCTGTTCTGCTCCCCACTCTGTCTCTGGTGAATGCTCTTACCCACCACACCTCTGGCCTGCACCCCAGCTTGTATGCATAAATAAATAAATCTTAAAAAAAAAAGTTCAGGTGTGAGGGGACAGCAGCTTGGCCTGAGCTGGCCTGGGCATGAATTTTGAAGGAGGGGCTTAGAAGTCCTGATGATGAGTTCCATGCTGGGTGGGGAAAAAAAAGAGGACTCGGGATGATTCCAAAGCAAGGGCCTGACCACCTGGGTCAAAATGAATCTACTGAACAGTGAAGATGGCAGGAAAAACTAAGACATGCACTACACTTGGCAAGGTCAACTGCTTTTCATGACGGGAGAGCAGTTGTTAGAAGGTTTGAGACCGGAAGGATGCTTTAGCTGAGATTTTCCCCCAGTAATGATTGTCCTGAGATCGACCAGCTGGATCCAGAAGCTGGACCCACTGACCCCTGGTGCTGAGGTCCCTGATGCCTGTTTGTGTTTGGCTGTTTCCCTGCTGCGTGAAGGCTCACGTCACACAGACCAGCCTTTTCTCTCCTCCCAGCAGCATGCTTGAAGGAGAGTGCTGCAAACTGGAGTACATGAGCAAGAACGTCCAGTGTGCCAGGGCTCTGCGCACACCCTGGACAGGGGCACAGAGGCTGCTCGCCGGACAGGACTCTCCTGCGGCCTGGAATGTTTGCTCTGAGGCCGAGGCCCGGTGAGAGAGCCGGCTTCCTGCTCCTGTGTGTTTCCTGGTTCATATTATATGTACTTTGTGGTTTTCATATAATGAGAGTATTATCAGCTCTCAATGGGCTTGACTTCTTCCCCTCAGGAAGGGAGCTGTGTGACCTGGAAATGACACCAGCCTTCCTCCATCACCAGCTTTGCCAGGATCTAATGGATGTGTGTTCCCCAGACTGAAAATCGGAACAACCCAGCGGGCCTAGAGTTTCAAACCGGGTCTTTGGGGTCTGGGCCTACAAGAAGATAAGTCTGTTCCCACAATGGCAGGAAATCAGGCGAGGACCTCGAGGGGGCTGGGAAGGAAGAGACGTAGCAGAGAGCTAGACATGGCCTGGAGTGTTTTGCTTTGTTTTTTTGTTTTTTTGATTTTTCTAGCAGGGCTCCCAAGGTAGACTCCTTGTCAGCATTGTGGGGTCACATGTGTTGTAGAAGGGGTTCTTAGTAGAGCGGGGGAGGAGTGAACCTCCTGGCTGCCTTCTGCTGCGAGGTTGGGGGATCAGAAACACTAGGTCTGGGTCACCTTGTGTTGGGTGGAGGCCTCTAAGCAAGCAGTCTCCAGCTGCCTTCTAGAAGAGCAGCCGGCTTCCACCCCCTCCTCCTCCTGCCCCTGGTGCTGTAACTCCTTGTTGAGTAATTCTCAGGACAACTTGATGTGGTACCTGGCGCTTTACCCGCCTCCAAGCACTCTGAAATTGTACCTTGCAGCATGAGTTGGGGAGCCAGCCCCACTTGTCTTTTCAAAACACATGACTGATAGTCAAGTCGTGTTCAATCAAAAGATTGTATTTGATGGCTGGTCAGGCCCCACTTAGCAAGCATTGAAAAAGCAGGGGAAAAAAAGAAAAAGGAATCAAAGCCCTTCCTCATTGTTCCTTCACAAAAGTTATGAGCCGCTCTCTAAACTGAATTCCTTTTTCTGTCTCGTATGAATATTTCATAAGAGCCAGGAGATTTGACGTACTCTGTGCTCTTATGGAAACAAATATGAGCATATCACTTATTGTCTTGACAATTTCCTGCCATCATTTTTTGGCATATTTTTATCTCAAATAAAAGCTCTAGTTGTCAATTTCCAACAGAGAGCTTCCTTCCTTTAAAATATTTACTTGCAAGGGTCAGCTTTTGATTTTGATTTTGCTGAAGAAACGATGGACAGTCTTGACATCCTCGACTCAGCCTGACCCTCCTCATCCATCTGTGGGGGCCCTTCCTTCGGGTCCAGATCACTGTTTATTGCTCCCATGAAGGCTTCCTGGTGATAGCTCCTGCCTCTGCTCGTGTCCCCTCTCCAGTCCTCACTGCAGTATCCAGCCTGCTTTGCAATCTCCCAGCAAGGACATTGGACTCTTGCTCTGTGTTTCATTTAATCCCATTCAGAATAGAATCCAAAATCTTTTCATGCTCTACAAAGCCTTACATGAGCCTGCTACCCTGCAATCCTCTCCCTCCTGCCCTCCCCCTGCCTTATCCACACTGCCCCTCCTGATCCTTGAGATCTCACACACACACACACACACACACACACACACACACACACACACACACATGGTTTGAGTCCCCAGGGCCTAGAACCGAGCCTGGTACAAGAGGCACTTAATGAATACCTATTAATTACTGAATGGATTTAAATAGTTTTCTATCTTGCCATCCAAAAACATGTTTATTTTAGAACTTTCAGAAGTATAAAAAAGTAGGAAAACCCTCCATAATTCCCTATTGGCGAGGCAAAACATAATTTACGTGCTATAAAAAAAAAGATTTCTTCCCAGTCCTTTCTTGATGTAGGCTCCTTTGGTTGGCTTATTTTATATGGTTGCAGCCACAATATAGTCTGTAGAATTTGATCTTTTCATGCGTGCATTGCTTTTTCTAACTGCTTCCTTCATTTATTTATTTATTTATTTATACTACTTCTTACTTCATCAAAGGATCTGAGACCCTCTGAGATACGTAAGTACAACACTTTTCTCCATTGCCCACAGCCTGCAGGCCTGTGCCTTGCTCCTACTAAGGGCTGGTGCAGTCAAGGACAGAGTGTGGGGAGGCGTGCTTTCCAGCAGAGGGGGTGTGCGTGATTGTATCTGCTCTCAGAAGCAGCCAGCACCTCCAGCTGCGCCTGGGAAGCTGAGTTCTGTCTCCAGTTGCTGTTTGTGCCCATCTGTGTTTTTTTCCTTCCTGCAGGGGAACATGTCTGAGGCCCGGGCACAGGGAGTGGCCTTCCTTTAAACCAGATTAGATTCATTCCATCCTGCAGATGGGTATTTCCAAAGGTGCTATTTGCACGCAAAGAATGCTGAACCCCAGCCCAACAACTGGGACATATCTGTGCCTCACTCCCGCCCCAGGCCTAGAGGCATGTGCTCCTGACACAGCCCTCGCTGTGTAGCCCTCCTCCCTACCATGTTCTGGGAACTTTTGGCTGGGAGGTTGCAAAATGGTGGCGTGCAAAGGTCTCAGAAGCCACAGCACTGAAATGCTGCTTGTCATTACTGACAGAAGTGAAGACACCACACTCCCATCTGCCATGGGATCATTATACAAGTTGTTCCCTAGGGCCTCCCTGGTGGCGCAATGGGTTACGTCTCAGCACTATGAAGCTATCGGCAGCCAATGCAACAAGAGTTAGATCCCCAGCCAGGGAGATTCCCACATGGCGCACAGACTTCTCCTGCTTTGTCTGCTGCTCCCCTCAGCAGTGTATTTCAGTTGATCTGCCTGTTCTGCTCCCCACTCTGTCTCTGGAGAATCCTCTCACCACCACTACCGCACACCTCTGGCCTACACTCCAGCTCTTGTATGCATAAATAAATAAATCTTAAAAAATAAAGAAAACAAGTTGTTCTCTACATGCAGACAGCCAAACACCTCACTTGCCCCAACCTCCTCCATCAGACTTCTGCTCTGGCGCTACTTCCTCAGGGAAACCCACCCCACACCCTGGGGTTAAGCATGTGACATATTAAATAGTCTTGTGGCAAAGCACTATACATGTATGCATATAGACACCCTTCCCTTCTTGTGCATCACAGTTTATAGGTATGAATTTTTTATCTCGTCCCCTCTCCCCACCATTAGACTGAAAGCCCAGCAAGGGCAGGGACCACTCCCACTTTCTTCACTGTGTCTCCAGTGCTCAGCACCATTCCCAGAACCTTATACCACTCAATAAATACTTTTCGAATGAATGAATAATGGACATTTGGGCTGGGGCTAAAAGAATGAGCTTTGGAGCTGGCTCTCTAGAGTCATGTCCAGCCATGTGTCTGTTTGTGTCTGCCCCTGGACCACCACTTCCGTGACTATAAAATGGAACCGATTATACCTGTTGTCTCAGAGGGTGGCAGTGAAGGTTATAGAGGGACTTCAAGCAAAACTAGGCTCATGGAAAACTCAGTTTCTGTTAGCTATTATCGTGACGACGGTTTTCTGCTCTTTTGACCAATAGAATTACTACTGTAATGAATATCCTTTTACATACACCTTGATGCATTTTTTCTGACCATTTCAGTGCGTGAGATTCCCAGTAATTGAATTATTGCTTCAGAAGATTAAATTATTTGGAATTAATTTTTGTATATAGAGCAAGGGGAAGAACTAATTTGGCACTTTTCTAAAGGGAGGGTTATGGGAGAGCAACACCCTGTTAGTTTCTGGGTCAGCAGAAATTAGACATTCAGATGTGGACTCGGTGAGGGCAAGCATGTACTTAACGCAGGTCAAGGATACCCCTCGCTGGAAAGTTTTTGCATTTCCATGGGGATATCTTCTCGCTTTGAGGCTCACCTAGGGTTGCAGAGATTAGGATTAGGGGGGTCGTCTATATTTCTCTGCTTGAGCTTTCATTCCCAGTATGGTGAGAAGTCATGTCATTAATACAGTAGCTCCCAACCCTGCCTATGGGACAATTTAACTCCTCCATAACTGCCCATCTAGACGTCTGAATGTCTGGGTTCTAGTTATCTTATGAGTTGGGCCTTAGAACTAGGACTTTTCAATTTAATATAAGGTTTTTGCAAGCAGTGGAGAAGCTTTCCAGACTGTCTCCTTCTCAGCAACATCCAGGCCATGATCTCTCAAACAAACCAGGGGTCCCAACACCATTAACAAACTTCCTACATAGGGCCTCCCCGGTGGCGCAGCGGTTAAGCGCTGCGCTGTGAAGCTGTGGAGCTGTGGAGCTGTGGAGCTGTGGAGCAGTCAGCAGCGGCAATGGGAGTTCGACGCCCGGCCGGGGAGAAGCCCACATGGCGCAGCAGACCTCTCCTGCCTCGCCTGCTGCTCCCCTCAGCAGTGTATCTCTGATCTGCCTGTTCTGCTCCCCGCTCTGGCTCTGGTGAACCCTCTCGTCGCCCCACACCGCTGGCCTGTACCCCAGCTTGTATGTATAAATAAAAAATACATCTTTAAAAAAATAAATAAATAAAAAATAAAAATTAAAAAAAATAAACTTCCTACATAGGTGACGGTCTATTTCTAGACTTTCTTCCTCTACTTCTATGGAAGTTCTTTCTTTCCACCCCCACTGTTCTTGTTTTTCAAAAACATTTGACTGTAGTCTCATCCAAGAAAACTTGAGAATCAAGTCCAAATTGTGTCCCTCACCTCGGCAAAAGTACCTGTCAACACGCATGTGTACACACGATCACACACACACACTCAAGCACATCTCACACACATGTTCTTCCACTGGAATGTTCATCAGAATTGCATTGGCTCTGTGGAATAATTTGGAGGGAATTTATTTCGTTTTAATAACTGGTCTTCTTATTCTAGAACATGGATTGTTGTTCCTTTTATTCATATTTTTTATGTTCTTCAGTAACTTTTTATAGTTTTATAGTTATAATTTTATATCAATAGTTCCTCTATATGTCTCCTGCATTTTGTATCCCTGTTGTCATGGCCAAAAGGGCTTTGTTTATCCTGTTTTTTCATACTGGATATAAGAGCAACTTTTGCTATCCTCATGGTAAGAGATGAACCAAGAACTTTGGAGACAGATGGCTAAGCTGATTTTGGTTGCCATGTTACAGAGCATTAAATCAGACACGTAAATAACTCCCAGGCATGGATTAGAATATTTAAGGAGCAGCTCACAGGGCGTGGAGTCCACAGTTGGCCAATAATATCTTGACTTGGTTTGGATGCCATATAGCACTGAATATAGGTTTAGCTTTTAACTGGTAAATATTATCCCTGAACAACCCAGATTGACGTACAGAATAATTGAAAGTAGCCAAGGGAAGCTGACATTGATGTATCTTTTAAGATGATCTACTTCTGTTCTCGAGGCTATAGTTTTTCTCAGAGTGCCTTTGTACATTATGTATTAACAGTTTTGCACTAATGATAAGGTTCACTTTGCAGTTACTTCAAAATATCTTTCAACTTTCGGTCTTTAGTCTTTAATAAGATTCTTTGCTTCTCCTTTCTTATGTGTTTATTTATTTATCTATTTATAATATAACCATCTTATTGCGCAATATCAACATGCCACCTAATTCACCCGGTTAAGGTGTACAATTCAATTTTTATTAATACATTCCTAGAGTTTAGCAACCATAACCACAATCAATTTTCAAACATTTTCATCATACTGAAAAGAAATCCTGTAGCTATTAGCAGTCACTCCCTATTCCCTCTGACCCTCCTAAGCCTTAGGCAACCACTAATCTGCTTTCTTTCTCTAAAGATTTGCTTATTCTGCACAAGTCAAATGCAAGGCATCATACAATGCGTGGTCTTTGGTGACTGGCTCCCTTCACTTAGCATCATGTTGCAAGGTTCATGCCTCTGTTAACATCTATGTACTGCATTCGTTTTATTGCCAAATAAGATCCCATCATGTGGCTATACCACATTTTATTTATCCATTCTTGAGTTGATGGACATCTGGATTATTTTTACTTTGGGCAATTGTGAATATGCATGGCAAAGCTTTTTTGTGGATATTTGTTGTCATCTTTCTTGGGTCTCTATCTAGGAGGGGGATTACTCAACCACAGAGATGGTAACTCTATGTTTAAACTTTTGAGGAACTGCCGAGATGTTTTCCAAATCAACCACGCCATTTTATATTCCCATCAACATTGTATGGGATTCCAGTTTCTGCCCCTTCCCACACTTGCTATCCATCTTTTTGATTATTGCCATCCTACACTATCAGGTTTGAAGTGGTATCTCATTACGGTTTTGATTTTTGTTTCCCTAATGTGGAAACCTGTACTGTCTTGAATCTGATATATTTAAATGTCCTCTTTTGCGTCTCCTTGGAGCTGCCCTGGATGGATTCGTGATGGGGGTTTACACTTATCTTATCCTTCCTGCAGATCCCCGTGTAGCTAGACAGTCATTGTTATTCTGGAAGGAGTGAGATCTCAAGAGGAAGGAAGTATCTAGAATGCAGGTAGTTCTTGTCCAGAAAAAAAAAAAAGTGGTTATTTAGATATCTCAATCAACCATATATCCTTGTTTCGAGTATTACAAAACTCAGAAATAAATTAGGAAGCAAACTTTTTTTCTAGAAGCCCTCATTAATTAACTTCTAATTTCTTATATGAAGAAAAGCTTAATGTATCCTAGCTGACCCAAAAACGCTGCCAGTAATGTAGAAAGTTCTCTGTGAACTGGTGCTGATCGACTAAGACGAAAGAATCAGAAAAGATGGGTGAGGAGGAAGCACCAAGAGTGCACTTAGCATAAGGACTGTTACACCAAGGATGAAAGGTCTCAGCTGCCATGGAGAATAATGTAGAAGGGGGGAAGAAAAAAGAAAATGAGTCAATAAAAAATGAGAAATGCGACAGAAAGTCAGTATGGGGGTCTCTAAAACCTGAGACTAAGGAGAAGTGGAGGCTGTGGCAAATAACTAGAAGCACCTTTCAATCCAAGCTTGCTGTGCGTGAAAGACACCAGGCCCAGCGTATCATTGTGTTTTCCCTTCTACAGGAGAGGAACAGGAGGCCCAGAAAGATTATATAATCTGCCCAAAATTAATAGTGGACTCTACAACCACATTCTTGAGCTCAGTTTCTGCAAGCGATGGACTTAGAGGACTTTAGGTTAGTTTGGACAGAAATAGAATTTAGGTAGAACCAAGGAGAAAAATCTTAGTAAATTGCCAAGAGACTCAGATAACCATACCAAAGAACTAAACCTAAGGATTCTCTAAAATAAAGGGAAAAAAAGACTAGGTCTTAGACTTTGACGGTCCCTGTACTTGTACTGAACAGGTAGGAAACGGTGCCCTCTGCAACCCAATAAGCTCCCTCATCTGTACTTGGCCAGAGTCGCTACTTTCTAGGCGGGTGATATTAGAGTTTCCTGGGAGGAGTGAGGAGTATTCAGGAATAAACAGGAAAAACCCGATGTGGCCACCAATAAAGCTGCAAGGCGGAAGTCAGCCCCCCAGAGGATAGGGAATTGACAGTACAGATCATGCCAAGCCTCATTTCTCATCCCAGCTTAGGATATGATCTTACAATAAACGGCAACACCAAAACTATGACTTGTAACACAAAAAACACCATCAGCCCCTCCCTGCACCCCCATTTCTCAATGAAGCATGACTTAGTGCTTTGGGACCGTGGCAGTTTTCAGAGCAGAGGCAGCGTGAGGAACCTCTGCCTGTCCTAACAGCTCCTCCCTGCGACACACCTCTATGACTGAGACCCCTGGAGCCAGGGCATGCCCGGGAGAGTGAGCAGATTCCTGGACTGGTCAGCTTGGGGATAATGAAGATGAAGAGTCCATGCTGCATAACTTGTCACTCATCACATGTTCTCTGGGCCCCTTTGGGTCCAGGCCAGGGGCGTGAGAGTCTCCCCGCCCCTCCTTTTTCAGGCTTTGTGACCATCAGCCTTTGTCTCCTCTGTTGGGATTTGTCTCAGGAGAATCCCAAACCATTCCAACAGGGCGCAATCACGGAGTCACAGCCCGTCGCAGCGACTTGGCACTTAGAGGTGGTGCCGTCATCGGCAAGCGTGTGGTTAAAACTTCCATGGGTGAGCAACTCAGCTGTAGGCACGCGATGGCTCCACTAAAACACAGTCATGCAACCGGTGTAGCTGACAACAACATACCTCACATCCTCCACACCTTTCTTTCTGAAAAAACTAAGTTTCTAAAACCCCTTAATGTTATTATCTTCATTTGGCACTGGGACAGAGAGATGGAGAGGACAGAGAGGCCAGGCAGATTTCAATTTTTAGGCCCTCTCCTACCCTCCTGCACCTGAGGAAGATGGGAGCAGGAATTTGCTAGAAGCGTTCATAGATCTCAGCATCTAGTTGTACTCGCAGCTGAGATTTATCCCGGGGTAGGCAGACCAAGGAGAAACCACAGAGGGAAAAGATGCATGGGACGAAGCCCAAAGGAAGTCAGAAGTCAGCTGCCAGGAGTCCTCTCCCTGAAACCACCCAGGAGGCGCTTAATTCCTCTAGCAACACATTGTCCCAACACATGGCAAGTGTTGTTTACCAGGGAAACTCGCTAGAAACTCAGTGCCGAAGGGTTTCAGTGGAGGCTGGTCACATGGCCATCCTCTGCCGAGCACATACCAAAATTGCAGACTTCTAGAAGGAGCACAAGTATTCATCACAAACCATGTCATTTGCACACTACCCAGGCAAAGTGAACCATCCTCGCCATTTAAGCAAATTTTCATATCCGCACAGAGAGGTGTTGTCAATCAAGTTCCCCGGTAGTTAACCAAGGGCCAACTTGGCAAAGCAGGCCTTCCCAAGGGCAAGCAATCTCAGGCCTGCTGTGTAAACTCTTTCCTGCACAGAAAGGTAATCATGTCCCATTCCTTATTCTATTAGAACTTAATATCATCCCTTTCAGGCCACAAAGCCTGAAAAAGGAGGGGCAGGGAGACTCTCACGCCCCTGGCCTGGACCCAAAGGAGCCCAGAGAACATGTGATGAGTGACAAGTTATGCAATGATTGTTTATCATTGTAAGTTCTAGGCTCGCATTTCTAATTTATTGTCTCTGCTGCATGTCCTAAGATACCTCAAACCCAGAGTGTCCAAAACTGAATTCCTCACTCCCCTAAATCCTGTCTTCCCCAACTCTCCTATCCCAAAATCTTAACCTCTGCCTCTGCTACACCATCCACAAGTAACCAGTTGGCAAGTCCACTAGTTTCTGCTGCTCAAACCTCAAATATCTCCCCTCTCCCTTGGCAGCTTTGATGCAGCATTTGCTGGGCGCTGGGGCAGTGGCCTCTGGCTAGCTCTTTCTCCAGACCCACTTTCTCTCCCTCTGCCCGTCATCCAGAATGCCACCGAGTTTGTTTTCAGTTTTTCTTTTTCTTAAAAACTATTATTTTTTTTTTTACTTTTTGCCTTGACTCACTATTTTTTTATTTGAAAAGTAATGCAGGCACACAGCAAATATTCAATTAGTGCCTACCAAAAAGGGTATGCAATGAACTATGAGTTTTCTTGGTATTCCCAGTGTCCTTCCCCAGAGGTATCTGCTATTGACAGTTTGATGTACACCCCTCCAGAACTTTGCTCTGTCTGTACCACCTGTGTGTACGGGGATAGCCTCAAAATGCCTGTGCTTTCCACACCTCCCCCCGCCCACATGGGAATATACAGTATGACACACAGGTCCACGCTTTTCTCTTTTCATCTAATATGCCACCTTAAAGAGCTTTCCATATCTGTGCTTGCTTATCTACCTCACAGTTTTTTAAGTACCATAATATTCTATTCCACAGTATAATTTATTTAACCAGGTCTCTCTTAATGAATATTTATTTCTAGGATCTTGATATTCTAAAGAGTTATCTTCGAAGACACAGATCTGCTCAAGCTCTTCGCCGGCTCTGGCTTAACTGACTCGTTGTTTACAGAGATGCCTCCTGTGGGGAGCTGGAATGCAAATAGATCTGCCTGGAGCTCCATGTAGAAAATGATCATTGAACCATAAGGAATTGAAGTGTTTTCTATTAAAAAAAAAAAACAGTTCTATTATCATATAAAATACGGAATTCTCATGAACTTTTCAGGTGGTGGGTAAAGACTTCAAAAGAAATTCACAGAAGTTTCTCCACATCTAAGCTATACCCCCGGACTCGCCCAAGGCTCTTGTCTTCCTTTCTTGCTGAAGGACCCGTGTGGAAGGGACACGTGTCCACAGGATCCAGTGAGAACTGAACTCTGACATTTTCTCATTCTGGCTAGAGTCAATCTGTCCACCCTCCCCTGCTGTTCGCCCACACACATACACTGTGTTTCACACACGCAACTACTTGCTGTTCTTTATCCCCTTTGCCTGGAGGGTTTCTGTTCTTCTCATCCAGTTTACAACTTACCCCCAGAGAACATGAATTCTAGAGCCAGACCCTTTGGGTTTAAAGGTCACACAGCTAGAACTGCACCGCATTTCTAGCTGTGTGATCTTGGGCAAGTTACTTAACCTCTCTGAGCTTCCTTGACCTCATTTGTAAAATATAGTACTAAGGTTACCAGGTAAGTAAGAGTGTCATGAGGTTTTAGTGGATTAACTATTCTAAGCTCTTTACTAGCAGCTGGTAAGTACAGTGTGAAGATACTATGACTAATGCTATTATTTTTGTTATTCAATGTCTAGTTTCTAGATTTCCCAGAGCTCTGCCTCCTAACAATTTAGCACACTACTCTGTTCTTTTCTCTTTAGGATGTGCTTTCATGGAGTGAGAAGACTCTACCTTATTTATCCTTACACCCCTTTTGTTTAAGACCTAAGAGATAATCCATTGTTGTTGAGTAGGTGTTCTTTGAATGAGATAATAAATATAATAATCATGATCTGAATTCTTCTACCCATCCTCATTTCCATGTTCTGTCCATTTGGTTATGCAGCAACCAATGAATTTTTTGCCCTAGAGGAACATTATAAGTAAAAACTGCATTATAGAAACCATTTCCATTAAATCAATGCTCCTCCAACTATGTTCATGCTCATAAGTATTCTCCAAAAACAGATTTCATGGATAAATAAGTTTCATAAATTCCGGGTAGACAGAATTAACCAAATATCTTTATTAGGGGATTGCTCGGAGGTTTTAGTGGGTTGCTTCATATCCAGGGCAGAGGCAAGTGGAATGCAGGGTAGAGTTAGCAAATTCCTTAATATTTTTTGACCAGAGGACCTTTTTCTCCGTATGCTACCAACATCTAGTGAGACTAGTTCTATGGAATGTAGTTGATGAAAACTGTGCTAACTTAGCCTCGTTCTCTCCTGAGGCTGAGGAGCCTGGGGCTTGGGAGTACAAGGTTTGCAGAGTCATCGAGTTGCCTGTGGAGCATCTGTGATTCTCTCCTAAAACCCTGATCAAAGAGTGGCCGTGGCCATTCATTTATCCTTTCAGCAAGGTGCGCTGGGTTTCTGCCACGTATACGGACAGGACTCTGCCTTCAAGACACCGCCCGGGGTCTCAGAACACAGGCCTTTCAAATGTGGAGAGAGCGGCCCTCCGCTGGCTGCAAGGGGCTGGATTGTTGGGGAAGGGACTTCTCTAGTCCAGCTCTCTCAGTGTAGGTAGGACTAGATAGGTAGGGACACAGGCATCTAGAGAGCAGTAATTTAAAAAAAATATTTTTTAGCTCAGACAGTTAGTTGGAGGCAGACTGGCAGCTGTACTTTTTCATCACACTGTCCCTGAAGCTCAAGTGTCTGAATCAGAGTGCACAGAGGAGTGAAGCCTGGGAAGATTCATCCCGAGTAATTGCCTGAAGTTCCTGAACTTGTCGGGGCCCTGGCAGGTTGGGTAACTTTCCCACTTCTACTTCCCCTCGATGATCCCAGATTATGTTCTTTTCCTCTGTGTCCATCTTCTGATGGCTTCCACCTGCACCCAGGTGAAGAGCTTGTGCCCTGCAGGTGCTGCAGGCAGAGCAGGCCCACTTGAGAAGCCAGCGGCCCAGAGCTGCAGGCGAAGGCAGGCGAGAGCGGTGCCTTCAGAAAGTGAGGAAGTTTGCGGTACTGTGGTGCCTGACTTCCTGTGTAAACACTCAGACAACAGGAATGGAATGTGTGCAGTGCAGATTAGGGTGAACAGGCCGCCCACTCTCGCTCCAGGCTCCTCACAGGCTGCTCACCAAGGCACCTGGTGTTTAGCACCAACGAGCTAACATGAGCTGCCCAGGAGCGCACCACTCGGGCCTCTCAACTGTGGGCCTCTCAGCTGCACCCCTCTGCTTTCCCAAGGAGGCCCATTCCTGCAGCGGGGCTCCCTGGGGACTCCCACCCACGCCAGCCTGCTGTCAGCACTTCCTTTCTGCATCTCTGTTCTCACCTCGACTTTGCAGAGAACATGCCCCGAGCTGTCCCCATCCTGGAATGTTGCCTACACCTTTCTTGCCCTTCCTCAGTGTCTCTGAACCCATCAGGTTTGGGTTCAGTGGCGTAGAAGAGAAGTTCTGCTACACTGGCTGAACCAAAAAGGGGTGAATCCCTCTTGTGCAACAAGAAGTTTGGGGGCAGGCGGTCTGGGAATGGTATGGCAGCTCCATTCTGGATTCCTTTTGGAACCAGACCTTTCCATCATCCCTGCTGTGCCTGCCCGACCTGCGGTGACAGCTGTCTCAGCATTCCCCAGATTCTCTGAGGGGAGAACGAGGTAGAAGCCGTCTTAGAAGAAAACGGCTTATGTCTCACTGGCCCGAAAGGAGCCACTTAGCCACCCTCAGCTGCAGGAGAGTCTGGGAGGGTTTTCAGTTAAAGAAAGGCTATTAAGGAGTTAGGATGGGTGCCAAATGGCTTAACCTGTTTTAAATGTTCCCTCTTCCCGGAATCCTTTTTCAAGCATCTTAAAGTTCCTTTGCTTTAATCTGACATGTGTAAATCTTTTGTAGAGCTCTTGTTGGTCTGTATTATATACTTGTCTTCCTTTTCTTCATGATTACAAGCTTCTTAAGGATGATGGACACATGCTTCACCTCCTGGTCTCCCTTGCACTTTCATTGGAATAGATGTGATTTCTGCTCCTTTCTTGTGTGTCCTTCTTCCTCCTCCCCTTTCCTAAAATGCACACATTAGACTTTCTATCAGCATGTGTTGCTTTCAACTGAGTTGAATTAAAAGAAAGGAGTGTGGTGCGGTTGTTGGAAAAGTGTTGGAGGGGTAGGGGCTGGATCGGGAGGCCTGAACTTGATCCTATCTATACTAGGTGACTTTGTGTGCATCACATGACCTTCGTGTGCCTCCGTGTCCTCATCTGCAAAATTACAGGGCCAAATTAGACAGTCTCAAAGTTTTAAGAACTTGAGGAATGCCTGTGGATGGGGCTGATAGCTGCCCTTGGGCACTGCAAGGAGCAGAGCTGAGCACACAGAGTGAGGTCTGGGCACATCTCACACAAGGCACAGTGTGTGGGCCCAGGTTAAGCCAGGTTAGCTCAAAGTGAGCAGCAGAAATTAAAAAGCGATTAGGGGACCTCCCTGATGGTTAAGTGCTGCACTGTGGAGCTGTTGGCCACGGCGACGAGAGTTTGACACCCGCTTGGGGAGATTCCCACATGGTGCTGGAGACCTCTCCTGCCTCGCCCGTTGCTCCCCTCAGCAGTGTATTTCCGTTCTGCTCCCCACAGTCTCCAGTGAGCCTTCTTGCCACCCCACACCTCTAGCCTGTACCCCAGCTTGTATGCAAAAATAAATAAATAAATCTTTAAAAAAAAAGTGATTGGGCCAGAGTAGCATGGGTCAGCTGGGATAAGAGGTCAATTCTATCGTCAGCAGACCAGAACAATCTGAGGAGGTCATGTTTCAGCAAGCAGGGACCCATCTATCCCCAAATCTTGAAATCCTTCTGGTCCTCCCCTCCTGAGGACTAGAGGAGAGCTCTTATGAACCCCTCCTCAGGGGTGGGAAGTAGAGAGAGGCATACCCTCCTGTCACAGGTCAACCTGAATTGGTCACTGTGTATCTGTCTAATGTTCCCCCCTGGGACAGGAAAGCAGACTTAGGGATTGAAGACCCAGGGCTGGCCTTTTGTGACTTTGAACAAGATAATTGTCCTGTCTGGGTTTTAGTGTCCTATCCATAAAAGGTAGGCATTGCGTATATCACTAATTAGACCTTTAGATCTTTTGCACTGGAACAAAACCAGACGAAAAGCTCAAAGAGGGGGAGCAAGCCTTCCTCTTCATGACCTGTGGAGTCCCTGAAGCATGTCTGAAGATTCCCAGACCACAGAGAAAATCACCAGACCGGGGGGTGACCTTTGAACTGCCTCCCTGCTCGCTAACCCTGCGCCTTTTCTGGTTGTGGTTACAGCCTCCCCCTCCACCCTCCCTTCTATCAACCTCATTTGACTCCCAGGTATTGGCACTTTGTAAAAAGAAATAATGGCGTTAATGAGGTATCATCACGACTTGTGATTTCAAGCTGACATGTTTCACCTCAGTCTTTTGCTGGTTTCTGACCATTCCTCATTCTCCTCATTGAAGTTTTTATTTGTCCTTCCCCACCCCAACAATCTCCTTTGTCCTTACCACAGACATGCATTCATGAGATGCGATGACAAATTCGGCCATTCCTATCCCTGTCTCCAGGTAGAGTGAGTCATAGGTAAACAGTGAAGCTGATGCTGAAAAGAAATCGCATACCCGAGCGAGGCTGTTGACTCTGTTCAGTGCCCCACGCAGAGGCGGAAGTTGCTGACTTGAGCCTTTTATTCTTGTGGTCTCGAGGGAAAGACCTTTTGAGGTTGGTTTCACAGGTCACCTGCCAGACCAGTTTCACTAGGATTCTCCAAGCCAAATTCGTGATTCTTCAGCCCCCTGTTTCAACTTAATAATAATAACAATGACACCCAACTATCACTTAGAGAGTGTCTATGTGAGTGCCAGCACTGGGCTAAGATGCTCTGCAGATGGTGACTTTTGAATCTCATAACTAGAAAGTAGATGTCATCGGTCCCGTTTTGCAGTTGAGTAAATCTCATGGAAGTGTTGTCCTTTGCTCAAAGTTGTCTGGCTCGTGAGTGGCAGAGCCTGGGTTCAAGCCCAAGACTTTGTGACTGCAGGACCTGTGTTCTGTCCACCTCCCCATGAAGAGACAATGGGCCTGTTCAAGTTTTAAGGTGACAATTTTGATTAATAAAAAAGAATTGAGCAGAGAAAAAGCTCTTGATGATGTTGAACATGTGATAGGTTTACTTGGAAATTGAGAATAAATCACAAAGTCAAATCTCACTTCTGAGAAGAAATCAAGGTCAATATGGTACAGATCTGTCTGTGTGAAATTGTGGGTCTCTAGAACTCTCCTTTCTTCAAGTTCCTTATCTGTGAATGGGAGACTCGGTGTTCCTGTCAACAGTGGATCATCAGCTCACCTGGAAAACATAGTCATCTTCTCAAAGATTTTCTTAAACAAATATAAAGTTGAGAACACATAATTATAATTTACCTAATTATAATTTGGATCTACAAAGTGCTTTGCTGTGTACAAAGTTCACTTATATCCATTATCTCATTTAATTTCATTTCATCCTCCTGACCCGAATGGGAGGGTATTGTCAAACTAGAACCTTTAGCCGACCCCCCCATCAGTGAATTGTTGCTCAAGCACCTACTGTGTGCCGGGTTATTCTTGGATCTGGGTGGGATATAGAGATGACTAAAATGAGGATTACCTGTGATCTGTATTTTTTTTTTACTTGTCTTCCTGCAATGGATTTATCTTGAGAGAAAATTATCTTCTCCCTGGACCGCAAATATCATAAGAATTAAAGTTAGTCTCTGTCCCTTTAAGGAAATCAAAGTCTAGTGGAAGAGACAGAGGCACGCAGTGAGCCAACACACATGGCAGATCAAGGTACGTCGCATCAAAGAACAACCAACTTGACTCTGGGTTCAGGAAGCCTCTGAGTGCTCCGTGAGCCTTGTGGAGTGCTTACCAAACTGGACTCTCTCAGAGCAGGAAGCCCGCAAGTGCTCTGGGAGTCTCATGGAGTGGTTGCAAAACCTCAACAGAATGGACAAAAGCTCTCAACTCCTGTCCCTCTACGTGTCCCATGGAAGGCCATTGTCATCACTGCTCTGTTTCCCCCGTAGCGCGGGAGCACCGCTCACTGTGTTCACTGGTGCGGCCGTGCTAGACAGAGGTCACCTGAGGACCGTCCTTTGAATAGTTTTGTCAGCCCTGGAACTGGCCATCGGTGTGGCAGCCCAGGAGCCACGAACTTCACTTCTGCTGTCTTGACCTTTGCCCTCGTTTCCTTCCTTTGTTCTTTGTACCCCCCACCTTCTTAGTGCTAGCTCCTCCCTTCCTAGCCAACTCATGAATCCCCCTTGTCCGTGGCCCACACTGTGTTATGAGCCCAGGACCACACCGGCCCCGCTGATTTGGTAGGAGGGCTCAGCATAGAGTTGTCCTCACAACGATGGTTTTTAGTGAAAGGTCACAGTCAAATCAGCACTGGGAAAAGGTGTGAAGGGCAAGTCCAGGGGGCACAGGGGCCAGGGAGAGGGGGCAGGGTTTCAGACATGTTGATTGAGTCTCTCCCAGTCCATCCACACAGGACGGGTTTAATTCCTCCAACAACAGACTGTGACAACAGAGGTGAAATATTGTCAACTGGGTCTCAGGTCCAAGGTTTTTCTGGCGGATCATTCACATAGGTACTCACTGTCGCGCACGCGCCAAATTCCCGGTGCCCAGAAGGAAAGCAGCTGTCACAAACCACATTGCTAGAGCTGAGCACCATGAGCCGCTCATTGTTTGGGAACGGTGAGAACCCTCTGGAAAGCCGTGTTCCCAGAGTCAGCCAAGGCTCAAATTCGAGAGCAGGTCTTCCTATAAGTGGCAGTCTCAGGCCTGTTGTGTTCACCGTTTTTGTGCAGTCTGCCCCCTCAGGCTTGGCCATGCAGCCCATGTGGCAGGGGAGTCCGCTGGAGCACTGACATCAGCCCTGCCCTTTAGGGGCCCTGGACTTAGCCAGTTAAACAAAGTCCAGTCACCACAAAGGCCTGTGTTCAAAAGCCAACTGACTTGGCCCTTGAGTTTTGGTTTGAGACTTTTTTATTGGCCCCGGCATCAGCACCACCTGGGCAGAAAGTCGAAGGTAACCTGATGGCGTTCCAGGGCTGAGAGGGTGACAGGAGGCACACACAGGAAGTGTGACCAGAGGGCACAGGGAGGCCCCAGGAAACAACAAGCTCAAGTTATTGGGGCTCCCAAACAGGACACACAATGGGGAGCATGCCATGGGTGAACATAACCCCCAGTGTGGACTCCCCTCCTGGAAACCCCCACTTCCTTTCCCAGTTCCTGCTAATCAATGCACTATGGTCTGGCTGAGGGACTGGCTGAGCTGTCAATTCCGAGGGTTTGCTTGTCCCAGACATTGCTCCAGCCTCCTGGATAACCTCTGGAGTTGTCCCCCTGGGAAGTGCAGGAGCTGGCCACCCCCCACCCTCCTGTGGTCCACACTGTAGCTGTGATGGAGACTCAGCTTAGAAAGGCTGGGGTGGGGGGTTGTCATGTTCCTTCAGGAAGAGAGGAGGCTTATGGACAAGTTCTGGAAAATAGAACATTCACGATCCCAGGTCTTCCCCTGCGTGTTGGGACTTTGTGTTTCCCCTGTTGTTTCAAACTCAGTACATCCCATTCAGCCATCATAACTTCACATTTTTAAAATCATACCCTAGTGTCATCTAAACCTTCCACCTGGAAGGCTCATGTGCAAGAAGTATGAAAGCATTCTCTCAGCAATTCATCTTTATGCAACCGAATCAAAGAGAATCATGTTCAGGAATTGGTCTGGAGAATATCCTGAATTTTCAACAATTTTCAAAATGTTTTTATACGATCCCCCATCCCTTTCATTCTGCTCGCTTATTCACCCAGCAGCCTTTCTGGAGCTGACTGCACTTAATAATAAAACTGGCCTCCCAAAGTGGGTGCACAGGAGAGAGAAGAGGTTGTTCAGGGAGCCCTGCTGCTAACCCAGTGAAAACAGCAACAGCCCCAGGCATCTGCCAGGAGAGGGGAGGGGGTCACAGCCCGGGGGTGGGCCTGCCCCAACTTGCTGCTTCCAGCAGTAACTCAAGAATCAGCCCTCTGCAGAGAGAACTGCAGAGCCGTCCGCAGCTGGATGGCAGATGGCCCCATCTAAGCTTAAACCTTTCCTGTGGGCGTCTGTAAGTGACCCAAGTGATCCATGATGTTCTCATAGGTTAGGACCCCAAAGGGAAAGGGATGCCCCATACCTGCATGGGTCCCAGAGTTGATGTGTTGCCCCTTCTTGGGTCTTTGCAGATTTTGGCTCATACACCTTTGCAAAACCCAGGTAGTTAGCAGGGGTGGACACAGGACTCCAAAAAGGCCTGAGGCAGCAGAAAAGGCTGCCACTGGCAGGTTAAAGGGCTGAGTTTGAGCCAGGCTACAAGCAAGGCTCCCCTAAACACATTCTGTCTTTTTGTTCTGAGAGTCCGAGTTGATTCACTCAAAAATATGCACAGCAGGCCGGAAAAGTCCTCGGCCTGTTCAGAGTCAGCTTTTACAAGATCTGATATGACTTAGAGGAGGTCGTTAGCTACTAAAGTCTGCTTCTTAAGACTCCAGCGGGTGCTCTCCTCTGGCGTGTATCTTCCGTTTCATGTCTGCGCAACCCCCACTCCCCCTTCCAGCCCCATGGGCTCCCATAGGCCAAAAGCAGCATGGAGACTTGCCCTGTTTTGAGATTAAGAACATTTAAATTCTAATGTGCTCATCAGTAGCAAAAAAAAAAAAATATCAGCCAAGGAAGTTGTGGCCCACAAATGCTTCTGCTGGCTCTGCTGGCATTGGGTGGTCCCTCCAGCATTTTATGGAATTGTCAGCCATAACTCTGCTGCCCAGTTGTAATAGCCACAGAATACAAAGCCATTTTTTTCAACTTATGGTCTATTAATTAATTTATTTTCTTACACCGTTGTTCCTATTTGTACGCTATTTGATTTCTCCCCCTAGTTCTCCCACACAGCGCCCGTGTCCATCACCATCCTTTGTGCTCTTCCCGCCCGCAGTAAATTCAGCATTTACAGCACAGCTCTGGGGGTGCTGACTGGGCTGCAAGGGCCGGGGTGAGTTATGGGCACTGTGGCCCTCAGAAAGGCCTGCCTTCCCTTTTCCCTTTGGGTTTTCTTCTCTGGTTTATCTAATGTTTCACTCCTGGGAACAGATTTTTCCCTCCAACTTGGGGAAAAGGAATTTGTAATCTCTTTGATCCACTCAAACCTCACCTTTTGGAAGAGGTGGGCTCCTTTTCCCTCCACCCGGAGGCGAGAACCAAGTCAAAGGCATGACCGAGGCGGCATCTACAGGGGACTCTTCCCTCCGACAACAGGCGGCGGCTCAGTGTCAGTTTACGTCAGCAGCCCCTCCACAGCCGGCCTGACAGCACCCTCCATCTTCCCCAGCCCTTCCTTCCTGCCTTCCCTCCAGCAACGCCTTCACTGTGTTCAGAGTCACGGGTGACGCTTGTCCGGGGCCCCAAGACCACTCCAGGGCCAGTGGTGCACGAGGGTTCCCAGGAGGCCGCGCCTCGTTGTCCTCAGAGCTGGGATTTCTTACAGCGGAAGGACACAGAGCGACGGCGGCCAAGCGAGAGGCTGCCCGGCGCCACGTCCAGCGGACACTGCAGCTTCCTGGCAGGCTCAGCAGTGGACTGTGGCCACAGGGTGAAGGGCTGTCACCCAGAGAAGTTGTGCGAGCCCAGGGTCTAAGGCATGTGTGGGGTTCACCCTCTGCCTGGCACATCCCAAAACTCCAGAAAAATGGCAGAGAATATAAATAATAATGTCATAAGGAATAAAAAGAAATCCATTAATACATAATACATCACAGGAGGGCCTGAGCTGGTACTTTGAGGAGCTAAGTCAAGGGCCAGACTCTGGATACAGGACAGGGCCCCCAGTTTACCTAGTGAGCCCTGTATTTCAACTTTTTAAAGTAAAATGCCTCTTGATACAAATGAAACCTTACATATGCGCCTAATCAACACCCAACAGTAGAGTCACTGTGGGCAAAATGGATATTGGGGGTCCTCACCCTTCCCTTTCCTACTCCCGAGGTTCCACAATGCATAAAACCCACTGAGTTAGGACAACCACATTTATTATTCAGATGCTGAAGCCAAGGCCCAATTAGAGTCACACACTCTAAAAGGAGAACCCATTTCTTAGGCGTCTTAGCTCATTTTGTTACTGCTATTACTGTTTTGAGTAATCCTACTAAGTGTCTCTTGAAGAAAATGCATAAAATGCGTTTTCTAGTCATGTGTCCAGATAAACCCACTCATTTTATCTGTCTTAGGACAGATTTAAAACAAACAGAGAAGTGGTCTGACTTGTGGGGAGAGTGCCGCGCTGTCACACCGCATCACAAAAACCAGCCTGTCCTTCGGGGTCCGGCGTCAACAGCCATTCTGCCAAGTCTTCTTTCTGTTCTGGTCTTGTGGCAGTTGGCATCTTTCCTGCAGTGCAGCATCCTGGGCTGGCCCAGGCTGAGGCCAGGCACAGCTTATTCTACTTTGAAGGCAGAGACCATGGCTCACCCACATCCTTTGCACCACGCTCAGCTGAGCACCTGGCAGGCCCAGTAATGTTCACGGACTATACTGAACTGGGTGGGGTTTACCATGTCCACCATGGTAATTGGAAAGAAGGGGTTAGAGTGCTGGTGAGTGCCAAATTGCATCTATTCTACTCCACCTTCATTTCACAGCCTAGAAGCTGTTTATAAAACTGATGAAGAGACACATACAGGCTCATGACTGTCTCATTGTAAGTGTTGCCTTCCTACTCTCGAGTTCCAGCCCCCACCCCCACCCCCCATTAGCTAGAGATTCTGGTCTTGCTGCAAAATGTATATTTTGAAAAATATGGGTTTTTTTCTTTTCTCCTGCTTGATAGTAAAAATATTTATGATTTGTTTGAGGAACCGGTTGACTCTAATGGGATATTAGATTGGGAATAGACTTTAGAAGCCACTGAGTCCACGCTCCTGCCCACATCCCCCTCTGACCCGCCATCTTGCCTTACTGTTTATCCACTCTGGACGAGAAGCTGAATTGCTGTGGGTTCAGCACATTTCTCCAGTGTTTGGAGAAATCTTCCTGTCAATAAACTGAGACAAAACCATGAAGAAAAACAGGCATTTATTTGAGATTTCAGAAATTGTATTTCAGAATTGGCATAAAAATGAACTACACTTTTTGAGTGGCATTGGGGGCTTACAGTATTTGTAGTTTTAACAGACAATCTCACACAATTGTTCTGAGTAATTATTACTAATAGAAACTCAAGTGAGAAGACGCTGTCTCTGTGTGATCGACCCATTGTTGAGTCTCCCTCAACCGTTACCAAAACTTGCAGCAGTGTGCCAAACTTTCAGGATGTTCATTTGTAGTCACAGTTTCTACTAGGTCATGTCTGGGTAGAGACATGTAGGCAGCGCGTCCCTTATGACCTCCCCTCTGGGACCATTTTAGATTCCTGTGATGTGTGTGACTCCATTTTGTCACTTTAATTGCACACTTGTCTTAAGCTGCCGATGGCCCTCTATGACCCTGCCCCCTGGGGCTTTGTTCCATCCTCTGGTTCTTCATGGGGTACATCTTGTCTCTCACATAATCCTTCTTTGGATTTTGAATATGCAGCTTTCAACCCATCAGTGTCATTTTAACACAGAGAATTCATGAAGGATCCTATCATTTTGCCAGGGTAGATAGAATTAGGGACAAATGCGGTGTGACACATTCAGTTCAACCTAATTGTAACCTACTGTACGTTGCCATGTTAGAGAAAATCATGTAAAAGACAATATCCTATGATTTCTAAGAAATTCAAGAGACACAAAAATATAGAGAAATTTTGAAAGAAAGTCAGTGGAGACCAGGTATGGGATTTTGGCCGTGCCTGGAAAGAACTAGAACTCTTTGGAGTAACAGGAATAGTTAATATTGTCATTGTAGCAGTGGGTATACTGCTATGTTATACAATGTCCATTTTTCAAAACTCATCAAATGCTACATTTAAAATTGGAAAATTTTGTTGTAAGTAAATTATAGCTCAATGAATACTGCCTTATCTCTTAAAAAGACAGGGAATATTCCCTTCTCTGTCTTCTGCTGTAAATTATTTTTAAAAGCTGGTTCTGATGTGTGATCTAGCAGAAGCAAGTTTTATGTGATCTTGCAGATGCAAGTTTTATTTATTCCATAATCCCAAAAAGTATGTAATCAGAGGTTCATTCAATGAATGATCACACAGACCTGCATAACCACCACCTAAACCATGAAAAAAGTGACCAGAATCCCCAAAGTCCCACTCTCTGTCCCCTTCCAGTCACTGCTGATCTCCCACTTTTGTGTCTTCTAACACGACAGTTTTGTTTGGCCTGTTCTTGAATTTCATGTACATGGAATCACGCGGCGAGGTCTCTTCCATATCTGGCTTCTTCTGTTCATCATGATATAGTTGAGACTTGTCCATGATGCCTTGCATAGTTTTGTTTTTTTTTTTTTCATTTTTTTCTATTTTGTTTTTTGTTTGTTCATTTTTATTGATTTGTAGTGACCTAGCTGTGTAAACAAACAACACCATGTTTATCCATCCTGCTGTTGCTGGCAATCTAAGTTGTCTCCAGTCTTGGCTCCTAGGAAGGGTGTTGCTGTATCTTTGGGTGAGCATATGTGTGCAATTCTGTTGGGGCTACATCTGGGACGAGAACTGCTGCGTCACCCAGCACGCATATGTTCATTTTACTAGATGCTGGGCAACATTATTACAAAGTAGTTTTTCTGTTTTACACACCTACAAACAATGAAAGAGAGTTCAGTGGACACACAGCTTGTGAACATTTGCTATTGTCTGTCCTGTTCATTTTAGCCATTCTGGCGGTGGGAGTGGTATCACACTGTCATCTTAATTTTTGTTTCCTGGTGACTCATGAAATTGAGCATTTAGGCTATAAGCTTATTTGACATTTGGATATCCTCTTTTATGAAGGATTTATTCAAGTCTTTTTTCTTTGTTCTTTTTGTGTTGGATTGTCTGGTCACTTAAATCTGATTTTAAAATAATAATTTCCTCCTACATGATATTGTAGTACTCACTTTTGTAACAAATTTTTTTCAGGTACAAATCCACAGATTGTTTATTAATTCTTTATTGTTGTTGTTTTTTTTAAAGAAAAAATGTTTTGGCATCTTATGAGAGAATGAACTGCTAGCCCTAGAAGGAAACTAACACTCCAAAGACAAATTCTATTTAAGATATTTAATTCTATTTAAGAATTTGTGGCGCACAGACTGTGTCCCCAGCCTTTTATTGGGTTTCTGCCTCTAATGAGGACAAAAGATAGGAGAAGAGGAGCAGGGCACACAGCAGAACTTGACCTTACAAACCAAGAGGAGGCCCAAAGAGATACAGTGACTGTCTAAGACAGTACAGCATAGCAATCCTTTACTAAAGTATTCAAAACAGCAGTAGAGATGAAAAACTTACTTATAGGACCCCAAAGGAATTTTTGCCAAGTCAAGCTGACCCAGTCTTACTCAACAGAACCAGTAAGAAAATCTTTGCTTATCAAAATCCTACTCCTCCGTCAGGATCTAGCTCATATGTGAGTTCCTCTGTGAAATCTTTCTCATCTTTCCAGCCAGAATCAATCTTTTCCCAGGATAGCTGTCCTGGGTTGGGTTGTAGCATTTACCCAGTTCTCTCTTGGGTGGTTTGTATATCTGTCTTATTTCCTGTGCTGCTTTGGAAGCTCCCGGGAAGGCAGACTTGGCTTGTTTCTTTTTGTTAAGGATGGTGGGAAAGAGGCTTCTATAAATCAGGTGCTCAGTAAAAGTCAAAATACAACTGCAATGCCTCTGAAAAGAAAGGACTCCAGGGATGGTGTGTTCCTGAAAGCAACTGACAGGCATGTCCACGAGGTCTTGATGGATATCTTTATTCTGGAGGAGTGACTCCTGCATGTTTGAGAATGAGATCAAGGCCCCAGGGACACGCAGAGGGAGGAGGAGACCCCGGGATGAACTTTTCTCGGTAGGACACCCAAGGGTGCAAGAGCTGCTCTGAAGTCCCTGCCAGCCCCGAGCTGGCGGCTAACCTCATTCCTGTCCCAGCTTGTGGTCTGATGTGGTCTAGCAATTCACAAGCTGCCGTGAGGCGAAGATGGAGACAACCCTCGGGACTCGGCTACGCTCAGGCAGGGGAGGCTGAGCCCCTCTCCTGCCTCCGTCCCCCTTCCCGCCTCTTGCCCAAGGGCCGCTGGTCCCTGGTGGCAGCCTTGGCAGTGTGACAGTGGCTGAAGGGTGTGTGCAAACATCTTTCTTCAGCTTCCTTTGCAGTCTGCCCTGCCCTGCCCACTCTCCACCCCCCGGCTCCCGGCACTCAGTGACTGCTGAGTGTTGAGGCGCAGGGTGTGGGGGAAACTTGTCCTGTCATCACTCAGGCAGGGCTCAGACTCGGAACAAAGAGGCACTTGGACCCCCCAGGCTGCCAGTGCCAACATCTGGGAGTTATACATGTAGGCTCATTAAGGGAGCAGGCCTAACCTCAGAAGGAATCTCTTTGGACTTGAAAGAATAAAATATTTTCTATTATGCTGATAAATGGTCCTTGTATCAGGCTTAGGAGGGCTGGGAGGAGCCCTGGACCAGGTCCTTCCTGATTCCTGGCAGGGAGAGGAGGAGAGTCAGGATAAGGGAAAGGTGAGGGCTACAGACTCCTAGACTCATGGGGGTTTCGTGGGTCACATAGTCAAATAAATGGAAAGGAAACAGAGAACTGAGAAGCCAAGAATGCAGTTAAGGCCAGGTTTGGACTAGAACCCAGAACATCTGCTAAAAAGAGGCAGGGAAATGGAGATGGGGAGAAACTGACCCCTCTGCTGGAGTGAGGCCCAGAGCAGTTCTGCTCGTGGGCCCACTCAGGGCCCATGTGACGGTCCTGTCATTGCGTCGAATTAAAGGGCCATTCATATTTTTTTAAGAGCTGCCATCCTGTGGGGCAGGGTACTGGGGATACAGCTAGGTGGAGACAGACCAGGCCCTACTGTGGCACCTGTGGAGAACAGAGCCAGGGAAAGGGGCAGTTACGACACAGTCAGAGGCTTTCAGAGACCCTGGGGGCTCTTGGGTGGCCCTAACTCATGCAGGGGTCCCCTGGACAAGGATCAAATTAGAATCCCTGGGGTATGTGGCAAAGAAGTATCTTTGGACGCCCTGGTGATCCCAGCATCATAAGGACAGAAAACCATTGTCTTGGAGGACGCTGGGAAATCACCTAGGTGTGTGTCACCCACAGGAAGCCGGTGGGAAGGACTGGCAGCCTTCACAGAGGAGAGGTCAGCCCTGCAGAGAGCCAGGCATTCCAGAGCAGGGAGGGAAGTGAACGCGTGGCTGAGAGTTAATCCTGACTCCATCTCTCTAATGAGTCTCTGGCACTCCAGAAATAGGATAGGCAGGGAAATGTGGCAAAAGGTCTAGCCTCTCCCCTGGTACCTGCTCTCCTCAGTCCCCGTCAAGCTCCCTCCCATCTCTCTGCTTCTCCAGACATCAAGATAGATGTTGTCGCTCTTGCCCAGCCCAGAGAGCGAGATACAAGGCCCTTGAGAGAAGGTGGAAAATAGTGTGGGCTGTTCAGTGTGAGATGAGATTATGTCCAGACAAGAGATGGGGAAAGACTTTGTGAAAGAGAGGAAGTGCTCTCAGCGACGACTTCAAGTTCCTCGGTAAGAGTCTGTCGACAAAAGAGGCCTGACTGCCCTGTGTTGGGCGCCACACAGTCCTAGATACAAACAGGGAAGATGCTGACTTTGACCTTCAGCCTCTGGATAGAGGGGGTGACAGACAACTTGGTGTAGTGTGAGAGGCTCTGGGGGCCCCGAAGAGGGTCTTTAAAGCTCAGGTCAGGCAGCCTAGGAAGACTCCCTAGAGGGGTTGGTGATTGAGCTGAGTTTTGAAGCACAGGTATTGTTATCCAGGTAGAAAGATGTGTTTCATGAGGCCCAACACTCTTGTCCAGTCATCATTTCATTTGGCATTGAGATGATGCCGATAGGGAAGCTCACCGGTTGGCACTTTTCCTTTGGACCTCCTGAGCCTCGAGGGACCAGGAGGAAGGCTGGCCACATCGTTACAGGAGAATCAGAGACCCTCATTTGACAGAGACACTGGTTACTGAAGGAATCTTTCTTGTTGGTCTCTCTATTTGTGATTTCCCTCTGTCTCCCTAATAACTTGTGAAATGGATGGAGTTTTCTCCATTTGGTAGAGGAGGAAGCTGAGGCTTGGGGAGATTGACTTCTCTGTCAACACTCATGTGCTTCATTGATGACTAATCTAGGGCTCAGCATCTTTACTTTCTGGATTAAGGTGAAGACTAGATGAATAAATAGTCCTACTGAAGTAGAGTCTTTTTTTTTTAACCACTTGTTCCTGCTATATGTAAATTTTAGGGAGGAGGAGGAGGAGGAGGATTACCACCATGTACCTCCCCCCACTCCCTGTTTAATCCTGTTTGGCTATCACAACCCTACAATATTAATGCCAATTAGATTTTTTTTTAGTTTGTCCATGGATAATTAGAATCATGCCATCTTGGCAAGCATCTCCTACGTTCACTTAACTCTGACTTTGAAAATGTCATGACAGAGCTGATGATGTCCAGGGTTTAAGCATAACGTCAACCTGATTTTTTCAGTAGCAGCTCAGGCAGCCCCCAGCGACATGGACATGAATCTTTACAGAGCGCCTCAGCTTTCCCGGTAGTGTTAGTAGATGCCAAGGGGTATAGGGGTGTGTGTGGTCAAGATAATGGATTCGCAGTGAATCACAGTAGAATGTGGAGATTTCTGAAAAGTATGTCCTAGTTCAGAATATTGTTCTGCAAGTGGACTTACAGAAAAATTAGATTGTTTTCGAAGTGTCCCTGTAACTAAAATAGAGGTTGCTTTAGACAAAAAGAAAAATCATTAACTGCAAGTTTTTAAAAAATGTGTTATTGAAATAACACTAGTTTATCGCATTACATAGGTTTCAGGTGTACATTATAAATCAACACCTACATATACTCCATTATGTGTGCTAAGCAAATTTTAGATGAATGAGAAAATTAACTCTCACCTTCTGGAGAGGGGAGGGAGATTTTAATTTATTAGAAATTAAGGTACAGTTTACATGTCATGCAATTCACTGTTTTTAGTATACATTTCTCCAAGTTTTGATAAACACATATACCCATGGAACCACCACCACAATGCAGGGGTAAGACAATTCCATTAGCTCCCAGTTTTTCTCTGGCCCCTTTATAGCCAGCCATCTCACCACCTCACTCCATGACAAGCATTGAGCTATTTTCTGTCACTCTCCTATTCTGTCACATAATAGGCTTCAATAGATGTAGCTTTTGAGAGACTTCTCACTGTATACTTTTTTGTTCATCTTTAATCTTGTACCAAGTATGTGTATTATCTATTCACAAAATAGACACTGTTTTTGCAAAGTAAAAATCACACTTCTGAAATCTAATCCATGGATTAAAGAAGAAACCTGGTGACAATTATAAAATATATAGGGCTGAATAATAATGATAGTATTAATGAAATATCATTCATGCCCTGGGCTTTGATACTATCATATACAGTGGAAGTTATCAAAGCCCCGGAGTGCAACGAAAGTGGTATTTGAAGGCAAATTTATACACTTAAGTCTATTTATTACAAACAAAGACTTTTTTTAAAGAGTCTAAAGCACACTATTTTGAAAGCCAGCAAAAGAAAACAGAGCATCCCCAAAGAAATTCAAAGTATATAAATAATCAAGATAATTATCAGATAATTAATGAAGAAAGGCAAAAGTAAATGGCAATAATAAAAATGTTTGTGATTTGTGTACTGATGCCCAAAAGCAACTTAAGGAGGTGAATTGAACATTGGACTTAATACCTTTGAGACTCAGTTTTCTCATCTCTCAAATGGAAACAACTTTCCAGTCAGTGGGCCTTCCACCAGTAAGGAGATGGCCGTGACAACACTTCCTTTTCTAGGTACTGTGACATAAGGACACAGAGCTCCAGCTGGAGGCGGGCGTGTTGAGGACCAAGGCGAACAATGTGAGCTGAGTTCCACTGAACCTTTCTGTTCATCTTCGCTGGACTCTCCTGGGCCTCCACAATTAAGTGGAGGCTTGGCGGGTGGCTGGGTGGTCTGGGATGGCCTCGCTCACCTATCTGGAGGGCTGGCAGGCTGCAGAGCTCAACAGTGCTGCATGCAGAGTGCCTACAAAGACGACCTGCTGGTCAGTGCTCCCTGGAAGCAGCCCCTTTGGAGAAGCCAATTGCTGCACTTTAGTCTGCAGGCGCAATATTCTGCAGACGAGGCAAGATTTGCTGAGGAACGCTTCCAAGCTCCTCTCAATGAACGGCTGCCTCCAAGTCTCAAAAAAACACATTTCTTTAGTCAAACGACATTTAGATATTTCAGACCTTTCCTGTGACCCGGTCCTATAGCCAAAATCCTACAGAAGCTGATGAGTTTCTACTCAAATAGGGAAGTGAGGTGAAGCGGTAGACTTTTCAATAATGATGACCTGCATTTTTTTCTCATGAAGCACTTTCTACTTAAGACAAGTTTTACCGCCAAATACACCAAAATGCACCTCTTTCCTAACTAAATTATTGGTGTTTCTATATCTGGAATATTATGTATGCTTTATTTACTGAATGTTTACATTTTGGGGAAAGAAACATTTTTGTTTAATAAAAATTGGATGTTTGTAATTTGTTGTACCTAATATTTTTATATCATAACAAAACTTGTCCTTTTCTTCCAAATTTACGATTTCTAAATGAAGACATGCCAAGTCTAAAACTGGGGGTAGAGTAAGAATTGTTAATCCAAGGATGTCTTGGTTTTTCTAAATGAGGAGATTGTTTTATTTTTAACACTAAATATGGGCCCTGTTCCTTAGCAAACTTGTTTAAAAAAATGAAATTGTATCATATTGTTCCTTCTCGTGGATGAGGCAGATCTGAGCTTTGCCTTTTTAAGTTCCTCTGTTTTACAGTTGTGCTTGTGCTGTCCTATTTCATGTCTTTAAAGAATGTTTAAAATATGACCTACAGAAATGATTAAAAGCAAAGTGAAAATATTACAATTTAAATGCACCCTTGCCATCGCAAATGCTTTACTTTGATGTTTTAATTTGGGATACTTTTAAAGGATACTTTATTTGTGGTTGTAATAATCTTTGAAGAGCTTGGGTTAAATTTCTGCTTACTTCATCATTTTCTATGACAGCAAGAAAAATTACAGTGGGGATTATGGTGCACTATTAGGGAAGTGTCTCCACGAGCTACTATATACATAACTCCCTCACCTGGATTTCTTTCTTCTCTGCTGCTTCTTCCCTCTTCCTTGCCTCCTCCACAGCTGACCTGTGTTGGAGAACACTGCAGGCGCTTGGGGACATCTTGCCCTGGGTCAGGCCTCTCTGAGCTCACAGGCCCTAAGCCATGTGCTAAAGTCCGGGTATTACTTGGCAGGGTTTAAAACCACATCTACAGCTTTTTGGCTGTGTGATCGAGAACAAGCCTCTTAATCTCTTCTAGTTTAGTGTCTTTAACTGTCCCCAGGGATTAATAATGAGCATGGTCAGAGCTGTTATGAGACGCAAATGAGATGATATATGGGAAAGCACTTAATAAGTTGCAAAGTGCTATAAAGATGTCAGTTATTATGATAATTATTTTTATTAAAACTTGTTCACCAAGAGTATACTCGCAAAAGACTTCCCTGTTCAGAGTATGACTTCTGTGCCTGCGGCAGTTGGGATATAGATGGAAGCTCCTTTGATCAGATGCTTCACTTCCTGGGTGACCAGTCACCCACCCCTCCTGTACCAGTAGCTCCGTGGACTTCCCAGCTTGTCAGTTTGGTTAGGGAGGAGAGATTTTGAGGAGAGAAAAGAGGGAGCAGTGTTTCTTTTGTATTGCAAAGACAGCTAATCATCCTCACGTTTGTTTCTGAGGTTAACCCACCCCCCAAAAAAATAATTTTTATTATGCAGTAAATGGGGACAGTTGTAGGATAAAGGATCAAACTGAATTTTTAGTTCATGTAGTAATACACATGTTGATTTTCAGTGATGCATACCCAAAACTTGTATAATATAATGCAATGTTATGTCAATTTTAAAAATAGAATTCATTGACTAAATAATAAAAAAAAGTTTAACCAATACATGAGCAAAAAAAAAAAAAAAAAGAATTTTACCGACAGATTAACAATTTATGTATGATTTTTTTCTAAAACCTGTCTGAACTGATTGATAGACTCATCTGTAGTGCTGACAAGCCACAAATGCTAGCCATGGAGACCAAAATATAGTAGCCATATTTAAAAAGAAGGAAAAGTCTGATTTTTAATAATATTGCATGTGACCCAGTATGCCTATTGCTATCATTTCAATATGTAATCAATATTTTTAAGACCATTGATGAGATATTTTATAGTGTTTTTTCTCACACTAATCCTTCAAATTCTGAGATTACTTGCAGCCCATATCCATTTGGACCTGCTGCATTTCAGGTATTCAACTGTTGCCTGTGGCTTTGTCACTGTGATTCTGGACAGTGTAGGACAACCCTAGAGGATTTAGACCTGAGGAAAGTAGAAGTAACAATTTCTTGAGGAGGTTAGGGTTGGGGGAAAAGCACCAGAGTTGGCTTCGTGCAATCTTTCCTTTATCAAGTATTTATTGAGTGTTTACTTTGTGCGAAGAACCGTGTTCTCGGCTCTGCAGCCAACTCACCCGATGACTTTGGGTAAATTACTTCTCTTCTCAGGACCTGCTGTTCTGCCTTTGAGAAAATTAAGATACCCACATAGGAAGGAGAGGAGTATTTGTACCCACCGGAGGAAATGCATCTGGCAATCATTAGCTGGCAGAACTTTGCAAGGTGATAGCACCAGTCTCATTCATCGGTTACTTTGGTGGCTCTCCGCAGCCCTTCAATATTAATGTCACACTTCAACCCTGGAGAATTTTGCCAGCAGAGTTAATTACACAAGTCTTAGCAATGGAAACAATGATTTGTTATGCCGATGGTGTCACCTAGCACCCACATTTCCTCACCAGTGTCTTCTTGAGCATCCTTTCAGGGAGGTTCTAAGGAAGAACTAATAAAACAAGTCATAAATTCCTTTGTGGCACCAAGTGCTTTATACATGCTAAGTAATCATTCTCGTCCATCCATAGGTTTCACTGTGGGAAGATGTCTGGGAGGCGTTACAAGGAGTGGTGTTGGGACCGTCTTAGGACTGTCATTAAGGCTTGGAAATAAAATCACAGTCATTAGCTTGTAGGTGGCCCTGACTTTGGAATGACTGCAGGTCCAACAGAAAAGGGAAACACAGTCACATTTCCTGGGGACAAAATGGCAGTAGTCACACAGCTGGGCTATCAGGGGAAATCAGTTTCCAACTTCTGTGTTGAGAAAATGATTCTACACAGGTTTTTGGAAAGAGGGAGAATGACTCTAAGAAAACACAAGGGCTGGAAACGTCTTCAATAGATAATAATCCAAACATCAGATGTTATCCCTTGTAGTTGCAGCCCACACTGACATTGCTAATAGGGAAGCACAGGGACAGGCGGGCATGGAAATTGCTAAAGCGAGTTCAGTTGGTAAACGCCAAAAGATAATCCCTAATATAGGTACATGGCCTTTTAACATTGCAAAGTGCTTTCACAACATCACCCATGAGAGCTTCATAACAGCTCTGCATGATAAGTCAAACTGTGTGCTATAATCCTCATTTTACAGATAAGGGGGCAGAGGCTCATCATGAATGGCGGATGTCTGTAAGCGCGACAGGGTTTCCTTTATCATCACTACCTCTTGCCGCCTCTTCAACCTTCCCCAGAATTGAACAGAGGCCCAGTGCCTTCGAAGTGGGAGTTGCTTAGAAGAGAGTATGTGTCAGGAAAAGCCATGGCAATGAAAGAACTTTCAGTTAACTTAAAGGTTGGTTTTCATTCTCTCATAAATGCATAGACTTTTCACTCTGGACAGAATGAAAGGAAAGGAAAACAACTCTTCTCATCTACTATATTTCCAGTGGTATTAGGCACAAAATATATGGGATTATTGCTAAGAAGCACTTTCCTGGACTAAAGATAATGGACTATTTTTAAAAAGATTTATTTATTTATGTATACAAGCTGGGGTGTAGACCAGAGGTATGGGGTGGCGAGAGGATTCACTAGAGACAGAGCTGGGAGTATAACAGGCAGATCCACTGAAGTACACTGCTGAGGAGAGCAGCAGGCGAGGCAGGAGAGGTCTGCTGCGCCATGTGGGAATCTCCCTGGCCGAGTATTGAACTCATGCTGCAGTGGTTCATAGTGTTGCACTTAACCCGTTTCATCACCAGGGAGGCCCGATAATGAACTTTTTTAAGAAAGGAAAAAATATCTTAGATCCCATGTTTGGTATAACAACACCTGCTCTTCACCATACCTTTTATAATTTATGAAAATTGATCAGACATATCTCAATCAGTTATTATCTCTTTCATACAATGATTTGTTGAGTGAATCTCTGTTTTACAGAGGGGAAAATTGAGATCCTAAGAAGTTGAATGGCTTGTCCCAATGAAGCCCAGAATTTCTGAGATCAAGTCTGAACATGTTGCCATGTGAGTTCTACTTTGAGTTCTGGCTTCTGAATACACACCACGGAATATCACTAAGGGAAATAATCACCTTCTCCATGAAGCAAGGATTCCAGGGTATCTCAGGTTTCTCCAATCATTCTTAATCACTTGCATTTCTATAACTGGATCATTATTCACTTTCTCTGGAAGAGCAGTAGAAAGATCAAACTGTCATTCTGCTTCCCAAACAGCCCAAGGCGGAGTGAAGATGGCAGTAAACAGTAGCCAAATCTCTAATCTTCTCATCAAGAAATAAAAACAGAAGGATTAATCCATAAACAGTCAATCACAAGTGTAAAATAATGCCAGCTTGGCAAAGAGAGTGGAAAAATACACGCACACACACAAAAACACACACTCACACATTCCCCCAAGCAGCATTTGGTACTGAAATCCCAGTTTATGGGACAGATGTCTCAACAGAGAAGAGAGTGCTGATTTATTCTGCAGGAATTTCAAGATTGGAATGAAATCTTAGACGTTTAAAACTCCAGGTGCTTAAGTCCCCAAGGAAAAATGATGTGGCTTCTATAAATCCAGAGATGGTGGAGAAATGTACACACTATTCTTTCATGAAGGAGCCAGTCTCTACTGGACAACCTCTACCTAGGACAAATATCTTCCTACCTGGAATTTTCCAGAATTCAAGTTTCTAAATTGGAAGGGACTTGAAATTGACCATCTAGTGTAACCTCCTTGACCTTGGTCAGCCTGCCCACTGTCTCCAAAGTATCACTGTCACAGTCACCAACTCCATTTGTCCTTCGGTGGTGGACAAATCCACTGTCTCTGGAAGTACTGTTTATCTGAGTTCCAAAGCGTTGTCTTTATGTTGGACTAATCCTGCCGCCCAGGCACTTCCATATAAGAGCCTATTCCAAACAAAGCCAATTTTTCTTCAACATGGCAGTCCATCAACTTCTGGAAACCGCAATTATGATGCTTCTGTCCCAGGCAGATAAACATCTCTAGCTGAATACCTCTAGTTAGAGGGCAGGCCCTCAGAACATTCCAAGAATTGAACTGCCAGACCCATTATCATCATAGCCACTGTCCCGGCTTTCAGGGTTGAAAGTTGGAATGCAGCGGGCACTTGCTCTGGGCTGGCTATGTGAAGCTGACCTCTGACCTACTGGGTGAGAAGGGAGTGCAGGGTGAAAGGATAGGGGCTCACCTCAGGGCCAGGAGCTGCAGAACGGGTAGGGTCCGAGGCCTGGGCCTGTCTGGGTTGCCAAGGCACCAGCAGCACCATTTCAACACCTTGGCACTGTCATAATCACGGCCTGGCCCTGGCCCATGCGTGTGGCTGGGGGCCAACCAGCGGGCTCGGGACCGCCTTCCACAGGACCCTCCGGGCAGGCAGACTCGCCCTCCCTGCAGCCCGGGTAGCAGCCTCTTCAGGCCTGCTCCTGCCCCAGCAGGCTACTTGGAATTTTAATTTATACTCTGTCAGAGGCAGGCCCACCCATTCTGGACCTTGAGTCTCTGGAACACAGGTAATCTAACCCAGGAAGTTAGATTGGAAAAGGTGCCCAGGAAGTGGGCCAGGAGCTCATGGGGTGAGAGGCAAAAGGGGCATCTCTGACCGTTCCCTACCATGGAGCATCCTCAGAGCTTCAAAGCTGCAAGAAACATGGTCAATATGTTCCTCCTTGTCAATAAGGAAATAGGCCCAAAGGGTGCAGGTGAACCCCCACTCCCAACCCAAGGGCACGTAGTGATGTACAAGTGGGTGCCAAGAAGGACCCAGGATCCACCTCGCGGAATCTGGAGGAATCTGCTCATCTTGTTTTTTCTAGGACCTCACATGAAGCTCCCATCACGGGCGGGCACCTGATGGGGGCGCTTCCCTTCCTTCACCATTTCCCCCAGATGGGACACATGCCCACAAGCACAATTTTCCACCTCCAGGGCCTTACATATCACACTGAATATAAGCCAGGGCCTGACACAGAGACCCACTGTGGGGCCTCAGTGTCGTGACTGCCCACGCCAGGCTCCCCTGCCCCGCGTGAAACGTGCTTGTGATCGGCTCATCACCAAGAGCTCTTTCTGCTCTGACTCTGGGCTCTCTGTGGTCCCCGGGGGTTTGTTGAGCTGATAATGCAGAGGGGTTCCAACCGCTGCTAACAAAATAAGGAATTGCTCTACCTGCCAATTGCTTCCTTCACTGTCACAAGGGAAGGAAGACTTTTAAAGATGAAACAGATGCTGCTGCTGCTGCTGCTTGTAATACATGGGTGGGGGCGGGGGGGGGGGGGAGATGGTCCAGGTTCTCAGTGTGAGGTGCCGGCACCTGGCAGGAGCAGGGTCTCCTAGGAAGCCTCCCCCAGCCCTGAGCTTGGTTCTAGCCAGTTCCTGGTGCTGTTACAGCGCCATCAACGCCGCCACAGTCAGCAGTGTGTCTGCCTCTCCCCAACCCCCACTGCGGCGGGTGCACCCCAGTGCCCGGCCTGAGACAAAGCAGGAACAGAGTGAGACCAGGGGGCGTTCCACGGGACCCTGCTTCGTTGTGTGACATGGGCAAGCCTCCTGTCTCCCTTTTATACTCACCATCAGGAAATCTGATTAGATGAGTGTTTTCCAAACTGCTCTGTAAAACCTTTTTTCATGGGGATTTTTCAAGAAAACAAAGTCTCCACAGGATTTGGAGGGAGCAGCACATTATCGTTTTCCCTTGGAGATTGGCGTCCACATGAGGGCATCATGCTCTGAGAAGCTCAACGGTAAAGACATCGACTTCGTTTTACTTTAACCAACTTTCTCCAAAGTCTGCTGGCCAGGGCTCCTCGCCCTACTTGAGGAAGTGGTGTTCTGAGGCACAGACAGTCTGGGGAATCCTGAGGTAGATCCTCTCCAGGTCCCCTTGAAACCGTACCGCCTCTGGAAGTGAGGCAGCCTGCTTGGGGGAAAGACCGTGTACTTTGTGGTCAGACAGACTGGGATTTGAATCTTGGCTCTGCCTTTTAGTGACTGTGTGGCCTTCAAGTTGCCTAACTCTCCTGAAGTGAATTTCCTCACCTGTAAATGAGCATGATAATACCTATCTGTTAAAGTGACAGGTCGCTAGGAATATTAAGTGACCCGGCACATATCAAGTACTTAGTACAGTTGGACCATAATTCATCTGCCCCATGCCTCCCCTCACACTTCTCCACCTCTCACGCCTGCAGAGCCCGTCTCTGTCAAGCCAGAGAAACAGCAGAAGTGCATACTGGGCCCCAGCCCTCACATGACGCCGACCACACTCTCTGTTCCTTGGAAGGACCACACCCTGGGAGGGCCAAGGTGAAGGGGGCCAGTGGGGGTTGGGGGGGAGGTAGCAGAGAATCCTGCCCTTCTTTGTCCAACAAGTATATCTTCTCTGTGCTAGGCAACCAGATGTTGTTGGTGAAGAGCAGATAAAAGAATGCTTTCAAACTCTTCCAGAAAGAATATCCATTGTCATAAATCCACGACCTAAAATTGCAAACCCACCCCAAGTCTCAGCTGGAGGGCAAAGTCCTGGTCTGTTTGCCCAGGCAAGGAGCTGAAACAAAGGCAGTGCTCTGCATGATGGCAAGCAAGGGGCACGGTTCAGGATGGCTGGGGCAGCCTTGGCACCAGCCTTGTGGGGACCTGCCCTTGGAGCAAAGCCACCACCAGACAAGCACAAATCAAGCAAGAGGCTGGTGCCAGAGATGAGGTTGATTGTGGTGGAGGAATTAAGGACCCACCAGGGAAGCCAGAGTGAGCAATGGTTGGCTCTTGGTAGGGACCAAATGCATCAGAATCTCTGTGGACTCGTCTTATTTTTGTCCTGCTCTTTCCCTTCTCCTTTCCCACCATAGGACAACACCAGGAGAAAGAATACAGGCCTCAGAGACACACACGGCTGCAACTTAACTCTGCGTTTGCTTATTTCACTTTGCTAACCCTCTGAACCTTGGTTTCTTCTCGTGTAGGATGAGGACAATCAGCCCTACCCCATGGGGTAGCTGCAAAGGCCAAATGAGCCAAGTAGACGATCCCTAAGTGTGGCACAGGTATCTCTGAAATGGTCCAGACTTTTTTTTAATCTAACAGTTATATGTTTATTTAATTATGCATTAGGAAAAAGTTAACATACCAAAATCTTTATGGATGTTACCGATTGGTCCAAAGCTAATGCTATTTAACTTTAAAAAATTAAATTTAAAGAACTATTTAACTTAAAGAAAAAAAGAGAGTTGATTTAAAGAAAAATATGAAGTAAATGTTGATATAACTGGTATGACATGAATCCATTATGTGAATGACTGAAATGTGAGGACACCCCACAGAGCCAAATATAGTGGCTGTCACACGGCTTCACTGAGGGTCATTTCTCCTTCCTTCCCTCCATCCCCAAGAAAGTTTGGTGGTTTCTTACAAAACTAAATATATTTCACCATAGGATCTACCATTCATGTTTCTTGGTATTTACTCAAAGGAGCTGGAAGCTTAACTTATGGTCACGTGAAACCTACACATGAAGCTATAGCAGCTTTAGTCATAACTACCAAAACTTCGAAGCAACCAACCTGTCCTTCAGTAGGCTAATGAAAAATAAATGAGTGTAGGAAAGGAAGGGAGGAGTGAGAGAGGAAGCAAACCTGCTCACTTAGGCACCACTTAACTGGAAGTCTACTTCACCCCTCCTCTTCTCATTCCAAGAGTTCTTTTACATATCAATGGTCTCCTTACCTTCATTTCTTCCCAGATACAGCTCTTAGATGTCCCATTACCAGAATCTTTTGCCTCAAATCTGATGTATTCAGGTGTCAGAACCTCTAGCCACCTATACCAAATTCCCACCTCCAGCACACTCTAACACAAGTTTTCCAGAGATTTCCAGGAGATTAGCACTTTAGTGGGTGGGCGAGAAAGCAGAGAGAGAGATTGAGATCAAGAAGAAAGAGAAGAACTTGAGCTATTTAAGCAAGAACTAAGAAGTGGATATAGGTAGAATCTGATCATGATTCTTGATACTTTGAGACAGTCCTGTCTTTCTGTTTCCTAAAAGGTTCTTTTCTTTTTTTTTTTTTTTTTTTTCTCACTGATTGCTGGTGGGAATGCAATACGGTGCAGGCACATTGGAAGACAGTTTGGTGGTTTCTTGCAAAATTAAGCATATTTTTACTGTATGATCCAGCTATCATGCTCCTTGTTATTTACTCAAAGTAGCACTGGAAATGGAGCCAAAACTTTGGCTTTCCAAGCCAAAACTTGGAAGTGGTCAGGAACATATAGCATGACCCCAACTATATGACATTCTGGAAGAGGTAAAACTATGGAGACAGTAAAAAGACCAACAGTTGTCAGAGGCTGGAGGGAGAGGAGGATGAATAGGCAGAGCACAGAGGATTTTCAGGACAATGAAAACTCCATATGATTTGTTTTGAGCAAGACCAAACCAAAATGCTAGAAACGTGTGCATACCTTTATCCAAATCCCTAGACTTCACACACAAAGTGAACCCTAATGTAAACCATACCCTGGGCAATTTATGATGTGTCAATGGAGGTTCATCCATTGTAACAGCTGGTGGGAGATGTTGGTAATAATGGAGGCGGCTGTGCAGGTGTCGGGGCAGGGCGCATATGGGAAATCACTATCCCTTTCCTTTGATTTTTCTAAGAGCCTATAACACTCTAAAAAGATGAACTCTTAATAATAATGATAATAATAATAATAAAAAGACGACACATCTATGACAGGCACTGCTAATCACCAAGCCCACCTCCCTTCTCTCCAGTCTTACTAAGAGAACCCCAACTTTCTGTGGGAAGACAATACATCTAATAAGGAATTGCTTCCCACACTTGCAGCCACACAAATCTGACCAAGAAGATGGAAGCAGAAGTTGTGTTATAATTGACTTGATTGCACAAGTCCTGTGAATATTGTCCTATCTCTAGGGGCGAGACTTTTTTGGATTTTCCCAACCTTAACGTTCCAAAGAGATGAAAAGAGCCTTCCCAGAACTGGCCCTCTTCCTGTTGTCCTCTTTTCCGGGAGGAGGCTTCTAGCATCATTTGCAAGTCATGCTCCCAATTTAGTTATTAAGATACTTGCAGTGAAGGCCCATGTTATGCCAGGACAAGCCTTCGCTCTGCATTTTATGGGTTTTATTATGGATGCATGAAACTAAGATCTCAATCTGTTGCAGGGGAAATTCCTACTTGTCTTTGAGAATTAAAGAAGATTTAGTACTGAATAAATTTGGAAGACCTTAATTGCAAATCAAATCCAGCTAAAAGGCAATACTCAAACTAAAATAATTCACGAATAAATCATCCAGTGCTGAATGCATTTCTCTTTAGCTCACTCAGTATGGAACAAGATCAAATCAGAATGGAAAGCACACCCTTTGCACGCCCTCAGAGCTGCCTCCTTTGAAAAGATATTGACGAGCTTGATGACTAGTATGATGGTTAGGTGAGACTGGTGGGCAGCTCAGAGGGAAGAGTTGATCAAGCCTTTTCAGTGTGCTACTCCCTGGCCACACCCACTCTTTGCTGCTTCTCAGCCTTTTCTCTGCTGAGAATGCCCTTTCCTCCAATTCTTGCTTGTTCATATCTACCTTTAAGGAATGCCCCAGGTGTTGTCTCTTCCCTGAGTCTTTTCTCAAGTCCTTATCCCATTTTGATTATTCACCTCCTCACAGTGAGCCTCTGGAGACCTAGTGCACAGTTTTGTCACCCGTATTCTACTCTCATCTCCTCGGTTGGGTCATCAACACTTTAAAGTCAGGGACTATTTTATTAATAATTTTTTAGAAAAAGAAAAAGGACAGAGAGAAGGAGGAGGGAGTAAAGGAGGGAGGGTTGTTTGGTGGAGGGTGAGTGGAACAGGTGCACATAGAAATGGGCAAAAATGTAACCCGAAAAATTAAGAGAAGAAAAAGAAAACACTTTTTCTTTCTCATTATATAATTTATGCATTTTCTTTATAGGTATCAGACAATACAGCATTAAAAAAAAACAGAGTACGCACCATTTGTGTTCTCTTGTACAACATTCTAGACTTTTAAGATTCCTACATTTGCTATAAGAATATATCAAAATTGGATAATCCTATAAAGTTTTAAAATCTACTTTTATTTTATTTTATATCATTAACATCTTTCTGTGATATGGTCATTTTTCAAAATGGAAATATGTTATCTGATTATAAAAGTGTGTGCATTGCAAAAGATTGAAAAAAATACAAAATTACATAAAGATTCACACTGTCTTTTAGTTACACCATGTCAGCCATGCTTCTATGTTCGTAAATAACCTTCTATGTACTAGATATACTGGAATTTTTCTATGAGAGCAAATATGTGTATAAGACATTAACATTTATTTAAATATGCTTATTCATACAATTTTGCTTTTCACAACCATGAGCAGCTTTCAATATCAAATTCTTAAATATCTACATTGTCCTTTTTTTTTTAAGATTTATTTATTTATACATACAAGCTGGGGTACAGGCCAGAGGCGTTGGGCGGCGAGAGGGTTCACCAGAGACAGAGCGGGGAGCAGAACAGGCAGATCAGAAATACACTGCTGAGAGAAGCAGCAGGCGAGGCAGGAGAGGTCTGCCGCACCATGTGGGATTCTCCCTGGCCGGGCGTTGAACTCGCATCGAGTGCTGCCGACAGCTCCACAGCCCAGCGCTTAACTGCTGCGCCACCAGGGAGGCCCTACATTGTCCTTTTTAATATCTGCATAGATAATGTGTTTAATGAATTTCTTATCTGAACATTTACGTTTCCCCCCAGAGCCTTCCTTTTATTAAGGAATATTATGGATCATCCTGCTACATACATTTACATATGGACACTTTCACAGTATGGGGACAATTGCCCTTCATAAAATGGTTCACTTTTTTTTTAATTTCCAAAAATATCTGGAGACTGGGTTTCTGAGTTTCCGAAACATTTAAAGAGAATCTTACACAGAGCAGACATAGTAAATGTTGGGTGAGTGGATGAATGGAAGCCAGAAGAAATTCTTTCTCCCTATCTTATCCCTTCTCAAGCCTTTGAGTTACCTCTAGATCCTATTTATATTCAAGTGGCTTTATGTTCTAAAGATGGCAAAAAATAAAACAAATTACTGTATGTACATTACCTTAGAGCATCTGGCCCACGTGACTTTGAACACACTTTTTCCTGAAACCCATCGATTGTGTGGACACGAGGTGGAGAAGGAGCATGACGTTTGGAATCCAGAGCTTTAGACTGCGTCTGGCTTCTGCTCAGGTGCGCAGCCCCTCTGGGCGTCCTGTCGTCCCCTGTGATGTGGCTTTTGTACTAAATCTGCTTGCTAGGAGTCTGTAAGGATCAGGGGAGATGGCGAATGTGAAAGCAGACTTTGTGGTAATTGTGCACACATTATATTTAGTGCTACTGATAATGCTGAGATGATTTTCTTCAATCTTGCATGCATGATCCCTTGGGCTTTCTAGGATGGGTTTCTCAAGTGAAAGAAAGTCAGTGACTAAAACAGCATGGTAGAAAGAAAAGTGTGGGGAAAAAGAGCCAGGTAAAAAAAGTGAGTGGGGGCAGTGGGGAAGCCCTCATTCTAGTTCCGGGTGGTCTGAGCCTCAGTGTTCCCAGTACGTTGAACAAAATGACCCCCTATATTCTTTGGGCTCTAGATTCAGGTCAATTATTCTGAGACCTTACGCAAACCATTTCTCTGAAGGCCTTGGTCTCCAGTGTGAAAAGAAGGGATTGGGCTAGGCGTTTCCTTTCTGGAATTGACACAGCAGGGGCCCTGCCTTGGCCCCTGGTCCTCTGGTGTGCTCACCTCAGGCAAACCCCCCTCGGCCTTCTGGCCGTGACCTGGGAGCCCGCACCTGCTGGGCTGTGGTTTCCTCTCCTCTCCCTGTGGTGTTTCCGCTGGGTGCTCACAAACCGCCGAGTGACAGCTTGGCAGAGAGCACCAGGCCTTCCAACGGGAGGCCTCCAGCCCAGCAGGTAGTGGGGCTGCCTGCTGCTGTGGCTTCCTCATACCCAGGATTAAGGTTCTCATTCTGGTGAAGGGTGGAGCCGGGCTTCTCCCACCCGGGCCCTGGTCCTCAGGCGCTGTGTGCTCCAGGAAAACTCATCCACGGTTTCTTACCACAACGGCTGCTGACTCTCCTCCACTCACTGTCTTGCCTGGACCATCACTCTCTATGAACTTGTCCTTCAGGGTGTGCCTGAAATGCCTCTTCCTAAGTGAAGAACTCTGCTTTCACTCCGCCGGGAGTAGTGGTCACCGCTCTTGAGCATTTATCGGTTCCTGATCTTTACTAAAAGCTCCAGTGCTCCCCCTCTTCACAAGGGCCAGGTGCCAGTTAGTGCGGACAAGCCTCAGACAGCAGGCCTGCAATAAGAAAACATTGACACGTCTGGTCTTCCTTCAAGGTTTTCCTTGGTTTTGTTTGGGGAAGAGCGGATAATATGGGGGGAAACACATGAAAGTTGAGGTTCTGCTATTCGTCCCAGAGGGACCCTGCCTTCCTGTTCAGCCCAGAATTATTCATGTCATCATCGCCCACGTCAGGACCATAGACTCCGGAGAGAAAGACCCAGGTTTCGCTGAACTGGCAGAGTGGTCAGGGACAAGGTAGTATAGACAGGTCTCTGCTCCTGCATTCCGATCCTGGGGTGCCTGTTAGCTGTGTCACCTTGTCAAAGAACTTAGCCTCTCTCAGCCTCTGCTTTCTGATCTATAAAGCAGAATAATAGCACCTCAATGGGGAAAAAATATCATGGACCGATGGATGCAAGCACATGCACACACACACACACACACACACACACACACAACCATGCACACACACACACACAATTTCCCACACTTCAAACTTGCAGTTGGAAGATGAATAAGTTCTGCAGCTTTAATACCGCATAGCGATTATAGTCAAGGACACCACTTTACATACTTCAAAATTGCTAAAAGACTAGATCTTGAGTGTTCCCACCACAAAACAGAAACGATCATTATGTGATGTGATTGAGGGTTACCTAATGCTATGGTGATAGTCATATTGCAATACGTACATGTGTCAATTTAGCACCTTAAATGATATCTCAAAAATAATAAAACTTTTTTTTAATTTTTTGCTATGAAAAAACCCCCCGAATCATATTTCCCCAAGAGGGTCATCGTGAGGCTTAAAAGTGAACTGATGTGAAACCCTTAGCGCAGAACCTGGCATCAGGAAACTGTGGTCTGCTGTGGGCACACACGCCCCCTCTCAAGGAAATGGCCCCGTGGGTTCAGAAGGGGCAGCCTCAGGTGTCAGATGAATGACGTGCCTGTTCGGGAGGCTCAGGGTGGGGAAATGGACCCATCTTGTCCTTTACAAAGGGTTTTTATTTCTGTTATTTCATAATTCCTTTGAATGTCCTAAGGGTTTCGCATACCTTTTTTTTAAGGGAGAAACCTTGGGTTCAGAGAGGTTGTGATTTGCAGTTAGCATGCTTCTCTAAGACTTCAGCCTGGGTTTGCTAGTTTCATGAAAAACCCTCTTTCCAGGCCTCCCTGGTGGCGCAGCGGTTGAGCGCTGCACTGTGGAGCTGTCAGCAGCTCACGATGCGAGTTCAACGCCCAGCCGGGGAGAGTCCCACATGGTGCCTTCACCCGCTGCTCCCCTCAGCAGTGTATTTCTGATCTGCCTGTTCTGCTCCCCACTCTGTCTCTGATGAAGCCTCTCGCCACCCCACACCTCTGGCCTGTACCCCAGCTTGTATAAAACAAAAAAAAAACAAAAAAAAAACCCTCTTTCCACAACTCACAGCAGGGATCAGGAGGAGATGGTGGTGGAGATTTGGTGATGATGAGACCTGGATATGTAAGGAATAGGAAAGGCGTTCCAGGTAGGGGCATTTTATAGACAGGTGTAGAGGCAGGGATAGTGACGTTGGGTTTCAGGAAGAATGATTAGACAGTTGTTGCAGCATAGGAGAGTTCATGTAGGAATAGAAGAGAAACAATGGATTAAGGTTGAACATATACTGGAGGGTCTTGAGTGCCAGACTAAGGGATATAGGCTGTATTAGGCCATAGGGAGCCACCGAAGGTTTCAGAGGAAGGGAGTGACATGGTGCACCAAGATGGTGAGAGGGCTCCAAATCATGACTTATCAGGAATAAGTTGAATACACTGATGTTTAACTAGAAAAGAGAAGACTTTTGTGGAAAGAGAGGGGTGTTTGCCAGACTGTGAGAGAACATGATCCTCTGGTGAAGGAAGAAACAAGTCCGGTTCATGTGGGTTCAGTGTAGGTTCGGGGGAGAGGCAGTGATGATCACTGGGTAGAAGTTCTAGGAAGACAATTTTTCAGTTTAAATAATCCTTTCCTTGTACTTACACCTAAGTTCACGGAGAGCCCACAGAGATTGACCGGGCATGAAGCAGTAATGGATAAGGACAAAATTCCTGCCCTAAGGAGCTAAAATGGGGAAGATGGGCATTCAAGAGAGTCACCCCAGAATTGACCATTACAGTCAGAGCCATTATTGAAGTTTTCAAGAGAAATGTGTCAGGAAAGGGGCTGGGCTGGATGACTTCTCCGAAGATTCTCTGCCTCCAGACATGTTGTGAAATCTTCAGCAACCCCAAATCCCTTAATTAGAGGGAGAAAACAGGCAAATGATCCTTTTTCAAAAAGCTCATATTTACATGCCCCGTCTTAGCTGGGGTTTGAGATGCAGAGTGTGGCCAAGCAGGAATTTCACCCTGCGTGTAGCTGGGTGACTCCACCTATGAGTTGAAAATCATTTAGCTGAAATTGTGACATAGCGTGCAAATTACAGCCTGTCCGCAGACTGGGGTTGCGGCTGCAGCCATGGTGCAATCCGCCAGTAGCTAACATTAAGTCAACTCAAGGTAGATTTCTGCCAGGGTGGAGGAGTAACAGAGACAGGGACCTATGGCTGTGTAGTTAAGGCTCCAGACCGGCTGCTGGGAGCCACAGGGAAAGGCGGACGGGAAACGGAGCAAACCCATCCCAGCTACAGAGAGCACAATACCCATGACTTGGTGGCTTGGTGCCTCCCCGCAGCCCTGGGAGGTGTGCGGGTAAGCTGCGCAGGAAACTGAGAGTCACGGAAATGAAAGACTCTGCCACAGTCAAACAGCGGGCAAGCCACAGAGTCTGGTTTCCAATGCGGTCTTTTGAATCCAACTTGGGCACCTCGCCACCTCTCCATCCTGGGGTCAACTGGTCAACTACAGACCCTTCTATGGAAGACCAGTGGCCAGGTGCCATGGCCACATATGTGGGCTGCATTGCAAAAATCTGCAACTCTCAGAAATACGGGGTTCAAGGAAAATAAGAGCAGTAATAATATTCGGACAACTCATTGCCCTGGCTGTGCCAGGCGCGGGACTCAGCACCTCATATTCATCAGCTCCTCTAATTCTCACGCTGATTAGGCCTCAGTCGTATAGATGATGAAATGGAGCTCAGAGGGGGGAGGGACTTCGCAGAGACAAAATTTGGACCCACATCTGGGAGACTTCGGGGTTTCTCTCCAAGGGCAGCACTCCTCCCTGTCCCCAGGAAAGCAATGCCCCAAGACCAACAACAAGAACAGGAATAATAAGCAAGGCCCCTCTTTTTCTCTATGCCCTATCCAAGAGCTGGGAGCTCCTCCGCAGCCATCCAGCCTGTTCTACTCACAGTTCTCGGGCTTCTGGCCTCACCGGCCAGGCATTCCAAGGGCCCTGCCCAGAGTTGCACACGTGTTGTGACGTCTTCAGCAGCCATAAATCCCACCGCAGGCCCACGGCCTCCGGGTCCAGCCCTCTTTGCTGTATCCCTCCCCCTCTCTGCTCTTTTCTTGGTCCCCTACCCCAGCCCACAGAGGTCATATTCTGGAAGACATGGTCAGAGGCATCTCTCTCGAAGCCACCAGAGGCCTGGGAAAGTCTGAGATCCCATCTCACTTACACAGCTGACCTTAGGGTCAAGCACATAGATTCTGGGGTCACTCAACAATAGGTGGGTTTGAATCTCATAGTTGCATAGGATCAGGTTAGCCCATTTCTTCCCCCTGTAAAATAGCAATAATCAGAGTACCTGTGTCGTAGGGTTGATGGGGAGACTCGAAACAGTGATCTATGGGAAGTGCTTTACCTGCCTACAGGATTGATGGTGATTGTTAGTCCCGTCTTGACGGTGACTGATTCACTTATTCGGAGGCAGGTGTGCTCCTGCCGTTGTGCTACGTTCTGAGAAGATATGAATAATGTGCGGGCTTTACCTCAAAGACTCCAGTCTAGGGACGGCAGCAGACAACCAAACAATTGCAGTGTGAGAGACACGTGTGATAACGGAGGCTCTGAAATGTGCAAAGTGCTGTGGAGGGCCAGAGGACAGAGAGGACACCTATTCCTTTGTTCCAAGCCGCTGGCCTTTCCTTCTCCCTGAAGACGTAAACTGGGGTCGGGATTTTAGGTCTTCATCCCCACAGCAGCTCCAGGGAAGTCTTGAGAAATGTCTGTTCCATCATAAATCTGAACTATCATCATGATCATTATTGTTGCTTTTATTATTATTTTATAGCCTAAAAGATTATCTTTATTTAGTTTGTTTGTTTTGTTTCTCTATGTACCACATGTGAGTAAGATTATACGGTGTTTGTCTTTCTCCATCTGATTTATTTCCCTCAGCATAATTCCCTCTAGGTTCATCCATATTGTTGCAAATGGCAGGATTTCATCTTTTACATGTATTTATATGTAGATGAGTAGTACCCATTGTGTATCGATACCATATCTTCTTTATCCACTCATCTGTCATTGGGCACTTAGGTTGTTTCCAGTTCTGGGCTATTGTAAATAAGAAACTGAGTTTTGGTGTTTAAATCCCTGATCTATCATAGGAAACCTTAGTACTTATAAATATCCACAATAGGATCTTTTGAAAGATTTTGTTCCTTAAAAACAATAAACAAAAAAAAAAATCTAGAATGCCAGTGTCCTCGCCCCCTTCTTCTTCTTAACCTTTGTACATCCTGGGGTTAGAGAGAGCACATGACTTGCCCTCCAGCCTTACAGAGCACACGCTGTGGAATCGGGATGACCCCGTGAGATTACACGGCCACAGGCTGTCCCCAATGATTCATTAAAAAAGACAGTTTCCACCCCAGTCTGGAATCAAACTGATGCTCAATTCCCGATGATATCTGGACTTAACCCATCATGGGACATCTTCCCACTTGCATCATCTCCTTTGATCTTCCCACCCCCAGCAGAGGAGGGTGGGCATTCCCAGGCACAGACTAAAGCTCATTCCCAGGCACAGACTAAAGCTCATTCCCAGGCACAGACTAAAGCTCATTCCCAGGCACAGACTAAAGCCCAGGTCCAGCCAGCAGGGTCACTGGGGACTGCTAACTCCAAATCAAACGCCCTTTATGCTGCACTGCAACCCTGAACGAACGAGCCGTGGTGAGGACCCCAGACCCCATGCGTGTGCAAAACACTGCTATGAGTGTGTAATAAGGGAGGACCAAGTGATTTGCTGACTCTAGGTCCCACTGAGACATTTCTCTGACCCGCAGAACTTCTCAGCACCAGCTCTGGACAGGCTACATCAAGAAAAGCATGACATCATTTTTTAACCCTAAAACCCAGACAATTGTCCATCTTTGGGGGGAAAAAATCATAAAAATGAACTCTGCGTTTTTTCTTATCTCCTCTCTTCTCCCCAGGCTGGTCTTGCACAAGCAGGGTGACCTTCCATTGGGTGACAAGTATGTCGTAAGTGAAACGTTTACAGGCACTACAGGAATGACCTGGTGCCTCGCCCACCTCATTAGAATTTCTAATTGGGGTGTGTAGGAGAGGCTTCTATAAATGGTTAAGGCGATCCCCGGCAGCCTGTCTCCCCATACTGTCCGTGCCATTCTGACACAGCCCGGAGAAGAGGCAGAGGCAGGCGAATCATGGCTGGTGAGTGCGTGGCATCTTCTGTACCGTCTTCCTTGCTGGAAGCCCGTGCTGCTCCCCAGCCAGCTGGAGAGGCCGGAGTGTTGGCCTGGGACAGCCGCCTTGGGGCGCTGAAGGCTGGACTTAGTATTTTAAGGTTGTATTCAGAGGCACCTCGCGCTCAGTGACTGTCTAACCTCTGTCATGGTCCTGGGGTAGAAAAATATGCTTGGAATATGGTCGTGAGTAATGGGCAGGTACTCTACGAGGCTGGAGGTCATGTCCCCTGAGACAGATGGGCAAGTTTGGCCCTGTCCAGCCAGCTGGCACCTGCCTCCCGTGTTTCTCAATGGTGTTGGACTCAGCTGTCAGTAACACAGGCAAAGAAAAGCACATCTCAGAACCACAAGGGAGTGAGAAAGTGACGGCATGTAAGTTGATTTAAGGAACCCATCAGCAGCGCTGGAATGTTCCTAAGTAAGCTGCACATCAGGAGGCACCGGCAGGCTCTTTGAAGTGGCTTGATGAGCTGAAAGCTCTGAGAAGGAGCAGGCGTGCCCCAGACCTTCCCTGCCAGCAGCACCCGGAAGGGGGGAGAGAAAGAACAATGAGAAGCGCAGGTACTTTATCTCTGCGGTCACTGTCGAGGATCTGGGCTCTGGTTAGACAGGGCCCCTGCTAAGAACCATGCTAATTATTGCTTGTCATGGTGCTCAGCCTCGTGGGTTGACAGCGACGCCAAACCCAAACAAGGCATGAGTCAAACATGTAAAATACTGTGAATGGCGGTCAGGACCGCGGGAAGGTTTGCTAAAGAAATAGCTGAGCAAGACGCAAAAGCCAAATGCTGGTGACTTCTGAAATCACAAAGACCTAGACAAGGTGGCTGCAAAGCCGAGCCCCTGCCTCTCCCCCATTTCCTCCTGTGAATGAGCAGTTTTGCAGGGTTTCTAAGAAGAGTTTTGGCTCCTGTAAAGGAGAGTAAGTGGGGATGTCAGCTGCCGCCTCCCCACCTCCTGCCTCCCAGGAGGAGGAGGAGGCAGTGCAGGAAGGGGAGCGAATTCTAGGGGGTCACACAGAATTGGTAGCAGAGCCCAGACTAGCCCACGGTGCCCTGGCCACTGTGTCCTGATTGCAGAGCGGGGCGCACACGCATGCCTGTGACATCTGCCAACCGGGAAAGCGACGTTGAACCGCTTTTTCCTTTGAACTCTGTTGCCAGCTGCTAATGCTTCTGAGCCTCAGGTTCCTAATGGCAGGATGAAGGGCTTGAAACTGAAGAACTTTCAGGCTCCTTCCAGGACTGACCTCGTGCTCTCCAGGAGAGGGAGCCAGGGATATGAGAGCCAGAGGGCCAGGCTCTAGCAGGGCAGGGGCGGCGAGAGGGGAGTGAGGTTGTACAGTCAGTCACTCTGGGGGTTCTACAGCGAGCCCAAGAATAACCTGCTCCCCGACCCCCATTTGACATCCCGAGAGCCCCAGTGTGTCGTGCCTGGGATGCAGGCAGACACTAAGCAGTTAGAGCTCAACATGTAATCACCAGAGATGTTCTAAAGGACAACAGGATGTGGGCAACTGCCGGTTGGGAGAAAATCAGTTTTTCAGAAGGTGGGGGAGGAACCCGTAAATCCCTTCACTCCTAACTGCCACACATGCCGCTCCCGGCCTCGAGAGCAGGCCAAGCACAGTAACTTTCTCCAATGAGCGACGTTACGTATCTGGCCCTCGGGAAAGGAGCTGCGCTATGTGCCAAGGGGACACAGAGATGAGGATCTGTGGCCTCTGGGGACTCAAAATCAGGTGGCGCTTAGTGATACCACTTCATAGGCAAGTGGCCTGCAGAGTGGACTGTCACCAGACTATGACAGATGTGGACCAAAAGGAGGAAGAGATGAACCTTGGCCAGGATTTGGGATACAGAAGACCCTGGGAACAGATGGCGCTTGATCATGGATGTTGAGTTGGATTTGGCTGGGAGTACTTTTGTGGGATGAGGCGTGTTCCAGGAAGAGGGAAAGGAAAATGAATGTGGGTCGGTGGGCAGGTGTGACTGAGGGAACGATCCCGTGTGTGTGGCTGTGAGAGGCCTGTATCCAGCTCCTAATTGAAGGCTCTTGGAATCAGCAGGGGTCCAGTGATTCTGCCTCCTGCTGGAGCGGGCAGCTGGGCAGTGGAGGGGCTGCTGGTGGCAGAGAGCAGCCTGGCTGCATTCTTCAGGGAGTGGAGCAGCATCCTCTGCCCATGGCCCACGGGGGCCAGAACCCAGAGTAGACAGGAATGAGGGTGTGAACACAGACATTGAGCCCAATGTGGAGGGGAAGCCTTGAGCCCCAGCCCCCAAGCCACTCGGAGGACCCAGAATAGAGACCTTGGGGTACACACCTGAGCCACCGAGGTCAGAACTGCTGTTCTAGGGACCTGCTGTCCAGCCAGGAGGTGAGCCTTCCTGCCAACCACTTCGCTGGGCAGAGCGCTGGCCTCAGCTTCTGGGACCTGCCTTCTCTGCCCTCACCCCCTAATCTGCAGAGGGTTTGTGATATTCTGGTGTGTGGGTCTGTCACAAGGCTTGTTGTCCAGGAGTAGGACAGCGGTAGCTCTTTCTCCTGCAGAAGCAGTCAGGAGCTCCCCCCAGGTCCCTGCCTCCCTCTCTGCAAATCTCTGAGGATTATCCGGGGCTCTCCATGTACTGGGCAGCGGCTTCGTGTTTCAGCCAGCCGGCGCAGAGCCGCGTTTGCGCTCTCTCTGACAGCAGACCACCCCTCTGCCTCAGGGACTCAGGGCTCCGGCCACTTGGCATTTGAGATGACGATGAGCTGCCGCTTCTCTGCCCAGCCCAATCCACTTCTTTCACCTGGGGCACGGCTGCTCCTCCCTGTTCTGCAGACACAGACCTGGCAGCTGCGCCCCACCTGGACCAGGGCTGCCCATGATTCAGCGGCCACCTGGGATTGCCTACAGAGGCAGAGGAGTCAAAGGGCACCAGTGCATGTTCAGAGACTCAATCTGGATTGACTCAGCATTGTCCCTACCTGCTGAGTGATCTTGGGCAGATTTCTTAACCTGTGGTCTCAGTTTCCTCATCTTTAAAATGGGGTTATTGTGGCATCCACCTCATCGGTGCTCAGTCTGCACAGCTTATTATTATCACTTGGGAACTTCTTTCATCTGCCTGTTTCTCCTCACCTTGGGGATCTGAAGGAAAGCCCTATGAGATGAAGTCCATTTCCTAATCAAGAATGATTCCCATGGGGACCAGTCCCACTGAGGGCTTCCCCACCCCCATACCAGGCCCCCTCACGGGCCTCCAAGTCCCCAATTCTGAGACTGCTCACCCTTCTCAGTTCTGCCTGCACCCTGTTGGGCTGTGCATACTCTGCAGAAGGAGAGTCACCCTCCTCCCCGGGGCCACCCTCCCCTCCAGGGCCCACATGCTGGCCTGGATGTGTGCTGGTAGGAAATTCCTCCCTGTCGCTTAGGAGTGCAGGAAGCACGCCTCAGGGTGTTGGGGAGGGGATGTTGGAAAGAACCTGCATTTCCCTCTCTTAGACTGATTTTCCTCCTTGGTAAAAAGAAGGCAGAGTCCCCTCCCCACCCCTGTTTCCCTTCCAGAGCTGCCTCCCAGAGCTGCCAGGTGGCACAGGTGAGACAAGGTGAAGGAGCGCTGGAAAGTGGCAGGTGGTGGTCCGGCCTCGGCTGCTTGTGGGAGCCAGCAGCAGAGCGCTAGATAGAGCACGGCTGTCCCCCCTCAGATGGGGGGACATTCCAAGACCCCCCCCCCCCGTGGGTGTCTGAAGCCTCTTTATAAGTACTCTTTGCTCCTATACATACCTACTGAGGACAAAGTTGACTTATAAATTAGACACAGTAAAATATTAACAGTAACAACCACTAATAAAGTAGCACCATCCTAACAGGACGCTGTAATGAAAGTCAGGTGGATGTGGTCTCCTCAAAACGTCTTATTGTGCAGTTATGGATTATGGTTGACAGAGGAACTGAAACCACAGAAAGCACAACTGTGAGTGAGGGAGCTACTGTAAGCTGTCCCCCACCCGGAGCCAGCCCAGAGGTCCCAGGGGCGCTAATATAATCGGTGATTCCACGATGGGGCTCAGGCGAAACTCATGCTCTTCCGATGATTCTCGTTTGCGATTCTCCGGCAGCGATCAGACCAGCCTTTGAAATGAAGGGCACGGAGAAGTCCTCCTTCCTTCTCTCCTGTCACCTGGCCGTGAAGTGTCAAGGCAGGCAGTAGGCTGGGGTGTCCCTTTCTCCCTGGCAGCTTCCTGGAACTGTGCCCAAGTCATTGTCACCACAACCTCCTTAACTGTGGGCAGAGTGGCTGGCAGCTTGGAGTCACATGTGGTGAGGCCACACTGGCTCCCAGTCTGGCCTTGGGTCAAGGCCGTGCCTGAGCAAGTGCTATTTGGCCAGTGGACTTGCAAATCTCTCTTCAGTGAAAAGGGAATTACAACGCCCTAAGGTTTTGTGACTGAAGGACATCACGCAGGTAAAATGCTTACTTAGCACAGACCCGTACCTCTGAGGTCCACAATGGCAGCCCACAAAATGCTCATAACTTCACTCTCCTGTGTGCTTTTGCCATTATGTGTGGGACCTCAAGGCACTCGTTTCCCCACCTCCAACCTCTGGAGGCTCAGCGGCCAGGGATGGGGATGTGCTGAAGCTCAAAGAGGGGCCCACAGGGAGGGTGCTCAGGTCTCACGACCTCCTTCCACAGATGGGGAAAGTGTCATCCAGAGATGCTGAGACTGGCCCAGGCTGCTCAGGGCTCCTTCCACTTCACCCCAAGAGCCCACCAGACCCCCCTCAGCTGCCACAGGACCTCCCACCCCCACCTCCGCCATCTTCCTACAGCCTCGGTGCCAAGTAACTGGACCACCATGCTGTACAGAGATTGAGAATACCCGAATGCCAGGGGAAAGGCACGGGGGGGTGAGGAGGAAGAGAGAGATGAGCGTGAGGGCAAAGCACCTGTGTCCTTGGAGCCAGCAAGGGGGAATGACGAGGCCAGGACTGGAGACGCTGCCTGTGCTTGGAGGGGAGGGGCAGGAGGGCTGGGAACGACAGCCCGCAGTCACCAGGACCTAAGGTCCACTTTCTGGGCCAAACACTGTTTCTGGACTGCTCTACAGACTCAGCAGATGACTTCCGCTTTCTTGCCTGTAATACAAGCATGTAGAATTACATCCGTTTTCCCCAGCGGCCAGTTGTTACCCATTAGCAGGTTGTGAAATGAGTTTAGTAGTGACCAGCAATTTTTTTTTTAATATGAAGTAGGAGAGAAAATATCAGTACATTATACACAGTCAGGGCGAACATTCTTTTGTGAGACTTTGGGCCCCTTGGTGACCCATGCACTTAAACACTGTGCAGAAGGTCTTTCTTAAGGTGGTCTCTGGCCAAAAAAGCTTGAAGACACTTGGGTAGAATCTTTTAGGCCCCAAGTATTTCTGGAAATCTGTGAGATAAAAATGTCTTTGTCTAGAGAAGGGACACCAGGAGCAGTCTGGGCAGGCAAGGAAAACCCACCCAGCCGCTGGACTGTTATGTCATGTTGTCCCACTTGGCAGCAACTCTGTGGTGTGGTCTTCCAAGAACAGGAGGTGAAAACCCCAGTCACACTCCTGCAACCTGTCACACTCCCCTGTGTGCTGAGGTGATTCAGTGACAAAGCCAGACTGATAAGGACTGAGACGGCTGCCTACTAAACCCTTTGGCCGTCTGGAAGCTGCTCTGTGCTTTTCACGTCACCCTGTCAATGGCGCACCACATGATGATGGGGCCACATCCTGTATCCAGGATTAAGTTTGTCTGTGAATGACAGTGAACCCCCAAGTAACAAGATGGTCCTTACATGATCGGTTTGCGTGGAGGTAGTTCCTGACAGGCGAGGCAGCTACGCCTTTCCCAGGGGCTGGACTCCACCCAGTCCCCACTTCATGTCCCAGGGCATGGCCCTGGAGCTCTGGCCGCATCATACCCACACTTCAGGCAGCAAGATGGAAGAGGGCAATAAGAAGGTTAAGGGCATTTGTGGACTATTTTTTAAAAGAATTGAAATTTCAAAAGAATGGAAAACGAATGCTTGCTTGTGATATTCATAACAGCATAAGAGCCCAAAGGTAAAAACAAGCCAAATGTCCCTCAGCTGTTGTGTGAGCAAACCATTTATCAACCAAAATATGATATATCCATGTAATGGAATATTATTTGCCCCTAAAAAATGAATGACCTATGTACCAATAAATGCCACATGGATGAACCTTGGAAACAATGCTAAGTAAAAGAAACCAGACCCAAAGGTCATATATAATGTGATTTCATCTATGTAAAATGTCCAGAATAGGCAAATCCATGGGCACAGAAAACAGATTAGGAGCTACAGTTAGCAGGGATGGAGAGTGGCTGCTAGTGACAGGACTCAAGGTACTGGCTTGGTCCCCCTTCTAGGAAGTCTAGGGACCATGGCAACAGAGGAATGTCAGTTAGAATTGTGTTTAGAATTCTGGTTCTGCCAACTATTGATACAAGGTATATGACTGCATGTAAGATATTTATCTCTCCGAGTATCAGTTTTCAGTTTCTGTAAGAAATCATTAATGATATTAGTGTGTTAAGTGACTTGAATACTGTTAATTGCAGTTGACGTACTGTAGGCTGGCGACAAATATGATTCCTACTATTCCTCACCCTCCAGCTCAGAGAAGCCTTGAACATCCCACAAGCACCCTATTGGGGATCAAGTCTCCTCATGCTGAATGGGGCTCATGTTTGGTGTTGGGAGTGTCAGCAGGGACCATCACAGGAACCGTGGAGCCACGAGTGAGACAGGCAGAGTGCCCCTCACTCCTGGTGTCTCTGAGCCTAAAGCACCATGGAGCTCAATTTTCTCTTTCTCATCTCCCCCCTGGACAAGTCACTGGTCTCTGGGATGAAAGGGAGCAACCTCTACTATTGACAGGACAACCTCTACTACAGCACAACCTTGGCAGAGTGAAGAAGGACATGGGCCGCTGGAGGCGAGGCAGACGCCAGTTACAGATGTGGCCTCCCTCACCCCTTCAGCGCTCCCGCTGTGCTTGGTGGAGGCTGTCTGAGCACACACTTTCTGCTCTCAAGGAGCACATACTCTAGAAAATGAATCCACCTGGGAGAGGAAATCATGCATCTTTTGAGGCTCAGGAGGGGGATGAGAATTCTGGAGAGGCTCGTGTGATCTGAAACCTTATGTTCCTTTGCACATAAAACAAGACAGAGTATTGCTCTACCAAATCTCAGCTGGCGGGGATGCACAGAAGGTAATGAGCAAGGTTGGCAGGAGGAAGGGTCTTAGAAAGATGGGGCCATCGTCCTAGGGAGACCTGGCATCTAGTAGCCATGCTTTACCTGGCCCCGGGAAGGTCCCCGGATGCATTCGCTCCATTCCATATTTACATACAGGAACGTCCACCTTCTTTCCTCCCTCCCTCGGTGCCTTTGTCCTGCCTTTATTCAATAGACACTTGGTGATTACACGAATGTTTTCTTTCCCTTGAGATTGTTCAAAAACACTGATTTATCCTCTTAATAGCTATGCGTATCCGAATGATCGGATGTGTCATTGAATGAATCTTTAGTATCCTGAGCTGGTGGTAAGTTCACCTCCTGAGCCCCTCTCTTTGCCTCACCTCCCCGGAAAGTCTGCCTTTCAATTGAAAGAGTATCTATGATGAATCTGTACTGTCTCCAAAGTTGCTAGAGTGGGCGTCCCCCACCCCCACCCCACCCCAGGTATACCCTAGCGCCTCACTCTCTCCCTCCCCTTTCTCTTCTGTGAAAGTCAAACATCCCCCTGCCTTGGGCCTCCCTCCCCACTGTCTGGGATGCGGGCAGTTCCATTTGCACGTGACAAGATTCTCCTTTAAGATCCAGCATTTTCAGTCTTTTCCGACCCCTTCTGATTCCTTCCTGCCTAAATCTCCCAGGTACCTTTTATTGAGAGGACATCAGATTCACCCTGTTCCATCATTCATGCTCACGTGTGTTTGCCTTACCCACTGCCGAAGCTCTTTGAGGGTTAGAACTGCTTTTTGTACATTTTTATACCCTCAGCGTTGTCCTAACCCAGTGTTCTAAGAAGAATACAGATTCTCCATCTATGTTTATCGAACAAGTACACCTGTCCTTATGGACTAAAGTTTGAGCTGTATTCATGAGGATCATTGCATGAAATTCGTTTCTTATTTGTTCATTTAATTCCTTCATTTGTTTATCCCATTGTGCTAATACCATCACGCCCTATGCTGGGCATCAGAATATAAAACCAAGAAGGGACATTCTGATGAGACAGACACATAAAGGCAAGAGTCACCCAGGCTGGGGCGATACCACCCACTCCCATCACCACTGCGCCTCATCATAAAAACAGAGGCCAGCTTGGTTTGAGAGGCCTGGGTGGCTGGTGCCCCAAGCAGAACTGCAAGGAATAAAATCTCTCAAAAGACTTAAGGAGGCTAAATTTGCAAAGCATGGAGTGGCTCATAAGTCCTCAGTTTAGCTCCACAATCATGTGTGAAGTCGTGACGGGGAGGTGCCGGCTGGGGATATCTTGGTGCTCGGGTTCTTATCGCGCGGTCCTGGCACAGAGGCCCAGGCCACTGCGCAGGCCACGGACAGGAGGTGGGGGCACCAGGGGTCTGGGAGACGCCAAGGGAGAGGAAAGCAAACCAAATGGGGGGATGGATGTGAGAGAAGAAGTTCTCTCTGGGCCCCATCCACTAGTAATGGCGCTAAGAGTGGACAGAAAGTGGCGCTCAGATGACACAGTCTCCTGGCCGGTCCCCTGAGTATTGGATGTCCTGTTCCCGGATGGTGCATGGCAGCCGGCCGGCTGGAAGGGAGCTGGGAACAGTGTGGGGGAGGCTCAGCGGGCTGGAAGGGCAGAGGGAGTCAGGCGGTGTCAGGCTTGCTGTGCTCCGGCAAAGTCTTTGGGTTTTTATGTGACTCTTACGAGAAGTTTGGTTCTGCCCTGACTTAGCCCCGTCCCAAAGCTGGCCCTATGGCGACTTGCACTTTTCCCCTCTCTCCGCCACTCCTCGCCTCCCAGGAGATCAGCAACTCTTTTCTGTCTCACAGATTTGCAACCGCAGAATATTAACTGGCAAATAAGGGCCAACCGGCAGGAGCATCACACAGACAAGTTCTACGGCCAGCAGCTCATCCTGAGGCGAGGCCAGCCCTTCGCCCTGTCCTTCAGCTTGAACGCCAGTCTTGATGCTGCAGAGAGTCTGAAGTTCGTCACCTCCACAGGTACCTACTCCTTGCCCCTGCCCCCAGACACACCTGAGTAGCCACGGGCTGTGCATCCAAGGGGTGACGGTGGTGTCCCCGGGGTCACTGGGCTCTGGGCTCTAGCCCAGCTCTGCCACCGACTCCTGTGTGACTTCAGGAGCTTCTGCCTATCTCTGAGCAGGGGATTTGGTCCACATGGCCTGTTTATTTGCTTCCAGCCATGTCATGTCATGCTTCCCTGAACGATGACCCCAAAGGGCCCCCCCAGTGGCATTGGAAGCTGACCTCTCCCCACAGTCTCCTCAGCAAGCCTTGGCTTCCATTTGCTCTCTGTCTCCTTTTACAGGACCGTCCCCCTCAGAGTCAGCCAGGACGATGACTGTGTTTCCACTCTCCGGCGGCGCAGGAAGCAGTGGCTGGAGTGCCCAGCTCGTGTCCAACCAGAACAACATTCTGAACATCTCCATCTCCTCCCCGGTCAATGCGCCCATAGGGTGGTACACGCTGGGGGCTCAGATCCAGGGTAACACGTCCACTGTGAAACTTGGGTCCTTCGCGCTGCTCTTCAACCCCTGGCTGCAAGGTAGGCGCCTAACCACCCACACGCCCAGACGTGTGTGAGCAGTGCCCGGGGATGGGAGACGGGGGAAAATCCTCACAGACTCAGCTTGATGAGGGAAAGTTTGTGGACTGTGGAAAGAACACAGAAACTAGTCAGAATCCATTCTCAGAATCCCAGCTCGGCCACTTACCCAACTGTTGAAGTCTGGGCAGTCCCTCTACCTCCCAAGCCTAAAATTCTCCCCATTGCTTGGGTTCCCTGCTCTCTCCCCTGGGACTATTATAGGGATCTCAGGAACTTTTACACACTGCACAGTATGGTGCAATTACAAGCGACAAGAACCACAATATAATTTTGCAACATGGAGTTGCTCCTGTCTGAAGTCTCATTCCTGGGGGCTCATTTTCAGAATCTCAAGTCATCTCAGCCTTTCCTTCAAGCGCATAGTACCCACAAATGAGTTGGAAGCATTACATCCCAACTTTGGGGAACTTTAGGGAAGGGCTGCAGGTGGGGTTTGCTCCAGCCCCCAATTCCATACTCAGAAGTTGGAGGAGTACCGGTCTCTATAGTCCTATGTAGGATCCTATTCCCTGATATCTGCATTTTGTGTCAAATAGCTGATGCCGTCTTTATGGGTAATCAAGCTGAAAGAGAAGAGTATGTTCAGCAAGATGCCGGCATCATCTATGTGGGGAGCGCAAATCGAATTAGCATGGTTGGATGGAACTTTGGACAGGTAAGTAACAGATAAGGTCCCTATTACCCAAGAAGCTGGCCTTAGAAATAAGTGGAATTTCCCAAATCTGTCCACCTGACACAGCTTTCTATTCATTCATTCCTAAGGCTTTTTTGGATCACCTACTATGTGCCAGGCAGTGGAGCACACACTAAGGATACAGGAAGTGAATAAGCCTTGCAAAGTCATAGGCTCTGAGTCTGCAGACTTCCCAAGTGTGCTCAGCCTGGAGACCTTTCAGGGATTCTCCACCTTTTCTGTTTTCTAAGAGACAGATGAAGGCATTTGAATAAGGTCCCTTGCATGGGGCACCTTGGGTATTCCAGGAGGACCGGGGCAAGTACCTGCCCTGTCCTTCTGCATGCAGGCGCATTCCATAGTCAACCAGAGCAGTCTGCTGTATCTTTTGTATGTTAGCATTCTGTGTCAGACAAAAGAAGAAAAAGGCCAATGGGCACAGGGCCCCTCTAGGGGTAGAAGGTAGGCTATTATTGATGGCATAGGTCTGGGCAAGACCCTGTTAGGAAAGAATTTTTTTTAAAGATTTATTTATTTATACATACAAGCTGGGGTACAGCCCAGAGGAGTGGGGCGGTGAGAGGGTTCACCAGAGAGAGAGTGGGGAGCAGAACAGGCAGATCAGAAATACACTGCTGAGGGGAGCAGCGGGCGAGGCAGGAGAGGTCTGCTGCACCATGTGGGATTCTCCCCAGCTGGGCGTTGAACTCGCATCGCCGCTGCTGACAGCTCCACAGCGCAGCGCTCAACTGCTGCGCCACCAGGGAGGCCCAGGAAAGAATTTTTTACCAGAAACATGAAATAGACAAGGGAGCTGGACAGAGATCTTGGAGGGAAAGCCCTAGAGGAGGAGGGACGGCACAGGTGCAAAGGCCCTACGCGAGAGCTTAATCTCCATTTGAGAAGATAGGTCTTATTTTTGTGAAAATAGTGTCAAATTCCTCTTTTAGTGAGATATTTTATCTTTCTAATGAGCTCCCCAGGATTCTAAATAACATACGAGTTCACAGTCAGAGCTAGATGGGAACCTGGAGATAAGCTGGCTGAGCCCCTCTTACACAGACAGACACAGAGGCCCAGACAGACAAGTGGGTTCCCAGGGCTGCGGCAGTCAGAGCCTCTGCCTCCAGGGGCACCCGCGCCTGCCTCCTGTGCAGGGAGGGGCTGACTGAGGCTGCAGGGTTAGAGACTGGGTGAGTGGTCGTTCCTTGGTAGCTTTCAGTCCTAGAGGCCACCCAGGGACTGGACCAGAGCTGCCCCTTCGGCCCTCGGCAGAGGGGCTCCAGAACCCTTAATTAGTCTGCTCCGCTTGTCACTTCTTTCATCATAACCTTTCTGAATAGTTTGAAGAAAACATACTGGACATTTGCCTCTCGATTATGGATCACAGTCTGAATTTCCGCCGTGACCCCGCTACCGATGTGGCCCGCAGAAACGACCCCAAATATGTCAGCCGGGTGATGAGCGCGATGGTGAGTAGTAGGAACACCGTACTGACTGACTGTTGGCATGTATCAAACCAGCTCTGGGGAGGCACCTGCACTCTACGTAGATCATCTCAAGGAAGCCTCGGGGTGTAGTCCGCGCGTTCACCATTCCCTCATTGGACACGGGGCACACGTGGCCCCTCTAAGTTAAAGAACTTGCCTGGGACACACGGTGAGTGAGTGGCAGAGGCAGAACTGGACCCCAGTCTGCTGGCTCCAAAGTCCTTCCTACTGTACTGTGAGGCCTGTCTCGGATGCCAAGGGAATTTGTCCCCGTGGTTTCTGGAGAACGACAACCTGGGCCTGCGCATCACTGGGCCTCTGGGGAAAGGGAGCAGGTTCCCAAGTGGGCATGAAGTTACCCTCCTTTGCTTTGACCCATCCCCTCCATGACAGAGCACAAGAATGCTGGGCAGGAAGGCAGCAGGCCAGCCCTCGTGACCTGGGCGCTCTGGGGGCCTCTCACAGCACGCAGCAAACCAGACAAGGCCTCCACCTGCCCATCCTTTCTACTCACCCACTTCTTCCATGTAAGAGTTCTGTCCCTCCCTACACACACACACACACACACACACACACACACACACACACACACACATACCCCTAAGACCCTGGAGGACCCCATCTCCCTGCACTCCATGTGGAGAGAGCACCTCCAGCAAAGAGTGTCCAAATACGAGATCAGCCCGCTCAAACATCACCAATTAAAAAAGCCAAAAGTCAGAGAATTCTTGAACTCCCTGAAACCCAATAATTACCCAGACGTGTCCTTAAATTGTTGTTAATGGACTAGGCATTTCTCAGTCTCTTTACTTTTAAATTAGCGAATACCCATGCTAATGAGCTAGTTGTGTGTTTAGAAATTTGAACAACCCGTCAACAACGTGATAGTTGGGTGTCAACAAGGGGCGAGGAGTAATCAGAGAGGGCTTATTGAGAGAGCAGAGTCTTCAACTGAGAACTGGGAAGGGAGTCGGAAGGCCCAGGGAGTGTGGAGAAACTGGGGAGACAGGTGGGAGCCAAGCTGGCTGGAGAAGAGCAAGGAGAGGAAGTGGGGCCTGGGCTGAGCCTCGAGAGGCAAGTGGCGCAGGAAGGGTGGGATTGAAGCCAAGGCTAAGGTGAAGAGCCGCGAAGGAGTGAGCCTCCCCGGGAGGAGGGTGGGGGAGGCCGGCCGTCTCCAGCAGCTGCTGACTCACTCTCACCCTCAGGATGAACCACTTTATCTTGGTGCCAGTTTCCTCAGCCACACCTCCCTGCTGCTCAGTCCGGGCCTCCTGGTTGGGCTGGGCCAGGAGCTAATTATGGCCTGTGCAGGGCTTTGAAATGCTCAGCTTTCAGCCAGAGATGACCCTGCTGATTACCACTTCAGTGCCAGCGCACTCGCTTCGGTGACTCAGGAGCTGGGGACAGGAGGCACAATCTTCCCTCGTGGAAGAGGCCTCATCTTGCCTGATGCAGCGATTACCGCCCAGCCCTGTGGAAGGCCGTGTTCGGCTCCCCACCGCACGGAGGCGCCCTGGGAGGCCGGCGGGCCTGTCCTGGCAAGGATCCTTCTGTCTCCAGAGGTTCTAGAGGCCTTGCCCCTTGTCAACACCCACAAAGTCAGGGAGTGGGCCTCACATGCTGACGGGTGGCAGACCCCGGGACATCCGGCCCAGCCTCACGCTGTACCCTTGGGACAGATGCTGTACCCTTGGGACAGATGCTGCTCAGAGTTTTATAAACTCTGAGAACTTGGTTGCTGGAAGAATCTGAGAGCTTTTTTCTCACTTTCCCTGTATTGGAAGGTGAAGAACTAAGAAGACAGGTGAACTGACTTGCCCACAGTCACTGAGCCGACAGGCAGCGAGGGTGAGCTTAGCACCCAGGATCCTCCTTTTTTTCTCTTTTACCTTTTCATTGTGGAAAAGTTCAGACCCACACAAAAGTAGAAGGAAAAGTGTGATGAACTCCCACGTGCCCATCACTGGTGAAGCTGGTGAAGTTACCCATAAAACCCGTCTCAGCCATCTCTGCCCCCCACCCCACCTCCACAGAGAATTTGAAAAATCCTAGGCAGTACGTCACTTCCTCCATGAGTATTTCCATACGTGTCTCTAAAGGACAAGGGGACTCAGGTCTCCTGATTCCTAGTCCACTGCTCTTTTCACACTCGTGGTTGTAGCTTACATCGTGGTTGTAGCTTACATAAGAATCACACCTTAAGTTGAACGAATGACAGAATGAATGAATGAAAAGCAACATTCTACCTTTGTTCTTCCCAAGAAGTTAGCTGCTAAAGTTCTAAAGTGAACCTGTAGAAGACCAGTACATCAAGGGGCGTCTCAAACCAGAGATCCCCACGCCAGACATCGAGGACAGCCCGTGAGCTCTGGCGAGAAGCCCTCTGAGGCGACCTTTCTGACCCTCTCTTGCCACTAAGCTTGGGCCTCGGTTTTCCATGTGAACCTGCTTCCCAGGATTGATATGTGGGTTGGGGTCACTCACACCCCTCGGGATCATTATTGCAACTATGATCCCTAATGACCTCGACCTGGGCTTCCTTCCTCCTCTCTGCCCCATCCCCTGAAGCCTGCATCTCACTCTCGGTGCCAAGTGACCTGGGGTTTGTCTCCTGCCCAGGTGAACAGCAACGATGACAACGGCGTGCTTGCTGGGAACTGGAGTGGCACCTACACAGGGGGCGTGGACCCCAGGATCTGGAACGGCAGTGTGGAGATCCTCAAGCTGTGGAGGAGCTCTGGCTTCAAGCCAGTCAAATTTGGCCAGTGCTGGGTCTTCGCTGGGACCCTCAACACAGGTGAGGTGACTTGCCTGGGTCCAGGGGCAGCAGCAGGATGCCCCGTGTACCGTCTCTGCGGCACCCCGAGTCCTCAGACTGCCCCTTGACTCACAGTGCTGCGGTCTTTGGGGATCCCCTCCCGAGTGATCACCAACTTCAACTCGGCTCACGACACAGACCGCAACCTTTCTGTGGACGTGTACTATGACTCCTCGGGAACACCGGTGGAGAGAAGCAGCGACAGCGTGTGGTGAGTGTCCCGGAGCGCCCAGCCTGAGCAGCGCCTTGCTTGCCCCGGCCCCTGGGGCCCAGCTCCCAACACAGGCTGGGAGGCGAGAATATGTGAGCACATGGTTTAGAATGGAGAGGCTGACCATGCTGGTGACACATCTAGCAAGACCCAAAACAATCTATTTCAAGGCACAAATATGCCACGTGCCCCTGCATCTACGCACACACATGCGTGTAATATAAAGCAGATGGCAACTGGAAGCAGGTTGTCTAAGGTGTACAAACACAGACCTATAACTTCCTATTGCAGCGCAAACACATAAAATATTGCTACAACCAGGTAAGGTCATACTATACCCAAGTTATCACCAGATGACAACCAAAAATGATTGTCTATACCTGCAGATACAAATAGATATCTGTGGGTCTCTCTCTATAAAGGACCACATGTGTATGTCAGTCATCCAGGGTTTTATCCAATCTCACAGGACACATACGTGTATCACTCAGATGCATATACACGGCTGGGTGACCTAATGGCAGATGCCATCTTATTTCCAAATGTTCAACGTAGAAATGGTCTATATAAGCATTCTTTCTTACTCCCACAATTGGTAGGTCCAACTTTTCTGAAATGCACGTAGTATAACCAATGGAATAAAGTCAAAGGAAAATACAAATTAACAGAAAAAGCTTTCAAGGCAAATAACAACCCCACACCAACAACACAAGTGAGTAGCTGAAGCCTCCCCTCCTTCTGGAGGAGAGCGGCGGTTATGTAATTCACCCAAGGGCACATGGATTCTAGGAGAAGAAAAAACTTGGGATGTTCTTCCATGATCTTCAATACAAACTTTTTAATGACACTGATTTATAGCAGATTTTGTTTCCCAACTTCTCACAAAGCATATTCTTTTCTTCTCTCTGGCTGTTGCTTGCTTTGTGTCCAAAACCCCACTGCACCTGTTCTGATGGCTGAGGCAGTGCCAGTCCTGGCCTCAGTTTCCTTCAAAAAAGAAGGGGACTGACCCCACAAGAAGGCTGGTTTGAGAGGAAGTTCCTGTAGGCATAGTCCTCTGTGATTACCCTGCTTGCCAGGAATTACCCAGGGACCAGAATGCAAAACCTCAATCCCTCTACTGAAAGCAGGGCTGGCGCCATTGGGGACGGGCTGGGGACGGGCTGGGGACGCCATGCGGAGAAACTCATTAACCGCCTGGATGGTGTGTGGTGCAAGCGGTGATTCAGACAGTAAGCCCCATGGGAACCCGAGAGAGCGTCAAGGAACGCCGCCTGGGCACGGGAAGTGGGGCTTTCAGCTGCAGTGGGAATTCGCACCCAGTCCTCTTGGTTACTGGTTTCTTCCTCCGCACCATACTAGCTTAATAATTCATTTCAAATATAATCACCTCAAGGCAGGTGTGGACCCGTAGAGACATTTCAGAGTGTCTCCACTGTCTTTTTTTAATTTTTATTTAATATTTTTTTGGCCTTGTTGGAGGGTGTCAAGCCCAAAAGCTTTAATTTTCTGCTGGGAGTCTCCTCGCCCCTCATCCTCTCACTTCCCACCAGTCTTTTTAGAACCGACCTTAGAAAGCAGAGGAAGCTGATGGTCCCTCCACACCCCACTCCCTAGCAGCTGTGGATGGAGGGGGCAGTGGGTGGGAGGAGGTCTGAGCCCTGGAGCTGACCCCACCAGCATCTGTGCAGGCCTTGTGTAAGCATTTCTTCCTCCTGGCCCTGTCTCCCCACTTGTGGGGTTAGCCTCCTATACCGAGTTTTCACGTCAGTCTCACGCCAGCTGTAATATTTTGATTCTCCATAACTTCTGCTTGCCCCACCTTATGTGTAGGAGCTACTGATCCCATCCCATCCTCGTAGATGCCACCTGTGGGGAGAGGGAGCTAACCCACAAGTCACTTTCTGCCTGGAGTGAAATTACTAACCTATAATTATAAGAACCAAGTTTGGGCTTGGACAGAAACCTTCCAGCTGAATCTTTGTATGTTGCAAATGTTGAAAGCTTTTAGAAACTTGTCAAAATTTAATAGAATGTGAGGGTCAATAAGATTAAGCATCTGAAGCTCCCTAATAACAAAAGCAGTATCAGCTAGTAAATTATTGAGCGACTGTTGTATACCCGGTACTGTTCTAAGTACCTGCATTTACTCTTCAGAACTAATGAGGCAACCATGCTCATGCTTATTCCCATATTATAGGAAATGGTAGGATTTGAACCCAGGCAGCTTTGCTACCTATAAAGCCCCAGAGAGAGGCCAGAAAATGTTACTATTCCTGACTGAGGGTTGAGAAATCCTCTCTGACCTGAGATTTTCCAGAGGACGCTGGCTGGACGTGGGCCAGGGCTCCAGCAAGCTGGTCCTGTTCTACTCAGCGGGATGGAGAAGAAGCTGAGTTCATGGGTTCACACTCAGTAACATTGTTTCAGGGGCTCTGTGAGGAGAAATGACACCCAAAATCAAACTGAATCCATGTCCAAGCAGAGGGTGGTGGCACACAGCTTCCTTCCAGACCCTCCTGAGTGAAAGAGCCCCGAGAGAAAGCAAAGGCCCAGTGAGAAGCAAGGACCAGCTGGAGACTGGGCACTCAAACAAAGCAGGGATTCACTTAAGCTCCTCGACTTTCCTCCACCTTGATTTCCTATCTGTAAGATGAAGGGCTAGGCTTCTGAGCTCCTGTCAAGTCACATTCGCAGCATCTGGGAGGGACATTTGTGTCTAGGCCACGCTGCTCAGGCCAATGGTTTGGCGTAAGGAGAATAAGATCCCAGAGTATTCACTTCTGAAAGTCAGGAGGCTTTGGGGTGAACTAAGCCTGGGACACTTCTGTTATATTAAATCCTTTCTGGGCCAGTACAAGGAGTCTCTGGGGGTGCTCAGTCCCCGAGCAGCACATTTAGAGCCCTTTGGCCAAGGCTATCTTTATCTTGATATTTCCAGCCTCTTTCTTAATTCATTTGACTCGATTCCCTGATTTCTAGAGTCACAGGCCTGCTCTGCTTGCAGACTGAATAGAGACTGAGCGGAGAGGTACGTGGGCACTGACCAGCTCTGTGGTCAGCGAGGCGGGTCAGCCAGTTCCGGAGAAGAGCTGTTTGCCCTCGTGTCTTGGCCCAAACCCCTAGCTCCTGACATTGCCTCAGCACGACCACCAGGCTCTGCACAGACTTAGCCAGCCTCCAGAACCCCACTCAACGCCCAGAGTGGCCCAGTCCCCAGAACAATCCAATGCAGCAAGCAGATGTATGTTCTGAGTGCCACACCCAGTACTAGAAAATTCCTAGAAACAGTCTGTCCAGGTTAAAGGCCATGAGCACCTGAAAGGCTTACAACATCTATTACTGCCCTGACATTGCTATCTCAGTAGGAGTCTTCCTTCTTCCCACTCATGTCTGTGGTTGGTGTTTTTTAACTGTCTCTTTCTTCAACTCTTATGAGAGCCTGTTCTGCCCTGTTTTGGAGCTGACTTTTTCTATCTCCCCTTGTTCCCTGGAGGACACAACAGCTCTGACTAGACTTGGGACGCTTCTAACTCCCATATACCTGTACAGTGTAGAGCTCCCCCCAGCACACCTATCTTATCTGGTCCCTGCAGGAAACTCTTACAACTTGAAAACAACCTTTTCCTAATAAAATAATAAAAAATAAATAAGAAGAGTCATTAGGAAACTAAGTACCCAAAGAAAAACACTGATAACATTTTGAGATAGATCCTTCCAGACATTTTGTGTAGTTTATATCCAAAAACTTAAATAAATTTGCACTGAATTTTAATTTCAAATGGAATAAAGTTATACCATCTATTTTATAATTTTTAATATCTATCTAGGACAATAAATAACAAAAAAGAATTAGCAGCATGGACTCTGCCTGGGTCCAAATTCCACTCCGCCTATTTACTTGCTGTGAGAACTTGAACACGTCGCATCACTTCTCTGTGCCTCAGTTTCCAGAACTGTCAATTACAAAATTTTTCCTATTTTATAAGAGTGTTGTGAAGATTAAATGAGTTAATATATATAAGGCAATTAGAAGACTTAACTTTTTATATTGACAATACACTAGCTATTACTGCTTATATAATATACATTTTAAAAAATACTTTGTAATTATAGACTTACAGAAGTAATGAGTAATTCTCATTATAGGGAATGAAAACATTACCAAAATAAATAATATAAAACTTACTTCAACATGTGCCCATTACATACTATCACCCAAACTGTTACTTTAGGGATGTTTACCTAAAATAATAGAATCACTGAAGACTTTTTCTGATTTTTTTGGTGTATAATTTTCTATTTCAAATAGGTTCATCCCATTTTTTTATATGCTTATACAGCTATATCTGTATCTACACACTATTTTGGAAATTGCTTTTCATATTTGAGGATCTTTTAAACATCGTTCTATGAGAAATCTAGATGGATTTCACTCACTCTTTTGGACAGCTGTGTGACATTCTGGCATGTGGCTGTGTCAATTTATCCAAACATTCCCTTATTGGTAAACTTTTCTTCCATTCCTTTTGCAATTACAAACCATGCTTCAGTGAACAGCATTCTGTATACATCCATGAGCACTCATGTGAGTGTTTTTATAGGAGAAGTTTCTGGAAATGGAATTACTGGCTCAGTGGGTATGTAGATGTTTAAAGGTTTTTCATACTCATTGCCAAATTGCCCTCTACAATGTCATGCCAATTTAAACTCCCACCAGCAGAGGATGACAATGCTTGTTTTCCCACACCTGAGCATCAGACCCAGATGCTTCATCTTTGTCAAGCTAATAGGTGTAATGGTTTCTCTTTGTCATTTTAATTTTCTCTTAATAGTAGTGAGGTTAAAACTATTTTCATATGTGTAATAATCATTTGTATTTCTTATGAAAATTGCCTGCTCATTGTCCTTTAATTGTTTGAGCTTTTCTTTTATGTCTTTCTTATTGATTGTTACACACTTCTTAATATTAATTATTGTAAATATCTCGGGTAGATGTTGCATATAAATATTCTCTACATGGTTGATTTTTTTAATCTTTTTCTTCCTCCTTCAGATTTTTAGATAATTTCTACTGATCTGTTTTCAAGTTTTCTGACTCTTTCTCTGTCATCTCTATTCGACTAGTAAACCCACTAAACTATTTAAATTCAGATGTTAGTCTTTTTTCCACTTAAGAAATTTGCATTTGTTTGTTTCATAATTTCTATTTTTCTACTAAGAGTGCCTCTCTTTCCATTTTTTTATGAAACTGTTTTCCTTCACTTCATTTTAATAACAACTTTAAAGTCTTCATCCAATAATTCCAACATCTGGATTACCTTAAGGTGAGACCGTGTCAAATGTCTTTCCCTTGAGGACCAGTCACTTATTCTTTGCATGGTGAGTCGTTGTGGACTGTATCCTGGCCTTGGGTGTCTGTTACTTTGTGTTAGCAGGTTACCTGGGGTGCACTTGGCCTTCAGTCGTCTCACATGTGGGCTGCTGGTTCTGGTCCCAGTGGAGTGCTTCCATCTGTAGCTGAACTGCCTTGGTCTGTCTCGCACTCAGGGCTCAGAAGTCACCCAGAGGCTTGGGCAGAGCTGACACACAAGTCACTCTCTAGGGGCCCTGGCCAACAGGCTGTTCCTTAGTTCCTGGGATCAGAGCTATGTGGGCTATTGGAGTTTTTTCTGCCTTTTGCTTTACCCCAAGTGTGGCCTGCCTTGTGGCAAAGTCACCAAAAGTGTAGTTCGCCCCCATGCTGACCCTTTTTTCCAAGTGGACTCCCCAAATCCTCCTGCTTTTGTTTCCTCTTAGGTGGCTGTGTCTCCCCCCATGCCCCCACCCCCAGGGTTTATTGTTATCTGGGAAAAGGATGTCTACAGGGTCTTACTCCTCTGTGCTAGAGTCAGAGCTAGTTGGGTTGCTTATTTTTTTTTAAAGATTTATTTATTTATGCATACAAGCTGGGGTATAAGCCAGAGGCGCAGGGTGGCGAGAGGGTTCAAGAGACAGAGAGGGAGCAGAACAGGCAGATCGACAGAAATACACTGCTGAGGGGAGCAGCGAGCGAGGCAGGAGAGGTCTGCTGCGCCATGTGGGAATCTCCCTGGCCGGGAGTTGAACTCGCGTCGCTGTTGCTGACAGCTCCACAGCGCAGCGCCTAACCACTGAGCCACAGGGGAGGCCCTAGTTGGGTTGCTTATTGATTTGTTTAGTGCTTTATGCAAATTTTATGTTTTTACCTAGTCAAATTTATTGTCTTTTTCTGTATGATTTCTGAAGTGGGCACTCTGCTTAAAACTATCTTGTCCACATCATGAGTATAAAAAGATTTTTTTTTCAAGTTGGATAGAACCAGGATTTATATGGGGCTTCTATTTTCTTCTCGTTGGACCAAAAGCTGCCAACATTGGTGATTAAGGTAGGTGCAGTGGGAGTAGAGAGAACAGAGAGCAGAAGCCGGGGTGGAATGGACGAGCGATTGGTTAGTTGGCTGTACTAGGGAAGAACAGCGTGGTTGAGACCCACAGACTGAGAGGTGAGAGGAAGCAGACCCTGGGTTTTAGGTCTGCATATCATTCTCCAATTTAGACCTCAGCCCAGAGGCTCTGTGGCTCCCAGTCAAACCTGTCACTCCCAATTCTGCCCCACTCATTTCCAGCCCCCAGGAAACACAGTAGTGTGCCCCAACAGGACCCACAGGTGACAGCTGTGTGGGTCTGCCTGCTGGGCCACTGGCTCTGCTGTCCATCCACTCTCTCCTCAGGAGGCACTCAAGCATGATGGTCAAGGACCGGGGCTTTGAAGCTAGACATAAAGTTTCCCCCTATGTCTGAAAATAGAACATTCTTCTTTGGTATGATTTAACACATTATTTGGGGGGTCTGGAATGCTGTTGCCATTAATTTATATGGAAAAATTTTTGAGACTTCCCAGAATCAAACAATAAAGCCAGATCATACTAATTTTGGATGGTGGAGCAGGGCAGGAGGTAAGGAGGGACTGGTACTTGGGGATATAGACTTTCACACTGCCATTTGTTAACTGTTTGTTTTCTCTGAGCCTCAGTTTCCCTTTTAGTGAGGGGGCATCAATATAGTAACCTTTTCATAGTACTTTGAGGATTTAAGGAAGACAGTGCTTGGCACCAGAGCTGACCCAGCCTGAACTCACTTGGTGCGTGTGCCGCATCGGATCAGAGACGTGGTGCTTCGCCACCACCTGCTGTGAGACCTGGGCAGGCTCTGCAGCCCGTGGTTCTGTCCCACAGGAACTTCCACGTCTGGAATGAAAGCTGGTTTGTGCGGACTGACCTGGGTCCAGCATTCAACGGATGGCAGGTTCTGGATGCCACACCCCAGGAGAGAAGCCAAGGTAACCCCTTGCTGGTCTGCCACGTGCCCCCCTTTTCTGGGTGTAGTTCTAAATCTCAGCCTCTCGATACATTCCAATAGTGGACAGAGCACAGGAAAGGAACCAGAGATCCTTCCACTGGAGCCCAGCACAGTGGGATTAAAAGACATTCTCAAAGTTGATTTCCTCTCCTCATGTTCTTTGGCTCGGCCTGCTATGCACCCACATGGCTGCCGGCACCCCTGCAGAGGCCTACAGGTGCCAGGAACAGGGAAAGAGCCTTTCTTCCAACAATGGTGCCCTGCATGCTGCCAGTAGCTACACCCTCCCAGCGCAGCTCTGCCATCCCCCAGTGCCCTTGGGATTTAGCCCAAATTCCTGGCTCAGTGCGACGCCTCCCTGGCCAGGCCACACAGCACTTCTCTCACGGCCACAGTGCCCCTCTGCCAAGGCGAGCTCTCCTTCATGCCGCTGGCCTCACCCTGCCCCTGAGCTCCCGCTCTGGCCTGTCTCCTCCTCCTCTCCCTGCAGAGCTGGGCTCCCAGGCTCTTCAAAACTCTCTCCTCTTTCCTCCTCTGGCCTCTAGAGCATGTCCTATCCACTGCCTTCACCTGGAGTTCCTCCTTTCAAACTTAAAAATAAATTAGTGATCAAACTAATATGGGCACGTGGTTAAACAAATTTCAAATTGCTCTAAAAGGAACTACAATGAGAGTTACATCTTACCCTTTCCCCCACCCCCAACCTGAGTTACTAGATCTGGGGGTAGGGGCCTGGGGTGCCACCTTCCAGGTGTTTTCTAGGCCATTGTGTTTCAGATGTTTTACTGCAACACACTAGTGCTTATAAAAAGCCAGTGTGTTATGTGCATCGTTTTAAGAAATTAAACAGGATGGTGTGGAAAGGGAGGTGGAGGAAAAGAAAAGAAAAGGTCAGGTGCATTGGACACAGTAAGAAGAAATATTGGAAATAAAAATTTCCTATGAAACTTTTATTTCTGTGTCACATATGTGCCATGATGTAAAATCTTTCTTTCTAGATGTCATGGTGGAAAAAGTTGAAATCACTGCTCCAGGCATATCAAATTGTGTGTGTTATTGCTGCTGTTGATTTGCTTTGTAACCACAAATGGAATAGTTCTCATTTCTATTCACAGCAGCTTGCTATTTTTCAGCTGAGCACTTCATCATTAAAACAATCTATACCTCTCTCTATCCACCCATCTCTCTATCTAGCCAGGCTTCATCCATCTATGTATCTCTCTGTCTGTCCATCTATCAATCAATGGATGACTCACCGGGAGCTACCTATGCTGAGTGCCAGACGGGGGAGGTGGTGGTCAGGGCTTGGGAGCTCAGGGGGGCAAGAGATCCCTACAGTTCACGGAAGTCTTCTAAGAATCAGGGGGCTATGATTTGGGAAGACTGGATTATAGAGGTAGAATAGCACAAGACAGAAAGACTTTCCTCTTCAGGAAACAGACCAAGGGTCAGCATGAATTATGCGCCCACAGAATGCAGAACTGAACCAGTCTTCTGCAGAAGTGGGCTCTGACCAAGGACGGTCTATACTTCGGGCCAAAGGAGGTGGGCAGACAGCAGGGCCTGAAGGAACATGGCAGGGCAGAGATGGGGAGCTGGTGATTGTAGGTGGCCCTGGGGGAGCAGCCCCAGAGTGGGCGGTCGCCCAAGGCTCTGGCGTGCGTCCCACCCCTGTGTCCTGGCCACCAGGGGTGTTCCAGTGTGGCCCCGCCTCGGTTAACGCCGTCCGAGATGGCGACGTGAACCTGGAGTTCGACACGCCCTTCGTCTTCGCGGAGGTTAACGCCGACCGCATCACCTGGATCTACGATGCTGTCAACGGCACCCAGAAGCAGAACTCCATAGACACTCGCTCTATTGGCATCTACATCAGCACCAAGGCGGTGGGCAGCAACTCCCGCATGGATGTCACGGAGAAGTACAAGCACCCAGAAGGTAGGAGGGGCGCGGACTAGGGTGTGGCACAGGGCTGGACGGTGGGAGACAGCTTTGAGGGCGGAGAAGGGAAAATTCCTCGTCTCCTCCCCACACCCCCATCCTCAGCCAGTTCTGCCTGAGGGGCAGACTGCTCCCTGGCCCCTGAGCCCAGCTCCCTGGCTGGTGCCCGGTGGGGACAGACCAGTCATGGGCAGACAGCGCCAGCAGGAGTTTGCTGCCGGCACAGGCAGCTGTCAGTTGGCTCAGCTCCAGCTGTACCCCTGTGCCAATTGCTCAACTGGGGTGATAGAGCTGTGACTGAACACTGCAGGGACAAGCATGAGACCCCCAAAGCTGCAGGCTCTTGCCCTGTATGTCAGGGGCCTCCCCAGAAGTCAGATGAGCTGGGACTCCGCCCCTGAAGTCTTAGGCATGTGCGTTAGCGCTGGTCTCCCGAGGTCACCTGGAAGGCCAGGCGGCGGCCTCTGCTCCAGCGGCCTCTGTCGCTCTATTTTAGACATTGCTTTTGGAGTTGACAGCTTGTCTCTGTGATGATTCTAGGTGGTGACAAAAGTTCTACATTTTGATGTACATTTTTAAGAAACGTTCAAAAGTGAACTGACGCTGACCACTCCTTCCCAGAATCAGCCTTCTGCTCTTTTTAAAATGCCTTGAGCTGACTTTGTTGCTCCTCACAGTTGGTTCTGAGGGGTCAGAAAAGTGCTCGTAAAGGTGCCCACAGTCCCCCTCAAGTAAACTCTGAAACTCTGAACACTGTGGCTATTGGTACTGGCTGCTGTTAGCAGAAGGTGAAAGTTAAGCACAGGGGAGGGGGCTCACTTCAAGTCAGGTGTGCGATCCCTCTGAACAGCGGTATTTGTGGACAGTTTGAGGCCTGGCTGTAGGGTGAAGAGATTGGGGGCCCCCATTTGGCCCCATCTGCCCTGCAGGCCATTCCCACAGGTAAGGTCGGAGGTCCCGTCTCTCAGTCAGGACATGCAGCCTTCCCAAGGGTCTGCTCCACTCGTGGCTCTGGAGAGGCAACAAAGAACACTACAGACAGGATCCCCACCCCAGGGAGCTCACTCCCGGGGAGGGTAGACGCAGGACAGGGTTTTCAGGAATGCCTTCTGTAGAAATAAGTGTAGGGGCCAGGGAACAAATCCCAGTGACAGGAGCTGAACTCCAGCTTACCACGTCAGGGAAGAAGTGATCCCCTCTGTCCCCCCAGCGAATGAGATGGGCATGACTGTCTTTGGTTGTATTTAAGTGAGCTAGTAATATTCACAAAGCGCCAAGCTCAGTGAAGACTTAGTAAATAGTGGTGGTGATTTTATTATCAACTTGAACATCTACAACCTCCCAAGGTAACGGTCATGGATATGAAGTCCTGTGAGGTTCCCGCCTGCACTGTCACACTCGACACTGCTTCCTGGGGACTCTGCTGTCCCAGCTAGACCTTCTAAGCAATGGAGAGGGGCCAGGGTGTGGCCAGACCAGGGGAGCCCTGCAGGACTCGTGACAGCACCTCTGCCCCTGCATGACGACAGGGCTGATGGCACTGCCCACTACTGCCCAGTTCTCCATGCCTAATGATGCCAGTTTGTCTCTAGGGAGGAAAAACTCATAAAATGGGTTGCTAAGCATTTGCGCAATAGCAACACCAAAGAGAAAACAGTAGCAGGAAGCTTAGCCTTGACTAAGCTCAGCAGGTGACCTATATAGGTATTCTGGCTCTCAGCCTCATTGTGCAAACACTCCAGCGCCAAGGTTCCGAGCACCAGCTCCCCGCAGCCAGCAGCCCTGGGTGTGGACTTACAACTCGGCTAGAAAATGGAAAGGCACCAAAAGGAACCCAGCCCTCCAGGAGCTATCAGCTTGGGTAATCTGGCTGCCTGCCCCCTTTCAGTAGGGTGTGTGGGAGGAAGCTTGGTCTATGGGCCCAGATTCCTGGGGATGGGCCCCTCTACCTCAAATGCCCTGTTGCTTAGACCAGTTTTTCCTCCTCTTAGGGCCTTAACTCTACCATGACCGGCTTGGAGGGGCGGGCCTCTGAGGCCTCTGCCAGTCGTTCCATGTAACTCACGGGAAGGGCCTCCTTAGGTTGTCAAGTGTTTATGATAAATCAGCTGGTGCCTTAAAGATTTCCCGATTGGAGGGGAAGGTGCGGGGTGCGGGTCATGAATATGCTCGACAGATAAAAACATCGCTGTTCTTCCCATCCCGGGAGGGCCAGCACCTTGGGGGGTGGGGGGGGGGGACAGAGATCTGTCTTCAGGTCGAGGCAGGGAGCCTTATGTGGATGGTGCGGTCAGTGCTGGCTCAGAGGCCTGGTCTGGGTTACTCAGCTCCGTGCCCAGGGCTCGTGACGGCGGAGCGCGTGCATCACCACGTCCTCCATGCTGTTTACACGTCCTGCTCAGCAGCACCCACGGCCCGAGTCAGAGTCACAAGACCGGTCCTCTCAGCCAGCCTCGGTGTTTTTCAACACTGGCCTCTCCCCAGCTCAGCCTCGTCCTGACTTAGAGCCACATCAGCCACGGGGACGTTCTATCTACCGAGCAGACAAAGGTGCGCTCTTCAGCCTCGATGCGCCTTCCAGACAAAGCTCAGACTCACAGGCTCCCGCGGCTTGAAAAGAATTTTAATCCAGTTCATCCTAAATCCTGTTTGGTTGGTTGGTCATTAACTCACTCTAGTGTTTTCTGCCTCCATTTTTGTGATTTAAAGTTATCTGTTCTTTAAGTTTCACAAGAGACTATTTTAAAAACATTCATTTAATTCATTAATATCAAGCCCCATAGTAATTTTATGCAGGCGTGGATAAAACTCTCCTTACCGCGCTAGGAAGTCGGAGCTGACAGCAGATGCGCCGCTGAGCAGCTGACGCGGGAGGCTCCTGGGCACAAGGGTCGTCGGATGGAGGCGGAGGGATCAGGCGCTTGCCCGCCGCAGTGCGGCTGTTCGTGCTGAGCCGGGCGAGCCCCGCCCTGGACTGACCTTCCTACACCCCAGTTTCACCCATATCCCTGAAATGTTCTCCCTTTCTTACCACACAGGTTCCGGCGAGGAAAGAAAAGTGTTTGAGAAGGCTCTGGGGAAACTTAAACCCAACGCATCATTTGGCGCAACCTCTTCGAGAGGCAGGGAGAGAGAGAACCGGGAGCCCAGCATCGCGGGGGTCTTCAAGGTCAATGGCGTCCTGGCAGTGGGCAAGGAAGTCAACCTGCTCCTGAAGCTTAAAAACCTGACGCGTGATCTGAAGACGGTGACCGTGAACATGACGGCCTGGACCATTGTCTACAACGGCACACTTGTCCATGAGGTGTGGAAAGACTCTGTCACAGTAGCCCTGGATCCCGAAGAAGGTAACTGGTCCTGGGGTCTGTTGAGGCACCGTGCTGACTGTTGGGGTTGGGGAGTTCTCACTGAACAGTCTCAACCCAGTAAGGAGGGAGCGGCAGTGACCTCTGTGGTTAAGCCTTGGATTTTGAAGCTTTGGAAGTTGCTGTCATGGTAAAAGGTGCAAGTCAGGGTGGTGCCAACCCAAATCCTTTCACACCCTTGGGGGGAGGAGGGAGGCTCTAACAGTTAATAAGGACAGGAAAGAGGGATCCCTGACAGGTCTTCACCACTTTACAGTTTGAGGGCTTCCTTACATCCTATCTCATTTGCCTTCCTTAAAAGGACAGATTCCCCATTTGATAGAGGCAGAAATAGAGGCTTGGAGAAATTGCAACTTGTTTAAGAGACTAAGTGTCCTAGCTAGGAGGCGGCAGTTCTGGGGTCTTGGTCTTAGGCGTCCCCAACCTAAATCCAATGCCACCTCTGTTTTCTAGGTTGTATTGCTGCCACTCTCCCAATTGCCACCCCCCACCCCACATTCAATCACCTTTCAGTTTGACCCTAGGAGGATTTGCACCTTCACCCAGTGTTTCCGCAGAGCTGCCAGTGGCTGGGTGGGCTTCCTTGATTCTGGTGACAGTGATGGGTTTTCTTGGAAATCCAAGCCCTTAGGAGAGACAGTGGGGCCTCCTTGCTCCCAAGCAGCACAGATGGGGAAGGACAAGGTGGAGCAGAGAAAGGCAGCTTCTGTAGAGGAATCAGAATGCAGGTGTGCCCACTCGGCAAAATCCCTCAAGCTGTTAATGAAAAGTGGGGAGTTACAAAGCAGATTACAAGGGTGGGGTGGCTATTTGCTTCACATAGGGAATTAATAAAAGCTGATTCATTATCCAGCCCATCTTGAAAGAATCTATGGAGAAACTGAGAGGTGTTACACCTGTCAAAAGGCAGTGGCCCCCCAGCAATCTGGCAGAATTTTAACAGAATTTACTCCCAATATCAGAAGCAACTGCCCGGCTGTTATTTACCTTCAGTGCTCCAGGGAAGAGCTATTTCTGTAGACCAAAAATAACTCAGATGAAAGAAACGTGGAGAAAACATACTTCTGTAAGCGGCAGCAGAGTAAAATGGGAAGGGGGAGGAAGCAGGTGAATGACCCCAGAGTCCAAGCACTGTCACCTGCTTCCTGGGTGACCGTGCTGAATCTCTTTCCTCAGCTCGTGTGCTCACTGTGGGGAGGGGGAAGAGGGCGTCAGACCAGCTGCCACAGATGCCGTCATCTCCGTGTTCAGAGCAGGCTGGGTGAATTCCTCCAGTGCTAAATGTGAAGGCAGGTTCCTTCCCACAGCCTTACCTCAAAAGGACACGGTGTTCTGGGAGCAGGCCCCTCCAGCCATCCAACATGACCCTATGAAGAGGGAGAGGTCCCTAAGGGGTGTGGGGTCAGAGAGGGGGTGTTGAGGCTTGGGGAGGAGCCAGAGAAGCAGGGAAGGCATTTCCATCAGAGGGCACCCCATGTGCTGAACGCTTGGGGGTGACAAAGTGCCTTTTTGTGGAAGAAACAGTGAGAGGCTCAGAGGGTTTTTTTTTAAAGATACAAGAGATCTGGGGTGTAGGTTAGAGGTGGGGGTGGTGGTGAGAAGATTCACCAGAGACAGAGTGGGGAGCAGAACAGGCAGACTGACGGAAATAAGGGAGAGGTGAGTGGGACTCGGGGACAAAGGGCCAGATGGAGGGGGCTGAACTTGATTCTTGAGGAGCCATGGAGGATTTGTGAAGTGACATTGGGGCGGAGAGGCCTGACTGGGGGAGCGGTGGGAGTGCTTCCCAAGCCTCCTCTGAGTGGTGTGTGGGGGCGTTTTGGAAGTGGAAGAAACCAGAGGTGGGGAGGTTGTAATCCTGGGCTGTTAAATGACCTGGGAGGATGCTAAGTGCATTTAGCCAATCCCTGGCTTCCCTTCCTGCTTATTATCGTGCTGTGGTCATTCTTTATTGTCATCACTAGACAGTCATTTAACATTCCTATTTTTCCCTGGCCCCTTCGAAAGAAACTCACCCTCAGACAGTTTCCAGGATGGGAGGAAGCTTCAGCCCCTAAAATTCATCCTCCCGGGAATCTTCGCCACCAGTCAGCGTCCTGGCCTCTGGAGCCTGCACAGAGCAGAGGGGTGCTTCCCACGGGGCTGGGCCCAGGAGGGCCCAATCAGGCCCTGGGCTACAGATATTCCTGGCCTACTCAGCCTGACGTGGCTTTGCTCCAGCTCTGAAAGTTTCAGCAGTGAGTCCCACTCCCTCTCACTCTGCTCTCCGGTGTCTCCTTCCAGAAACAGAGCACCCCGTGAAGATCTCCTATGCTCAGTATGAGAAGTACCTGAAGGCAGACAACATGATCCGGGCCACAGCCGTGTGTCAGGTCACCGATGAGGCCGAGGTGGTGGTGGCGAGGGACATCATCCTGGACAACCCCACCCTGACTCTGCAGGTAAGCGGGGGAAGGGATGCCTCCCCCATCCCCTCCACCCCCCACCCGCCCCAGCCTCCCAGGCCACGAAGAAAGTTGTTCCCCAAGAGAGAGGCAGAGAACAGACCCTGCTTAGCACTGATCTCTGCCCCATAGATGGGCGAGACCCCCACAGACCGGTGTTCGGCCCCTGTCTGGCACTTTTGCCCAGGGGCTGCTTTGCTTCCAGTTCTACACCTGCAGCTAGGGCCCTTCAGCTCCCTGCGCAGTGACTCAGCTGTGTTCTGGGCTGAGGCGCAGGGGTGGGTCCTGCCTGTGGGGAGGTGATGTGCCCTTCCGAGGCCCACAGCCCATCCCCTGAACACCTTTGTGTGATCGATTAGAAATGGGCACAAGTCACACGTATCTCTGCACTTCTCCACCCCAGAGTTACAGAATCATGCGCTCAAGAGTCTCTCCTCAGGCTTCCATACCCTGGGTAAACTGAGGCCCAGAGAGGCGAAGGAAACATCAGTCCTGCCCTGCCAGAGCCAGCGTTAGGCCTCAGGCCCTGGAAATCCCAGCCAGGGCCCTTTCCAGGCATCTGCACAGTGGAGAGTAAGGACGCCTCTGTCTCTGCTTTAGGACATGCTTGAGACAATGAGCTTGGCTCCAAGGCTTCCTCCCAGGAGCCCAGACACGGTCGGGGCGCAGAGGCCTGTGGGAGGCACTGGGCCCCTCTGCCCCTTCCTGGGCACCACCAGTAGAATTTGTGCTGACTCCAAGCCTGTCCTTCCACCTTTAAGCCCTGGCCCACCAGCACCGGGCCCCCCACAGCAGGTGGAGTCTACTGAGCCAGACAGCACAAATCTGAGGTTGTAGGTCAGCAGGCAAGGACAGATAGATGACTAGGCCGTGGAGATGGCGTCTACCTGGGGACCTCACGGGTCAGGCTCCCCTGAGTGCTGTCCCTGCCATCTGCCCTGACTGTCTTTTTCTGGCCAATCACTTTGCCACCTGTTCCCAAGCCCAGATCCCCAGAGGAGCTGGACTTTGTGGCTGTCCTGGTCACCTGCTCCCTGAGATGCACCCTAGCTGCGGGGCTCCCTGGCCTCAGAGGGCAGCGAGTGAGCCCAGTCACTGTCCTGCTAGTCTGGACTGTGCTTCAGAATGGGGTGGGGGTACCCCCCCACCCAGGGGTTAGAAAGCCAATTAGACCGTCAGTTGAGGGGAGCAGAGAGGGGCGATGTTCCAGATCTTGGGCCTGTCCCCTTGACTCCAGGCCCCTCCTCTGTCAGCCGTGATGCTGTAAGTCCCTCCACCTCTGTGTCAATGGCCCCAGCTGTCACGGGGACAATAGACGCTTCCCTTGCGGGGTGTCTTTCCCTCAGAAAGCCTCTCTGACCCCTCGCCTCAGGCCTGGTCCCCAGTCATACACCATCAGTGCCTCTGTCTCTCCTCTGGCCCACACTCCACAAGCTGTCCCTGCTCTGGGCCCATGGCCGTCTCCCTGGTATAATATCTTAAAAGCTCATCAGTGTTTGGAAAACAGAAGCAGGACCGGAACAGAACTACTGGCTCTGGGCTTGCATTCTTCCCCACCCACAAGTTTTCATTGTCAGTCCATGCTTGTCCTCAGCATATCAAAGCCTCTCCCGCTTCCCAGGGCATTTCCCAAAACCACACCCATCCCTGCAGACACAGGGAGCGCTGGGCCCCACTCCCGAGGCTGGGAAGCCACGCTGGGCAGCAGCCAGTTACGGAAACATTGTGTTAAAATGATGAGTGTTTCCATGAAGGGAGTTTTTCGCCCATTATATTCCCTTACCCAATATCCCCAAACCTTATAGCTTATCTTTTATTCAACACTTTTGCTCTACATCTGTTGGATTTCCATATCAAGTTGGCTTTGTCTTTAAAAAGACCATAATATCTTTAGAGAGGAAATCAGAATATGCCCAGGCTGGAAATATACCATCAAGAACTTTACTATTTAATCTTTTTCAAAGGAACCTGATCTTCCTCCTGTGGGCATCTTTGTGAATTTCCTTCTAACATATTCTTGCCTTTACTGCAGCCTTCAGAGAGTCAAAACATCCTTCTTTTAATTGAATTAATCAATACATTGATCACTCAGAACAGGGTACAGATTTTTAAACTCATGAGGGTGACCTGCAGGGAAAGGTAATAATTTCTAAAATTCTGCTATCTTACCTGGCGGCTGGCCTTGAGGACCATGACCTCTGAACATTGTTCCAAAGGACAAAGTCCTTCATGTGGATCCCGGAGCCACTGCCAATGAGACACAGGTTTCTGGGGACCCTTCACCTCTTCTCTGGGTGCATGTACTGATTTGGGTCAACAGGACAGAGTGGCAAGCAGCAATAAAGAAAACCCAATGCATGAAAATTTCCAATTGAAATGCCAATGTGAAAAATATGACCTGGTTTATGTAGCCTTGTGGTTGGTATCCCAACGGCATAAAATTCCTCTTCACTCCAAATTATATCATATACGTAAATGAGTGCTATGGAAGAAGTTACGGTATAGCTCGTGGTCTCTAAAATGCTTAAATAATGGACAAGTTATTGGTCGGCGTCGCAAGGTCCAGGGAGAGGGCAAAGGCTGTGGACCCAAGGCGGCCCTGGCTAGTCAGTCAAGCTGAACTTAGTCTCATTACTGTCAAGTGGTGACATTGAGAATTATGGAAAGAAAAAGAAAAACCAGTTAACAAAAGGCAGCGACCTCTAATGATCTTCTCAAGAAGAAAAGAAATCTGCCAGGCACACAATTTCAGTGTCTGTTTCTAAAATGCTTTCCACCCTGGCCGTGGTCTCACCTGATCCTTCCTCGCCCGCGGAGGCGGCAGGAGGGACGATTAGCCCTCTTTATCAGGTGAGAGAGAAGTGGGGGCATACAGAGAGGACGTGTCTGCCCAGGGGAGACCGCTGACCCCTTCCTGGCAGAAAGCAGCAGCTTCTGTCTCAGAGGGGGACAGGGTAGTCCAGGTTGCTGTGGTGACCAGAAACCCAGGCCTGACGACACACGGTGTGGTTTTGTAACCAGAAGGGACAGGCCCCAGCTGCCCTAGCTGCACGCGTGCTGGGAGCCGAGAAGCCCAGGTCCATGTCGAATGTCCAGGGATGCCTAGACAAATGGATGCCCTGTTCCCCAAAAGAAATGTGGGCCCTTAAGTACTTTGAGGCTAAGATTAGAAATGAGGCACTCGAGATGCTAGTTAAACGCAAGATTTATTGAAGAGCGACTGCAAGAAAGAGAGCTCCAGGGAGCCCTCCTTAAGCAAAGAGGCTCTCTGAGGTGCCTGGGCTAGGGGTCTTTCTAGGTTTGGGGGCTGGGGTTTGAGAACAAAGGAGTTCAACTTTATTGGCTGAGAAAACAAGGAGCGTACACCTGGCTAGTGTCTATTTGTCCATCTGCGTGTGGCCCCTTTCTTGGTGCTGACTGTGAGCTCCCATCAGCGGCAGCTCAGGGTCAGGGCTCCTGCCCACCTCACGGGTCATCTCATGGAGCCTGTGCCCGCAGCTCCAGGGTGACCAGTCTGGCCTCAAGGTCTGTAACTGCTTCTTCAACAAGCTGATTTGATAAGCTATAAAGAGCCAGCTCGGGAAAGTACAGGTTGGGGAAAAAATAGTCAAAAAAAGAAAAACACAACGGGTCAAGGAAACTTCCGGCATCAGGTGTCCAGAGCCGTCAGGTTTGTTTAACCTCTTGTTGACCAGTCTGTGGAAGAGCCGCGCTCTGTCCTCGAGTCCTGTGCCGCTGTTGTCCAGAGACGCTCCCTGCCTCAGTGTGGGCGCCCTGTCCCGACCACACGCAGTGCACAGAGAGTCTTTGGGCTCAGGAAGACTTGGGTCACATCACAAGAAAGTGCCCGAACTGGGGCGGGAGCCCAGCGCCATGTCCTGTGGAGAGGAATGGGTCTGCGCAGCTCAGACCTCCTGGGGAAGGGACTTCCAGGCCTCCAGGGAACAAACAGAGCCAGTGAGCGGGCAGTTCGAGTTACTAAGTTCGGAATGAAACATTTCCCAGCCCCAGAGCAGCCTACAGTGGAGCCAGCTGTCCTGGAAAGCAGGAGGGCCCCTCCCAAGGTGAACTGGAGAAGGAGCCCGTGAACTGGCGGGGAGTTAAGGTGCTCCCGGCCTCTACAACCGGTCGCCACCCCCCAAAGCCGGTGCCCTGGCGGCAGCAGGGAGCCGGAGCAGCTTCCTAAGAAGCCCCCTGCATGGATGTCGCCACGTTGTCCCTTCCTTTGTCCTCAGTGACTCCTTCCCCATCAGCAAGTCACCCGCCCAGCCCGTGGGCGCTCTCCCCTGACGCCCTCGCCCTTCTCCCATAGGTGCTGGACGAGGCGCGGGTCCAGCGGCCCGTGAATGTGCAGATGCTCTTCTCCAACCCGCTGGACGAGCCGGTGAAGGACTGCATTCTCATGGTGGAGGGCAGCGGCCTGCTGCGGGGCAGCCTCAAGATCCAGTGAGTCCCAGGCCTCCGGGGGCATGGGGTGGCAGCACGGGGCAGAGAGGGCCACCTGGGAGCCCAGGGCAGGGCAGACACAGCTCCTGTAGCCTCAGAATACACATTTGCATGTGCTCTGGGCGTTCACCAAATAGGAACTCACCGGAAATCCAGGTCACCAGAACTTAGAGCTGGTCCTCAAAGTTTAGCGTATTTGGAAAATCATGGGCCCCTCCCCTTCCCCTGCTGAGGGGCCCGGGGACTGGAGGGGCCAGCCATAGAGGGAGGCAGCGGGAGGGCACTGACTGCCGGAGTTTGCCCAGCCTCCCGGGCGGGCCTTGAGGCCAGAGAAAGCCTGTGCCGTGTGAGGTCTGTGCCTCTCTGCCCCCGCTGACCTGTGTCCTCCTCCCCAGGGTGCCGACTCTGCGCCCCAAGGAGCGGTCCCGGGTACGTTTCGAGATCATGCCCACCCGGAGTGGCACCAAGCAGCTGCTTGTCGATTTCTCCTGCAACAAGTTCCCCGCCATCAAGGCCATGCTGTCCATCGACGTGGTCGAGTGAAGATCTCGGGTGCCCCTGTACAAACTTGGGTAACACGGAGCAGGCAGGGCTCACCTGGGCCAGGAGCCCCCTGCCCACTCCGTCTGGGAAATGGAGTGGGCAGCCTCCTCCGTTCCCCAAGGTGGCCTGGACATGGATCTCCAGCCTCCAGCACACGCCCCCTCCCTCGCTCCCAGGCTGGGCTGGCTCCACCCTGGCCTGTGACTGGGTCACGTTTGCACTTCAACTGCCCGCTCTGTAAGCCCCTCGGCCCCGACTCAGCCCGCACGCCCATCGATGCTGCAGGACGGGGTGGCACCCGACCCGGCCACCCTCCCAGTGGATACCAGGGAGAAGACCCACGGGACTGTTTGCTGGTCCCCAGCCTGCTCCTCCCCCAGGTCACTGTGGAGGGGAAGGGACGGTCAGCCATCTGTCATGTCACGAACATTCTTACACTCAAAATAAATGTGCAAAAGAGCATTGTTATGCCCCCCAGCATTTCGAATCAGTTTAGAAAAACTTCTAACCTGATGTCCAGAAATAGATGCGGCTACCTCAGGGGTCAGGTGCCGGCCTCCAGCATCCCTGCCTGGCCGGGCAGACTCTTCAGGGCCTCCCCGCCATGGCCAGTGAGCGGGCCTTCAGGGCCTCTGCTGGGTCTCTGGCGGGGCAGGCGTCAACGGGCCCCGCCCCTGTCTGCACTCTTCCTTCCTGGGGCCACACTCCTCCTCTTGAAGCCACTGAGGCACCACAGCACTGCTAACTCTTCCAGAACCTTCTCTGCTGTCAACACACGCTCCAGCATTTCCTCAGTCTTTTCCCATAACCCTGAGCAGATCCAAGAGTCTTCCTGCCACTGATGTTCACTAATCCCACCTGGGCGCTTGGACTTCATCTTCTGAATTTAAGGGGCTGGTGTAGTCTGCACGGCGTCTTCAGTCTCACATGCAGCTCAAAGCCTTGGCCCTGGACTCAGTTTGGGCCGGACCTGCAATTACAGAGTCCGCTCCTGGTCTTCTTTCCCTTCTTTCTGCCTATTGCTGGATCCTTCAGAGCTAGAGCAGGGAGAGAGAGAATGAAGGTCTAGTTCACTGGTGCCAGTGCAGGAGGCCTCTGCCATATGGCTGGTGTATAAACGTGGCCTTTCTGTACTGTGTCTCCTGACATGGGCCACACGCCCCTCAGGTCCAGATGCAGGAAGTTCACCCCTCTATCTCCATGGCTCTGGAAGTACGGGTCCTTTCTTGATGGCTTAAGCTATTTCATGGAGTCCACAGGCCCATGGCAAATTCACACTTCCTTGCCCCCAGAGAGTCAGTGAGCAGGCTGCCCCTCCCCTCTTCCTGCATGTCGAGCTGCTCCCACCTTCTGGGTTCCCCCGGGACAGTCAGCCCTAGAATCTGTGTCCACTCTTACTCCCCACGACAAGGATCTCTCAGCAGGCCTCCGCTTCCGTGTCTGATCAGCTGGCCCCCCGTGTGGGGAAGGAGGAGCGTCTCCTCTTGCAAGCTTCCCCACTCTCTCCAAGTCTTCTCCAGCCTTGCTCCTTGACTCAGAGATGGAGATGGGGTGCCCCATTGTTCCTCAGAGACTTTCCCAATCCCCAAAGAGAAGGGCTGGGGTAAAATAGACCTCTGCTCTGGCTTCTGATAGAAAGAAATCTAGAGGTTTCCGTTTCCTCCTACCCATGTGAGCTCTGCCCCCGACTTGGGCCATGGTCCTCATTAGCGAGCATTTCCTGCAGGTCCACTTTGTGTCGAGCTCTGTGATGAGCACAGTGTCCAGAAAGATCAAAATTCAACAATAACATCATCCTTGCCTTTGGATTCCTGCCTTCAAGGGAGATTCCTAAGGTGTGACATTAAAAATCATGGGGAGTTTCTAACCTCCCCCAGGCACACATGCCTAGTGAGAACTGTATGTAATAATACCCTCCACCCCTCCTGGCTTCTGAAGAATTTTAGCAATAAAGCAAAGGAATAGCAAGCAGCGGCCACAGCGCTGCCTTCGTTTCTAGTAGAATGAAGTTGGAGGCTGGAATGCAGTGTGCCAGGCAAGGGGGTCTGCTCTTGAAACCAGAGCTAGGCAGTGTTGCTATACTGGTTCTGTTACGAGCTCAGTTACCATAGCAGAGAACCCCGAAGCCTCAGAGCATTCACTTCTCATGCAAGAGCCAACAGAAGCAGTCAGGGACCCAAGCTCCTTTAGCCTCAAGACCGTCATCCTCCAAGCGAAGTTAGTGCCACAGGCTGTTCTAGCTCAAGGCAAAATGCCCATCCCACAGGATGGAAGAAAAAGGAAACAGAAGGGCACCCTCTTTCTTACCAAAAAAGTAACAGTTGAAATTTGAAATTATATATTTCACTTCTGTTGTCTCAAATCTACAAGCATCCTGTTGGCCAAAACTTAGTGACGTGGCCCCAAAGGGCTGTGTCTGCAAAGGAGATAAGGAAATGTGGTCTTTAGCTAGGCAGGCATTTCTCCAGCTAATATTCAGGGTTTGTTACTGTAGAGAGAAAGATAATAGAGCATGGGGTAACCAGCCGTCTCCTTTACTCCCTCCCCCAAGACAAAGGCAATGCTGGGGTACTGCGCGTCTCTTACCCTGGGGGCAGAAACCCTTAGGAGGAGCTTGGGGAACCCTTGAACCAAGAGAAGCAAAAACGCAACACACACACCCAGCTGTTCTTCCCAAATTAAGCCAGTTGGTCAGCCCACCACCTGCCCAGGGCCACAGGGACCCTGGGGGCGCCTGGGGGGGCCTTACTTATAGTAGACACTGGAAGGGAGGAAAGACCGATTCCCACAATGGCTGTCTGCATCCTAATCCACTCTCTGCTCTTTCTAAATCTGGACCTGCCCAGAGCATGGTTTCTGGAACCTCAAGCAAGCTCTTCTGAAGACATCCTCACCAAGCAGAGCTCTGCCCTTCGAAAGTGGCTTTGGTGTGTGGAGCCACATAACATGACCCCAGCCCAGTGTTCTGGGTCAACATGAGGCCCAGCGGGGGCAAAAATAGGAAGCCCCTGCTCAGTGTGTGGGAAGGGGGCTGTGTTAGAAGTACAAGAGATTTATTGGAGCTGATGCTTGTGAGAAAAGAAGTCGGGACGGGGTAGCAGGGAGGCCTGCCCTCTGCAGAAGGAGGCAGGAGGCAGGCCGTGCCGCAGGATTTCTACACAGAAGTCGAATGGGGCAGACTTGGCCCTGTCTGTCCATGGCCAAGGCCGCCCTGAAGGCTCACAGCCTCTGCTGGGAAGTGAGGCACTGCAACTGCCCTCTACGCGCCCCCTGCAGTGATGGCAAGTTCTAGATGGAAGGGAGCGCTGAGCCACACAGCCCATGGCTGACATG
>PVIJ01000115.1:321508-392596 GCA_004024925.1 Scalopus aquaticus
GGGGGGGGGGCGGAGAGGATTCAACAGAGACAGAGTGGGGAGCAGAACAGGCACATGGACCGAAATACACTGCTGAGGGGAGCAGCAGGCGAGACAGGAGAGGTCTGCTGCGCCATGTGGGAAGCTCCCTGGCCGGGGATCGAATTTGCGCTGCAGTGGCTGTGGCTAGCTTCATAGTGCTGAGACTGAACCCCTTGCGCCACCAGGGAGGGCTGGTTCTGCATCCCTTACCCAGGGAGCACAGAGGCCTGATATGTGAGTGACTGTGTGTGTTCAAGTGTGAACTTGTACCCCTAAACTCCTGTGATGGGAGCCGTGTGGCTTACGGGAACTCCTATCGCTCGCAGTAACCTACAGTCTCACCGAGTCCCACCCTCACACATTTGAAGAGCTCATGCAATTCAATATACAGCTAATCACTGCTTCTTGAGAAGACTTGCTGCGTGCCAGGTCTGAGTCAAGGGATTTACAAGCAGTGTCTGATTTAATCCTCCCAATAAACCTGTGGATAGATACTAAAATCCCCCATTTTAAGAGGGACCGAGACCAGGAGAACTTGGGGAACAGGAAAGGCTGAAACACCGGACAGTGATTTTAAACAATATAGGAACAGAAGGAAAAAAACATCTCAGGAAAATAGAGGTGTTGTATTGAAATGGCCGAGCTGGCCCCCACCTAGAGTAAGATCCGGTTACAGGATAATCAGGGAACAGAAAAGCAACCACCATGAAATTTTCCGACCACCCACCTCCTGCCTCATCAATAGTCCTGCACATTGGCCAACAGAAAGTCAGTCAGTCTATAGTCATAGACAGGACTGGAGTAAAATGAGCATCTTCCTTTGGACCCCCTCCTGCTGACAGGAGTTCTTTCCTCTTGCTTCAGTAAATCCACACTTGCTTGCTCTCGCGTTTGGTGTGGCGGCTGTTATTCTTCAGCCAGCGTGCACACACAGACCCACGAGCATCCACTCTCCTAACAGTGTCACCCTTAAGGGAGCTAAGGCCCACAGATGTTGAGTCATTTGTACAAGATCCCAGAGCCATGAAGCAGAGAAATTGGGGTTCAAACCTTTCTGTTCACCTTCAGAGGCCAAAGCCACTATGCTAATATGTCAGACACACATGCACTCCTTCTTTGTTAATTGAATCCTGGGTTCATCTGGGGTTCAAAATCAGTGTCGCCAGCCTTAGAGGATGAATGCTGACTGCTCGAAGCCTAATATGACACCCTTCTTTCCTTCCACCAATGATTGCCTTGGAGGTGAACATGTCACCCAATTCTGACTGGTGAGATATAAGGAAAATTTTCTGAAAGGCTTTTGGGAAAGATTTTCCTACCTGATAAAAACAGAAACTTGGAAAAGAGAAGGTCTTCCCCTTTTTCCTTTGAATTGGGTCCTATAGTGATGTCTGGAGCTATGGCAATCATTATGTGAACATGAGGGAAGACCGAATGATTAGAAAAAAATGACTCAGAGTGGACCTTGATAAGACATTTAATTAGCGAACTATAAAACTGCTGACCTCCAGACCTATTATTACATGGAATATGCACGTTCTTATTGTTAAAGACACTTCTGGTTGGGTATAATGCGGGTGGTGGCTCTCCCTGGACTGACCCCGTTTCCTCTCCCTTTAAAAAGGCATTGCCCCCCCAGTAAACCTTATAAACGCCTACTACTTCTCAGTCTACTTCCTGGAAATCCTGCTGGCAGTTGAAACCAGGAGTGGTGCAGAAAAGCAAGCAATAAGGGGAGGATTTGGGGTTAACTCACTGCCCAGCTGCCAATGAAACCACATCCTCATCCCATATCCCATCCCAGGTGAAAGGGGGTAACGACATCTGGATACCCTCCTCAGAGACATTGGCTCCCCAGACTCCTCTGGACCCTCAGAGCCTCAGGAAGTGGTTGACTCCCTTCCCATTAAGATCTAGTTTACCCCCATGTGAAAAGACTGAAAAAACTTCTTCCCAGCAAGTCAATAGGCCCACTCAAGATCCGCTCCTGCCTCCTCTCTTGGCATCCAGACCGATAAATGATGTTAAGTGGAGCCAAATTCATCTGAATATGTGCTAGGCCTGATAAGGGAATAAAAGGACTACACACCAAAAGAGCAATTAAAATTCACCATCGGGTGCCAACAGGAGCCGGGCAATACTGGGGAGAGAGGATTTGAAAGTACTTAATCAAGGGGGTTGGAACATTAGCCTGAACAGGAAGAGTTTATTGACTTGGAGTGTGATATTTAACACACTGACAAGGACCCTAAGGGTCCTTTGGAATAAAGACATTTGGTTCCAAATGTCTGGAAAAAGTGGTGACTTATGTTGAGGGTAGTTCAAATGGCTGTACTGCCATATGGTAAGGGACAGGATTAAAAGCTTTGGGGAAGTGGACTTGCCAGAGCCTACCTGTCACAGGCCTCAGGGACTCCCCTCTGCTACAGGATTTTATTCCACTGGAGGCCCAGACACTACACACCATGCCCTAAGGCCACCAGGAATGCATGGGTGACAGAGGTATCAACATCACTAAGAAATACACTAGTGACCTCCACTGCATTTAAAAAATAGCAATGTGTTGTGGGGTTTATAATAATAGACCTAAAATGTATGAAAACATAGCAATGACCAGGAAAGGCAGAAGTGAAATATACTAATGTAAATTTCTTACAGTGTACAGGAAGTGATAAATTATCACTTAATGACAGAGTGATAAATTAATGTTGTATACTAAACCTAAAGCAACCATGAAAAGAAAAAAAAGGAATTATGATCAATAAGCTAATAAAGTAGAGAAAATACAATAGCAAGAAATAATTAATAGAAAAAGAAGGCAGGAAAAGATGAGGGACAATGAATAGATAACACAGATAAAAATTAAGTAGGAGGATGGCAGATTCAAATCCAATTCTATTAATAATCACTTAATTATCATTAATCATCAATATCATTAATAATCATTAATATCATTAATAATCATTAATAATTCAATATACATGACCTAAACACTCCAATTAAAAAGCAGGTATTGTCAGATTGGACAAAAATGCAAAAACCAATTATATTATGCTACAAAAAAACAACTTTAAGTATAAAGTCAGAAAGAGGTTAAATGTGAAAGGATTAAAATATTATATAGCATATAAATAGTAGCCAAAAGGGAGCTGGAGAGACTATATAAATATCAGACAAAATAAGTGAAAAATTGTTACCAGAGAAAAAGATGAAAGGGCCAGCCCATCAGGAAGAATAACAATTATAAGCATTTTTAATGTGCTTTGACTGCAATGAAATGAAATTAGAAGTCTATAATATAAATATATCTGAAAGGCCACAGATATTTAGAAATTAAAGAAGTCATGTAAATAACCATGGGTCAATGAGGTCAAAAAGAGAGTTAGAAGGTACAAAAAGCACAACATTTCAAAATTTATAGTATATAACTAAAGCAATGTTACTTCTTTCTTTTTGTTTTTTTTTTAATTCTTACTAAAGCAATGTTTAGAGGGAAACTCTTGGCACTAGATGCCTATTAGAAACAAAGAAATAAATCAATGAACTCAGCTTCCATCTTAGAAAACTAAAAAAAGTAATTAAACCCAAAATAAGCAGAAGAAAATAAATAACAAAGCATATGAGTCAATAAAACAGGAAACGGAAAAAATAGTACACAGGTGAAAGTAAAAGTGGGTTCCTTGAGAAGCTCAACTAACTGGGGGAAAATAAATAAGACACAAATCACCAGTATCGGGACTGATAGAACCTACAGTTTTTTAAAGAAAATAAGGGATATTACACACAATATTATGCCAATAAATCAGACAACTTAGATGAAATGGACAAATTTCTTGAAAGACACTGAATTGCAAACTTCATTCAAGAAAAACATCCAGAATATCCCCAAATCTATTAAAGAAATTGAATTTGGAATAAAGACACTGTCCAGCGGAGCCTTACCCAAAAAGCCAGTCACAAAATTGGGGGTGGTTTTGTTGCTATACTTTCATGCAGTATGTTATACAGCAAATGATATTCACTGATGTCCATTTTTAGCGGCGATAATGAGACTGATGCTATGAAAAGCCGCACGTTGGGCGCCAGATGATGTTGATTTTTGGAGTCGATGGAGAGTGGGGTTCTTGGGTTCACTCTGAGAAAGGTTTCACCAGAGCTCCCCTTTCAGCAGCACGCAGCGAGTTTCTTGGGTGAGTTTCTCCAAGACACAGAGACATCAAATATATTTAAAGATTAGGTTTAATAGGAAAAGAGACAGAAGAACAGAGAGCACTCGCATAGACACAAGTGGGCAGGAATAGTTGTCTCCAAAGGGACAGGCTTGCTGAGAGAGGCCTGCATGGTTGCAGGTGGGCAGCCGTGAGGAGGTCAGTGGAGAGAAGTCCCAGCATGGGACAGGCAGACAGGAAGGCCACTGCCCTGCGGAGAGACACAGAGTTGGTGAAAAGAAGCACCTGCATAGTCATAGGCGGGCAGAAGGAGAGCTGCCCTGTTCCAGTGCAGAGATCGTACTGATAAAGTTTTCTCTTTAGGAGGGGCTCACACCTTCCAATAGTGGCTTGTTTGTTGTTAATCATGTGGAATTAGAAAGGGGCCTGAGGCCTTCCAGGAGGCTCAAAGAGTTAAGCCAGCGCTGTGGAGCTGTCAGGCAGCTGCAGCAGCACCAGTCCAATGCCAGGCCGGGGAGATTCCCACATGGCGCAGCAGACCTCTCCTGCCTCCCCCGCTGCTCCCCTCAGCAGTGTATTTCAGTTGATCTGCCTGTTCTGCTCCCCACTCTATCTCTGGTGAACCAACTCACCACCCCACATCTCTGCCCTGAACCCCAGCTTGTATGAAAAAATAAATCTTTAAAAAAAAAGGGGGGGGCCAGAGATTATCCTGACACTCCTTACACTCCCTATAGCCTGTTTGAAGTGATTATGTGAATCCCTTCTATACCCACCTCCTGTGTGGGTCAGGTTCAAATCTTGTGATCCCTTTTTTAAGTTCTACCTCCTCCATCATTCACTATTATTATTCTCCATCTCCAGTAAAATATTTATTTACTCCCAGCACCCAAGCAAACATCCCCTCTTTTGAGAAATCTCCCCCCTCCCCTTCCATGTTGCTGCATCCCAAGCGCAGCTGGTCCCTCCGGTCTGTGCTTCTCTCCACGGCTCTTGTCTTTTTCAACCACTTCGGCTTAAAGTCATCTGGGCCTAGGTCTATCCCTCTTTCCTTCCTAGACTCTGTACTTATCATGGGCAAAAACATGTTTGCTTTAGCCCTACTTAGTGTGGCGCCCATTGTAAATTAAGCACCCATAAATATTCATGAAAGATCAAAGAACTAAGAAGCGTAGCTGAATATGGGAATGAGCGGGTGCATAGCAGGACTGGGAGAACTGTCCTCTCTGACATTCGTGGAACCCGCATAACCTGTTGGTCACGGTTGTCAGCGTATTTTTTTACCTAATGAGTATCTGTGTGCCAGGTGCTGCGCTCGATGTTTCACACCTGTGATCTTACTGAGCCCTACGTGACATTCCTCAAGGAAATCATTGTTACCCTTATTTTTGTTCTCGTTAACGTTTTCTTAAGATAGACTTTATTTTTAGAGTTGTTTTAGGTAGCAGCAAAATTGAGCAGAAGGTAAGATACAGAGATTTCCCGCCCATCTACCTCCCCACACATGTATAGCCTCCGCCACTATCGATATCCCCTGTTTGGAAGGCAGCTATGCTCACCACTATACCACCAACGCACCCCTGATATCCCCTGTTTGATGGGAGGTTTGCTACGATTGATGAACCTGACTGACACATCATTATCACCCAAGGTCTATGATTTACACTGGGACAATCTGTGGGTTTGGACACATCTGAAATGGCATAAATCATCATGAGCTTCCTGTGATTTGGGGTGTGACATTATTTGGGGAAATTCTCAGATATTATCATTTCCAATATTTCATCTCTCCCTTTGCCTCTTCAATCTTCTGATACTCCCATTACACACATATTGCACCTTTTGTCGTTCTTCCATGGTTCTTGCTTATTCTGTTCTGCTTTTTTTACTCTTTGCTTTTTATTTTAGGAGGTTTCTAGTGGGCTCAAGCTCAGAGGTCCTCTCCTTACTTATGTCCAGTCTAGAAATAACGTTACAGTGGTTTTGCTCTCGCGCATTTCTTTTTGGTTCTTTCTTAGGATTTCCATCTCTCTCCGTACATTGCCCAGCTGCTCCTGCATGCTAGTCTGTCCATTAGCAGGATTAGCATATCACAGATGTTTTAAATTCCTGGTCTGATAATGCCAAATCTATGTCCTATCTTAATCTGGTTTTAATATTTCTGCTGCCTCTTCAAATTGTTTTTTTTTGTTTGTTTGTTTTTACTTTTTGTATGTCTTGTATTTTCTCTTGATAAGCAGACATGATGCACTGGGTAGAAGAAGCTGTAGTAAGCAGGTGTCTAGGAATGTGCTGGAGGTGTGGGGAAGGGAAGCACCCCCGTTCTATGATTGCCAATCTAGCTCAGCGACTGCCAATCTTCAGGGCGGGAAACATAAGCAAATGTGCATTAAAATGATGTATCAGTGTCCCTTTATAATATATGACATGTTCAATGACCTCGCCCAAATTCAAGGTGCTTGAATTATTGCACAGCATAATTTGTTGTGCTCTTCAAAACTGTGATGAAATAGAGAGCTAGCATAGCAATTCCATTAATCCTACTTGTCACCAATGATCTGGGTCTCCGATTTTCACTGAATACATGTATTGTTAGCATGCCACAGAAGTGGTAACTAAGGTGGTTCAATATGGGACAAAACAAAATAATACTACGTATGTGTTCAGATTTTATGACCACTATAATAGTTAGCTTTATTTTATTGTAAAATAAAAATGTTTAAATACAGAGACATGTTTATTAAAGTATTTTATACAAATACACAGTATTAAAATTCCTTAAATACATAAGCATATAAGTGAGTAAAATTTAAATAGTCCTCCTCAGTCCTCAACCACCCCTTTCTCCAAAGGACACAGGTGTGTCGGTTTGGAGCACGCCCTTCCCTGTATTTCTGAGTCCTTCAGAGATGAGCGTAGGGTGCCTCCTACTGTTCAGTGGTGGGTATTATGGGCGTTTGTAAAATCTGATGGCCAGTGCTTCAGACTAAAGGCCCAGCATTCTATTTAAACTTGAAATGCAAGATAGGGACTGGGGAGCCCAACTCTATGGAAAAACTGATATTTTTGTGTATGGTATTGGCAACCTACTCACCTGATCCTGAAAGACGTGACCTCCCAGAGTCACCAAGCCATTAAATTCCACAGCCAAGATTTCCCTGAATCATAGGTAATTAAAGGGCCTCTACTGCGACCAAGTTCTAGCTTTCAGCACAGACGACCTGTGCTTTCTGGAAGTTTGTCATCATGGGGAGACACAGGGCATGGGGGGTGTTTATGGGAAGAAAAATAGTAAAACATACAAATACATATAAAATATAAGTTCAAGCAATGATTTGGACACTGATGAGTCTAAGTCCGATGGGGTGTGTGTTGGGGAGAGACTGGGCAGGGAAGGCCCTTTGCTAGCGAGGGAGAAACGTACATGAGCTCTGAGAGAGAGCCTTGTGGAGCTCTGAAGAAGCCTCAGGAACAGCGGGCGAAGCCCTGCAATAGGGGGACCCCTGTGTGTGTGGAACTTAAAGGCAGCAAGGCTCCCACAGAGGCTGAGGGCACTGGGCCCCAGATCCAAGAGGGCCTCGACGGCCAGTGTGCAGGCTCTGGCTGCTTCTCTGAATGCAGCGGGCAGCCCTGGAGGGTTCTGGGCAGACCAGGGACAGAATCTGACTTGTGTTTTTGAAGAAAGCCTCTGGATGTTGTAGACAGCCCAGCAAGGAGGCCATTGTGACTACCCAGGTGGGGTGATGGTGGTTTGGACCAGGGTGGTAGCAATGGTGGGTGGGAAGTGGTGGGCAAGACAGAACTCGCCAGAGTGGAGATGCATGCATGCGATGGCATGCAGCGACACCACATCTTCTTCTGTGACAATTTGGTGATTCCAGGCCTCATAAGCACAGTTGTACTGCTCCTCCTCCGCCAGGTGAGGCCCCGGGGACTGGAAAGTGGGGAGCTCTACCTCCCCCTCCTGACTCACTCTGCCGAACCCTCATCAGCCCCAATCACTGTGCAGAGATGCTGACGTCGTAAGCCCATGGAGCATCTTTTTTTGGTGGAGATTCCAGAGACTCAGAGCTCCCGCCTGCCCTGCACAGTTCAAAGAGCAGGTTTCAGAGGGATGAGAAGGCTTCGGATGCTGCTGGAAGGCAAGGCGAGCAGGGGGACTTCTCCCGCGTTGGCCTGGAAGGATAGCAGGGCCTCTGCAAGTTTAGGCAGGAGGCTGGGATCTGACGGTGGGGGGAGATATGAGGAGGGAAGATGTGCTGCTTAGCCTGAGGGACCTGAGACTGGAAAAGCAGACAGGCGAGGACGGGGCAAAGCGGAGCCCTGATGGACCACAGCCATTTCCATTTGATAGGGCAGACAGGGGAGGGGCAGATTATATTTCCCCAAAATGACCACAGCTCTCGTCCTGATTCCATATGCTCTTCCAGGCTCAAAGGGTTGTCCTCTGATACTGCCTAGCGGAACGGAATGCAGCGGAAGTGATGCTATGTGACTTCGAACAATTCAGATGAGGCGATTAGGCTTCTATCTGGCGTGTTCTCTTCATACGCTTGTGGCTGGGACCCAGTCTCTACATTGTGAGGAAGCCCAGGCCTCGTGGAGGTGTTCCAACTGAAAGCCCGATTAATGTTCTCACCACCAGCCGGAATCAACTGCCAACCACGTGAGTAAATGGGCCCCCAGGTAGGGTCAGTCCTGGACAAGGATGACCCTCAGCCCTCAAGCCTTCAAACTGAGGCCCCAGACATCAGGGAGCAGCAGAAAGCCGTTCCCACCACGGCCTGTCTGATCGTCACTCTTAAGAAAAATAAATGGGTGTTTTATACCACTGAGTTTGGGGATAGCTTTTATGCAGCAATAGTAATCAGAACAAGCACCAACACATATCAGCCTGGTGAATGACTTTCCAATGTCATTAATGTCTCTATTATTTCCAGGGTTATCAATATCTAAGCACAGGCATTAAAGGCAATTATAGACTTTTATTATTCTTTTATTATTGTTCTCTATTGTGTGCGGCGGGTACTGATTTTTTGGGGAGGCAGCACGATCCCCACCCAGGGCAGGGACAGCCCTTGTGATCTGTGTCAGGACAGGGTTTCCTCTTCATGATGCGCTCTTGTCATCAGGGAGGCACCTGCTCATAATGAAGAGAACTGGGAGACTCCAGGTGACTCTGGAGAAAGGAATGTGACCTGATAGAAGAGACTTATCTGCCCATCGTGTGATTCACAGGTCACCCCCGTCCCAAAACAGGCCTTCTTACCTATCCACGCATTTATCAGTCATCTATGCATCTGTTCCATCAACCACAACCATCTTGTCACCCACCGTGTGTCAGGACAGGCAAACCCAAATCTGCTCCATTTTCCTGCTACTCTTGTCTAAGTCCCGACTCCTCATCTTCAAAACTAAATGTGATATTGAATATCAAGTAGCTAACAGTTCTGACTCTGCTTCTCAAGTGACTTATGACTTTGAGCAAATGATTTAAACTCTGCAGTTTCCTCACTTGTACAATGCAACTAATACATGTGCCGACTTCAGCATGTTGTAATGACCAGTGAGTTCAGCTTATAGAACAGTGCCTGATAGAGTAAGTCACCAGTAACGTTCAGCTTTAATTATTATGGACAGGGTCAGGCAGTGGTCAAAACATCATCTAAGTCAAAGAGGTTCCCTACCCCTATCCTACCACATGGGGATTTGAGAGTACTAGGGAGGACATACGCTTTCTGCCTCTAGGTAATTCAGAGAACTTTCAAAGGATGCAACATTTGATTTCTCCTTTGGTCAGAAGTGATCTCATCAGAGCAGAGCCCATGGCACCAGGCAGAGACGTAGGATGAGGCTCAGCTCAGACCTCTTAGAATTTCCCTAGAGGAAAGAAGCGGTTCCTTCCTCCAGGGAATCACAGAAATAGACCCTGACAGCTGCAGTCTGGCAGAAAGAAAGACCAAAGACGTAATGGTGCCCCTCTAGGTGCATCGTGCTGCAATCTTAAAGATAAACAACAGGGGGCGACCTAAACTGAAATTGGCCTCCAGTATTTAACAGCTAGTGAATGCGCAACAGAAAAAGCAGGTGATTTCAATGTGCAATCAAGTCTAAGAGAGCGTACTAAAAGCCTCTGAGATGCTTGTTCAACCTGCAAGCATTAATCCAGCATGGGAGGGGGCCCAGAAGTGGGGTAGAACATAGATGTGTATGAGACACTCCAAATTCCCTGGCCTCACCTGTCCACTTGTCACCATCCACGTTTCAGGAACTGACTTTGGCATCTGACAAGACTTTCTCGAATACATCCACTTGAGACGCTCATCCCCTGTCCATGACTCTCCTTCTCATGCTAAGAGTCCAGTTCAACATTCACACACATGCGATCGAAGGGCAAAGGACTCATGCCCTGCTGTGAGCCCTTCATAACTGGGAGACAGAGTTCAACAAATAAAGGTTTATGCTTTTCTCCCTCTCTATGCTTCGTCCTGAAAGCAGCTTATATTGGCTTCTGGAGGGCAGTCAGATGCACTTACAAGTGGCCAGTTCAATATCACACTCTAGTACTGACTCCCTTCTGAGAGAGCCCTCCTTTGCAAGGTATCCCCAAGTCTTTGTCTCCAGCTCTGCTTCTTCAGGATTCAGGTTAACACAAAATGAAACAAAATTAACCACCTGTTAATAATTGCTGGTGCTGGCTTGATGGGCACACGAGATTTTGTTATCTTATTCTCTCTAGTGTATGTGAAATTTTTCCTTCACTAAAAATATATCCATACAGGGCCCCCCTGGTGGCGCAAAGACTTAAGTGCAGCATTATGAAGCTATCCATGAACCAGAGTTCGATACCCGGCCAGGGAGATTCCCACATGGCACAGCAGACCTCTCTTGCCTCGCCTGCTGCTCCCTTTGGCAGTGTCCTTTAGTCGATCTACCTGTTCTGCTCCCCACTCTGTCCCTGGTGAATCCTCTTGCTGCCCCCACACCTCTGGCCTGCACCTCAGCTTGTATGCATAAATAAATCTTAAACTATATAATAGAGTGTTATCTTCTACAGCCGCCATGTTTTCCTCTAGATTCCCAGGACTTGTTCATCTTATGGCTGAAAGTTTGCACCTTTTACCAACTTCTCCCTTTTCCTTCACCACCCTCAAGCAACCCTGGGAGTTGTCCCTGGCAACCAACATGCCACTCTGTTTCTGTACATCTGACTTTTTAAACACTTGTGATTTATTGCTATGTACATACTTATCTGTAATCTTAGAACAAAACAATCATGGAGTCCCCATGTGGCACCTGCTGGATGCGCCTCCTGACCCCTCTCAGCTCCTGTCGGGGGGAACCAACCCCCACACACCCCAGCTCAGTGGTCAAGGTTGCTGACTATGCAAACCTGCCCAGCACCCAAGATATTGCGTGCCATGGGGGTTGCTCAAGGGAGGCAAAGAGGGTTTATTTGTCCCATAGAGTCACCACCTGACTTCTCCCCCGGGCTGTTTCAGAAGGCAGGTGCCCAAGATAGGCATCAGCCTGCTCCCTGGCTGACGACAGTGCCACCTATAAAACTCGGGCCCAGGCGCCAGCTCTGCCAAAGTCCCCATCCACCAGCAACTCCCAAAGTCTGGAGAGAAATGTCACTCAGGATTCTGGGGAGCAGCCGAAGCCTCAACACGAGATGGAGGAGAGTAGGGAAAAGTGAGTGGAGTGGACAACTCCCCCCACCACGCCCAACACTCCGTGGCCCTAAACCCCTCCCTGAGTCTGTTTCCTGATACTTGTCAGCCCCTTGCAGCGAGATCACATGAGATAGTTGATTTTTTTCAATTGATATTTGCTGAACAAACTGACCGGGAATCGTTACTCTGAGGTTGTCACCAGGAACGGCCTGTTTCTGAGCACCAGGGTTCATGAAGTCCTGAAGAAGACTGTGGCCCTATAGGCCCTGTGGCCATGAACCCCAAAATGCTGTCAATTGTGAACCATCCTTACAAGTTTCCCCTTTTCCTGGGAATCACTGCTTTTACCATGACTTAATATTTTCCTTTACGCAATTGCCCCATTTTTCTTAGCATCCTCTTAACCAAGTTAAGAGCTTGGTGGGAAGGTCTTGCCACATAGAAAGCTTAACCCAGCCTGGATAACACCACACCTGTTCTGCCGTGACCACTGCATCTTTTTTGGGCCTCTTAAAAACATGCCAAGAAGAAATAAAGTTAAATCTGCTTTTCCTAAACCACTCACTGAATGGCAAGAGGAAAAAAGTGGAAAAGAGCTTTTTTTTTCCCAAAGGAAGTATTTTTAGTTTATTCTTATTTTTATCAGTCATTTACATGCCCAGCAAGCCTGCCCTTAGCATGACCAATTGGGGCAAAAATAGAAAAGGAGGCCCACAAATCATACATATAAATATTTAAACACCATAAACAAATTGAATAAGCTGCTAAAAATATGCATTTTCTTCTCCAGCCTTGACTGATATGTCTTCCAAATGACCTAGAAATAGCACTCAGTTTTAAAAAGAAGGAAATTCTGGCATCTGTGGTAACATGATAAACCCCAAGGACACGATGCTAAGGGAAATAACCCATCACAGAAAGAGAAATTCTGCATGAGTCCAGTTATATGAGGTCCCTTAGAAAAGTCAAACCCAGAGACAGATAATAGCAAGGTGGTTGCCAGGGGCTGGAGCTGGGAGGGGGTCCGGTGCTATAGCTCGATGGGTAGAATTTCCCAAGATGAAAGCTCTGGAGATGGAGAGTGGTGATAGTGGCTCAGTGTCATGAGTGAACTTGATGCTACTGAACTGCACACTTCACAACGGTAAATTTTGTTATGTGTATTCACAATTTTTTAAAAAGTTTTCTAACGACGTGGGAGAGCATGTGTGAATCTTCTGGTTTATGACTCCAATTTCGTGCAACAAATGATGGTGTAGAAAAAGCAACAAGAGTTGCTGACAGCATCCCCAGCTGACAACTAGCAAGAAAAAAGTATCATGGCCCTACGGTTGCAGTGTTCTGTGGACAAGCTGAATGTGCTTGGAAGAGAACCCCAACTCTTGTTAGGTGTCAAGCCTACCAGCTTTCAGACTGGAACCAAGACTTTGGACTTGGACTCATATACTTCTGGCTCTCCGGGACCTCCAGCTTGCTAACTCCCCCTGATTTTCAGAGACTTCATGTCCTTCATAATCACATGAGCCAAATCTTTGTATAAACATAAGACAACCACCGATGATACTGGCCCTTATAAAGCTCCCCCCCCACCTTTGAGTGCAAGTAGAGTTGAGAATACCATGTCACTCTTACGGTTCCAAGACATTCTATGGCAAAAGGGAGGTCGTTCTGGATGCACTTGAGCCCTTTGAAAGCAAAGTGGTTTTTCTACCTCCTCACAGAAGAGATCAGAAAGACCTGCTCTAGGTTGCTGGAAGAAAGAAAACACCCCTGTGACAAATTGCCTCTGAGGCCACTTGGCAAATATCTGCTGTGGATGACTTCTAGAAGCTGACAGCATCCCCAGTTGACAGCTGGCAAGAAAACAAGTATCACAGTCCTGTGGTGGCAGTGTTATGTGAACAAGCTGAACATGCTTGGAAGAGAACCCCAAGCTTCCAATGAGAGAGCAACCCAGGCCGGCAACTTGATTCCAGTTGCCCTCAGCAGAGACTCCAGTTAAACTAAGCCTAGTAATTGGTAGGTGGGCTTTTGTTGATGTTTGTTTGGATAGTTTTTGGTTTTGGTTTTGTTTTGGAGGGACTGATTTTTAGAAACAGAGTTTTGTTTCACATACACAAAGACAAAATGTCTGGACATGTCTTTCCATGCTGAAGAATATGGACTTGTTATATTGGTTTTACTCAAGTTAAAGGGGCCAAGAATATTCCCAAAAGACACTAATAAATGCACTCTTTCTTGCATTCTTTGAAGGGAGCTGTACTGTTCCACTTGGGTGGAGAGGAGTGGGAATGAAACAGAGAAAAAGAATAGAACCATAGAAGAGGAAGGAAGGAAAGAAGGCGGGGGGAGGTCTTAACCCTCCCTCAGGAGATGTTCTCTTCATCAGGTTAGCAGTGTATAACAGTAGGTATATAGTGTATCACTGTATATAGTAGGCTGCTATATTCCATCCTGTGTATAGCAACAACCCACAACAATACTGTGCAATTAGATTATGTAGAGTTTTTTAATTGAAAGTTCACATAACATAAAATTAGCCACTTTAAAGCAAACAATTCAGTGGCATTTAATACACTCACAATATTGTGGAAACATCACCTCTACATAGTTCTAAAGCATTTCATGACCCAAAATGGGAACTCCATACCTATTTAGCAGTCACTACCAATTCCCCCTCCTCCTATCTTTTGGCAACCACCAATCTGTTTTTTGTCTCTGGTTTTACCTCGAGGAGGTTCAAGAATCCAATGAGATCTAGTCATGGATCGAAAAAGTAGCTTAAACCTTGATGTCATGGTCATTTGTCACTTTGTGGACATAAAGAAATATTTATCAAATGAATTTTGGAAGGAGTAATTAGAGAATGAGGGGATCGTGAGAACCCGAAGTAAAACCACGAAAGTCTCTGAACTCTTTGTCGCTTCACAGTAGCTTCTAGGTCTTCATGATGTTTTTTTATATAAGCAGATAGATGAACAGGGCAACACCTAGACTCAGGTGGTGGGTGGAGGGTAGAGGCCACCCTAACATCCTGGCCTGCCCTGAAGCTTCTGGCCTGGAAACAGCAGGCAAAACATGGTCTGATAAAGGTGACTGAAGAGCTACTTGCCTTTTGGCTGGGCCAGCACCTCCCTTCTAGAGCTTGAATATCAGTTATCTATGTTACCATGGTTATTACTCTCAAGATGAGGTGACATAGAGATGAGTTAGAGCTTCATGGATTTTTTATTAGTTGTCCAGTGACTTCACCCAGGGGTGACAAGGGAGCAATATTATCTTCCATTTTATAACCCATGCTGACAGCAGCACAAGGAGAAGAGATGGCCACCAGCCCAGCCCAGGTCCAGCTGATGGGTCCTTCAGAGTCATTGTCCTATGAAGATGAATCCTCAGGGCAATAAGGAGAATCCCACCTGAGCACACAGAGGATTGGTTTTTGGTTACTGAGCAATAGGCTTGCTGCATGATGTGCATAGAAGCCAATTATTATAACCTCATGGTTTGAGAAAAGAAAGAGCTTTATTGCAAATCAACTGGCAAGGAGACAAGAGGAAAACCTCAAGTAAGCCTCGCCAAGGATGTGGCTTTGGGCAATACTCAAAGGGTTGTGGAACAAAGAAAGTATAAGAAAATGTAGGTTGGCAGAGTCTGAATGGTTGTTTTTCTCTGAAGCATGGTGTAACTTGAATGTGGGTCCAGAACTGCAATAAAATTGAGTGAGCACACATACCTCTGAATATTGTGCATTTAACCCTGAGTCAGGCATTTTTGTTTCTTTGTCCATGGCTATTCTTTTGGTCCAAGTAATGAGAATTTACCTGGGGAACAGCAGACATTCTTCTGGGCCTGCATGCTAAACCACAAACGTCAACTTATGAAAAAGCTGCTTTTTCCTCTTTTAAAATGGGTGGGGGTATTTTTATCCCATTGTTTCACTCCAACAAGCCCACACTGATGTTCTTGCAAGATAAGCAGAAATAGGAAAAAAACACCATGCTCACCACAGTTTCAATATATACAACTGACAGCTTAGACTTGGACCTCACCCCCGGGCAGCACCACACTTGTGGTGGCAAGAGCTATGAGGCTCTGGAAATGAGGATGCCCAGCACTGGAGGGGTCTCTGGGCTGCCTCATGCAGAGAACAGCTTCCCCTGGGTTTTTCTGGCCTATGTTCTCATCTTTATTTGAAGTCAAATCCTTATGCCCCCATCCTGTGATTTGGGTCAGCCAGAGGTTTTCTCTTGAGAGACAGAATTCTAGAGAGGAAGCATACTCTAGAGCAGCAGTTCACAAATGTTTTGGTCTTGGGATCTCTATATACTCTTAAAAATTACTGAGAAACCCAAAGAGCCCTTCTTAGTAGATACTTCACGATGGATATTTGCTGATTTGGAAATTAGCACTGAGAAATTTACAAAATATGTTATAATTTTAAGGACTAATAAAATATTGCATATTAACTTAAATAACATATTATTAAAAATAAAATTACTACTTATAATAGTAATAGTGACATTGTTTTATATTTTTAAATAGAAGACAATAGAAAAACAGCTGCATTCAAAATTGTTTGCAACATTACAAGTTGTGTAGCCTCTGGATAACTCCACTATACATTCATGAGAGAATGAGAGTTAAAAAAGGCAAAGGGCCTCCCTGGTGGTATAAAGGGTTAAGTCTCAGCGCTATGAAGCTATTTTCAGCCACTCCAGGACAAGTTCAATCCCAGCCAGGGAGCTAACCAACATGGTGCAGCAGACCTCTCCTCTCTCGCCCGCTGCTCCCCTCAGCAGTGTATTTCAGTAGATCTGCCGGTTCCGCTCCCCACTCTGTCTCTGGTAAGTCCTCTCACCACCCTGATACCTCTGGCCTACACCCCAGCTCTTGTATGCATAAAAAAATAAATCTTTAAAATAAATAAATAAATAAAGCAAAAAAATCCTAAATATTATAAAAATAGTTGACATTATAGCTTCTTTACAAGTCTTGGGGATCCTGGACCTCCAGTTGAGAGTAACTGTTCCAGATAGAGCTTCTCAAATGTTAATGTATCTATGAATTAGAAACTTAAAAAGCAGACTGGTCCAGGGGGGTCTTGGGTAGGTCGATATCCTGGTTTTAACCAGCAGCCTGATGATGCAGACGCTGCCAGTCCTGGAACCACACACTCATGAATCCACAGCTCTGCTCTGACACTCTCTGAGGCGGTGACAGGTGGATGCCCAAGTCTTATAAGTGTCATGGTGTCATCCCACTCCATATAATTAAAATGAGAGTAAATTTGCAATTAAATAAAATCAACAAAATTCTTATCCAAAGCTATCGTTTTGATTTTTTTTAATTTTAAGTTCTTTTTTTAATTGCCTCTGGTGCCCACACTTTGTTGGTCTTAACCCTATGAATAATCCATGACTACACAAGGTAATGAAATTATCTGCATTCCCATCGATCTAGAATGAGTTAGTTAAGTGATGTAAATTTCCTCAAGAGATGCCACTGGTGATGACAGTGCAGGTCTCTATTCTGGGATTTGAAAGTGGAACACTCAGTTGTTTATTCCATAGGCACGGATTTTACCTGTGAAATACCCACTGTACCCCGGGCATCGGTCGAGGTGCTGACATTGGGGTATCCCTAGTTGCCCCAGCCTCTAGCTAATGTCTTTACCTGATCATTTGGAATCAGAAAATGTTGCGACCAGTAAAACCTAACCCATATTCTCATTTCATGAATGAGTGTACAGGGACCCAGAGAGGGCAAGTGATTTGTCAAGGATCACACAGCCACTTGGGCACACAGATAACAAAACACAATCTCCTGGCTCTTATCCCAAGGCTCCACTGTCAGGCTAACTGTGTTCCCCTAAATCTGAGTAGGAATTATTGTTTGAGGTTGTTGGGGGTGTTTTTGAAAGCCCCATCTTCAAGGTAATTTTGGCAAACCCAAGATGAAAGATAAAGGGCCCCGAATAAAACTGTCATTAGTGGGGAGGAGCCTGACCCTGCACAGGCAGAAGAGCAGCTTCAGTGGGGTCTGGGGCTGCCCGGCCACTGGGGCAACAGGCTGCAGGACACACGGAAGGAGTGCCCTGGCTCTGCGCCAATGGACGTAATTACAGGCAACGCGCAAATAGCCCATTAAAGAGGCTGGCCCTGCATCAAACTGGCAAGCAGAACTCAACCCCTTTGCCACTTTCTATCAGAAATCCACCACATCAGACACAGGGATTTACAAACTTTCCCGACTGCTCGGATGACCACAGGGAGCAACAGCAGACAGAGCCCAGACTTCCACCTGCCCCTCCTTGGCCCTGTCCCAGGGACTGACCCTGTTCCACTTCCCCTTCCTGCTCACCCGGACCCACCCGGCCTCTCAAGCCCAAGTCATCCCCTCAAAGATCGTCCCCAGCCAAGAGACACTCCCCACCACCGCCGCCAGCTCCCATGAAAATAAAATTTCCTTTACTTCTCTCCACATGAGATTTTGGAAGCTGAAGTTCAGAGTCTTTGAGTCCTAAAATCTTGAGCTCTGAGCTAGAACGACCTTAAGAATCATTTAGTCCAGTCCCTCCTGGTGACAAGTGGAGGGGCCAGGGTTGCAAGGTGAAAGGTCTCGCCCAGCGACATGGGCACGGTGCCTGCCAGGTCTCCAACCTCGCAAAGCCAGAGCAGATTATCCTCACCAGTGGCCCAGAGAGCCGCCCCCCCTCTTTTTCTTATTCACCTCCTTCTAGTCCCAGCAGACATCACTCCAGGCAGTTGAGATGTCACAGGAGGTTCTGCAAGAAGTGCAGGGACAGAAAATCCCACAAGAAATCAGCGTGAGGTTCTCCCCCCAATTTCCAGGGTGGATTTAACTGACCCAGGCAGAGGCAAGACAGCCTGATGCCCCTGTCTCCCCACCTCTGAAGTCTCAAACTGGGAAGTTCGCTTGCACTGACCTAGGTGGACAAGTTCAGGGGTGGTCCAGGCCCCAAAGTATGAGTACTGGAAGGGGGGGGCCAGGTGAGTCAGGCTCGCTCAGCACCAGGCCCTGTCTGTGAGCCATCACAGTCACCCGTTGGTGGTGCCGTCAAAGGGAGTCACCGTCTTTGTTTTACTGGGGCTCGGCGAGGGGAATGGGGCAGGAGCTGGCCTTCAAACCCTGGCCTCTGTGGGCCTAAAGCTTGTTCCTCAGAAACCAGGACTCTGAAGCCTGTGGGGCATGTGCAGGTGTGAGGCGAGGGTCCAACATGGAGGGGACACGTCCCTTTGCCCTGTGGATGCCCCTAGAGCCCACACTAAAGAGACAGCGGTGGGCCCAGGAAGCTTCTCATGTCATCCAGCAGGGGAGAAGACAGCCCCGCACTGGATGCCTTGAGACCTGGCCCCAGTCCCGGCTCAGCTTATCACCTTGTACCTAGAGGGTCTCCTCTCTGAGCCTCTGTCTGAGGCTTATTGTGAGGGAGAGAGTGACTGGCCATAAACCTAGCTCCCGCCTTCTTCCCTCTCCTTCCTCTTCTGCTCCTCACCAGGCTTGTGACTTTTCTGGGCCTCAGTTTCTCCCATAGCCTAACTCTCCACTCTGCTTTTTGGAGGCTCCCTGGCTGGAGCCACACCCACGCCGGACACCTTCTAGGTGCAATTACTGGTGATTAGGTGTCTCGTAGGTGTCGCTGGTGGGGTGAGAAGGCCACGCCTCCTCTTGAATTCTGACTGTGCTAGGAGTGTCCCGAGATTTGTCTTGTTGACGCTGGGCTGGCCGGCTGCTCCAACGCGCTGTCCCAACGAGCCACCCGTGACCGTGCAGAGGAAGCAGGAGGCGGCTGGCCCTGGCATGGCAGGTGAGTGGGCCGGCCTGGGGGCTCCAGGCACCAGGGCCCCTGAGAGGAACTTCAGAGCAGGGGTGTCTGTGGCATGAAACTTTGATTCTTAGGATTTGGGAGCTACAGTGTCCATGAGCTTTTCCCTTGTGTCCATGAGAACATGGAGGCTCAGGGATGGAAAGAGCCAGCCGCCAACCACCCAGGAAACCCTGGCAGAGCCCCCCGGCCCGGGCCAGGTCAGACCTCCCCCATATGGCTTGCTAGACTGGAGGCGCGGGGAGCAGAAGGGGAAGAATGGAAAAACTGAAATCTTCTCACACTCAGGTACATTATGAGGATCTAGAAATGTTTCTCAGCAGACTGTGGGTCAGATGGGGAGGAGGGAGAGGGCCTGTGGACTGCATCCTCTTCCAATTCCCTCCCCAAGGACTAGAGGGCAATAGCATCTCTGTTTGAGGTGAAAAGAGCTGCGTGACCTTCAGCAAGAGAACTCACTTGGTGACCCCACTCTCTCATCTGTAAAGTGGGGGGTTATGTATGATAAAATTGTCTCTCAGCCTGCCGAGTAGGTATGCCATAAGAGTTCTCATGCAGGGCCTTGTAAACAGAACCCTTAGAGTTGGGGCTCATCCCTGTAGCCCCAGTATTTAGTGAGGGGCAAGTTCCCCTTCCTCCCTGGGAACCAGTCCGTTAGTCAACAATCGCAAACCTTAGACCCACGCTAGCTGGGTGGCGGGCCAGGTAATGAGCAAGTCAGCAGAAACGGGGTCACTCTCAGGTCTTCAAGCATGTTTCTAATTCTATGCTCCCTCTTTTCAATTGTTCAGCGTCATGGGACCATTACATGAGTCAACTCTTGTTTTTTGGTTTTGTTTTTTACTTTCAAAGACAGGTATTTTGATTTCCTTGTCATATTTGAACTTCCTCTCCTTATCCCTCTTCTCCCCCTGGCAGTTACTAACATCATGGGCTCTTGGGACAGGTCTGCTCCCTGAGGGGCAGGTCTTGCCATCCCAGCCCACTCTCCAGACTGCTGTTTCAAGAGCTGGGGTTGCTACCCCACTGTTAGTCTTAGTTTAGAAGGGTCTGGTTTTGCTTCCTTCAGAATCTGCTTCTCGGGGCTCATGGAGAGGTCCTTCTTCCTCAAGTATTTGACACACAGTCAGTGTTAAACTTGGCCAAATTTGATTGCGAAGAAAGAATTCCTCTAGGAGCAAAGTCAGTGATGGGAGTTCGAACTCCAGGTTGCTGACTTAATGGGTGGACATTCCTCTCTCCAAACCTCCATTTCTCCATCTGTAAAATGTCAGGTTGAATCCGTCACATCTAGCACATAAACTGACAGGTTGAGTTGGATAAGTTAGGTTGAGTCTTCTGGGGCTTCCTGGTTTCTGGGCGACATGCTTCTCAGAGTAGTAGACCATGCCTACTATGAATCCTGTGCATGAATGACAAAGGCATCAGATCCTGCAGGGAAAGTGTGTGGCCGGCACACTGCCCCTCCTTCCTCCTGGTTCACATTGTCCATGACAGACATCACCAGTTCATCCCAGAGTTCTTTCTTACAGAGCATGGATGTGGCCCCAGAATTCTCCTCCACATTGTTCTTCAAGTAGTCCCTACAATTAACCTATGAAAGAAGGCCCTTCTGTCATTGTTGAATTATATAAACAATCTTTCAGCTCAGGATTCTAAGAATCTCACAGAATACACTGTGGGGTTGAAGTTGATGAGCCAGTGCCTACTGGTGACTGAGAGGCCAAAGCTTCCAACCAGACCAGGAAGGAGAGTTTGGGCAGTGGCCCCAGGCAACTCCCCAGTTAATCATTTAGCTAGGGAAGTCAGGTGCCCTGATGCACACTAAGGATAGGGTCATAATGGGCGAATTAAAAACCAATTATGCTGAGTCCAGAGTCTGGGGATGTTGTTGGCTTCAGTAGAGCCTCCTGGGATCTGCTCCACTGGGTGCCATCCCCAGGCTGGGACAGAGATCTGAGAAAAGAGCATCATCAGCTCTTCGGTATCTCCCAAGGGCAGGAGAAAGAACAGCTGGATCTAGGACCAGGGGTGGGGACGGCAGCAAAGAGTTGGGAGAGCAGGAAGCCAAGCTTCAGCACAGAGACCCTTCCCTCCAACTGGGACTCTCTTCGGCTCATCCCTGGGGCCAATGGTTGAGTAAATGAGCTGGAGAGAGGAGGCTGGCTGAGAGGGGAGTGGTAGGCAGCGTGAGATTGTGCGGGGCCTTGAATGCCAGGAAAATGGCTGTGGACTTAACAGATGTTGAACAGGGCAAATAGGAAGAGTCCCTTCCCCTCACTGAATCTCAGTTTCTCCATTGTAACAGGATGGATGGAACAAGATAAACTGAAAAGTGTCCTTAGGCCATTGGGCCCATGCAGTAATTTTAGCAAGAGGCAAAGAGGGGAGAGTAAAAAGAAAAACAATTGTGTTGGGGTTGGGACAGAAGGATTGAAGTGGTGGATGTGATTTGGGGAGAAGAGGAGGTAATGATATAAAACTCCCAATTTACTGCCCTCATAACTGGATCCAGCACCTGCTAAGTGCCTTATAAGTAGGGAGAGAGACCACCCACCCTGGTTGAAACTTGTCCTAGAGTTTATTAATGGTTTCTTTTACTCTCAGAGTTTTGAGGTTCAGGTGATGTATTTTATTATTACCTTATTTAGATCATTACTTCATCCTCTTCAAAACTCTGTGAGTAAGTTACTATTACTAATGATAATAATAATGCCAATTTTCAGGGAAGTAAATCTGAACCTGAAAGAGGTCCAAAAACTTAATCTGGACCACACAACCAGTAAGCGAGAGACTCAGGATAAGATTAATTGGTGAAACATTGGACGGCAGCCAGTTCGTATGCAAAATACTAATGACAGTAAAATAACTAACCCACAAATTTACTGAGCATCTAATATGTGCCAGCACTACTCTAAGGTGTCTATGTGAATTGTTTCATTTAATCCTCAAAAATTGAGGAGATGGCTACAATTATCACTCCATTTTCACTAGGACACTAAGGTTCAGAGGATTTCAGTCATTTGTCTAAAGTCACACCGTGAAGAAGGGGGAAAGCCTGTCTTTGAACTCAAGTGTTCGCCTCTGAAATCAGTTTCCTCATTGCTGTGCAGGGTGGAAAAGAGACCAAGAGAGCAAAGTGGGAGGGAGAAGGGAAAGAAGGCAGCAAAACTGGAGGGGCCATGAGATTTGGGGGTTCAGGGTGAATTCCCTTACTGCATTCTTCTTTCCCTGTCATCCTGAAGCTTTGAGCTCAGGGTAGGGAGCCACCTAAGGCTAGAGGTCCAGGGACACAACAGTACCTCTCTGTCCTCAGGGTCTCAGGTGTGCTGTCAACACGAGGGGCCAGATGGGACATCGCCTCTCCTGTTCCTTCCCTGGTGCCCAGCAGGAGCTGCATGATAACCCTGTGTCTGCACACTCTTGTGGGGCTGAAGGCTGCGGGGAGTGCCAAGAGGAGCTCTGGGGGCATCGGTGGCATTTGATTGAGCAAGTCACAGACTAGCCAAGTCCTAAGAGTCCTTCTGAGTCATTTCACAGATGAGAAAACTGAGACCCAGAGTGAGGAAGCACCTCAGCCCAGGACCCACGGGGAGCCAGTGGCTTGGCTACCTGCATCAGAGGCTGCACACTCTGCCAGCTCCCAGGCCCGTGACTTCAGAGGGAGGAAGTGAGGATGGAAGGGCAGGTCTTGAAATGCGATAGTTTGAGAGAGAGGGATTATGGGTGGGTGGGGAGGCTGGGGTGTGGGCAGCTGACAGAGTGTGGGTGCGGCGGGAAACTGGTGAGCATCAGCTCCCCTGTTCACACCCTCACCCCAACCAAGGGGCAGGGAGGGACATTCATTTATTCAACCAACCAACATGTCCTGAGCATCTTCTATGCCCTGGACCCTGTGCTAGGCTCCAGCAACCCAGAGAGAATAAGACCCCGGCCTCTCCGCAGAGCTCATGGTCCAGCAGACAAGAGGGGCCTGCACACAAACAACCGTATTCCTGATGACTGATTAGTGGCAGAATTTGAGCTGAACACACAGAGCAGGTGATCATGAGTCTATTTCTATAGGGGCCTGGGGACCAGTCCACATGCCCATCTTTCTTCTGGCCCAGTCCCCGTGAGGGCGAAGGGAACACCATTTAGGACAGAATTGAGGTGGCACCAGCAGAAGAGCTGCTGTCCCCTGCAGGACCCGCCAACCCTGACTTTCCTCCCACAAATGCCAGTCCCAGGAGTGTGATGAGTACAGACAACTTAGAGCATAGAGGGAGCAGCTCTGGGAACAGACTAACAGGGACCTGCAAGGAGCAGGTGTGTTCTGTGGGGAAACACGGGGCAGAGTGCAGAAAAATGGGAAGAAGTCATAAGAGAAAAAAGAGATCTTGGGCCTCGCTGGTGGCGCAGTGGTTGAGCGCTGCGCTGTGGAGCTATCGGCAGCTCGCGATGCGAGTTCGACACCCAGCCGGGGAGAGTCCCACATGGTACGGCAGACCTCTCCTGCCTTGCCCACTGCTCCCCTGAGCAGTGTATTTCTGATCTGCCTGTTCTGCTCCCCTCTGTCTCTGGTGAGCCCTCTCGCCGCCCCACGCCTCTGGCCTATACCCCAGCTTGTATAAATAAACAAATCTTTAGGAAAAAAAAAAAAGATCTTGATTTAGCAGAAGGAAGCATGAGCTGCCTCTCTGAGACATCCAAGCTGAAAGGAGCCAGGACCCACCGAGATACCTATGGACATGGAGCTCTGAGAGAGATGTCTCCAAGATCTGAGCATAATGATGACAATGGCAGCTCTGACTCACCCCACCTCCTGCCCCCTGCAATGAGGTTACAAATGCCCAGAGGGTGGTGGGAGCTGGTTTGGGCTATAGCAGCGGTTGGGAGACCAAAGCAGAATCCTCAGGGCTGGAACCCATTAGCCAGGGTCTAGGAACCCTCATTAAATCCTAAATCCCCCTTAGAAGCAGCCCTGGGGCATGCAGGGCTAAGATAATTATGGGGCAATAACCTCAGCCCCTGCTTCTGACTCATCTCTTTAAAAAAAAAAAAAAAAAAGCAGTTGTATCCTGTTCTGGCCTCTCCCCTGCTAGGTTGTGGCTTGACCTCATGGGCTACAGATCCAAAGTGCCCTCAGGCAAGAAGTCCCTTTCCTCCCATCTCTGGGTCTCAGTTACTATGAGTAAAAAGGGAGAACTGGGATACTAAAGGCCCGCCAGCTCTGCTGCTCATAGATTGGACAGTCCTATGTACAAGGTAAGAGATGTTCCTTCCTGTGTTTTCAGACTAAACACAGGCTGCCTGAGATCAAAGATCTGGCACCAGGGAGTTCTCTTCCTGTCCAAAAACTCCTGGAGCTAATTCAGTTCTGCTTTCAAATGTGGGAATTGGAGAGCTGGCCCCCGGCACTGTTGTTCCAGCTCCTACCACACAGGGTCACTGTTGAACACAGACCCTGCACTGTCCCTGCTTGCCCACTACAGCAGTGGCTGTGGGAGCTCCCAGACTTGGGACACATGTGCCAGCCGTGTAAGCTCCTACTCACCTGTTGAGTCATTGTCTCTAAAACATGATGCCAGACTAGCCTTCCACCCCAGGTGTTCTCAGGTCTGGGCATTGAGATTGTGGCACCAGCTCAGATCCTCACCAGTGGAGGCCAGTGAGAGGGCTGATGCTCTACAGCCAAGAGAGATTTTGGTCGCTTGGCCTGGGTCATGGTGAAGATGGAGACATAACGGATTTGGGGCAGGTTTTGGAGATGGTGCCATTTGGACCTGATGATCAATTGGATAAGAAATGTGAGTGCAAAGGTAGTTTTCATGCTTCATCTTTTTCAATCTCACTACTAAAGTCAAAATCACCCCCGTTTTATCGATGAGAGCAGCTTAGCCATGCTGAAGGATGTACAGTAAGCGAGTGGCATCACTAGAACTCTGACCCAAGAGCAGCCCCAAGATTTGCCACCGAAGGATCTGGAGATAGGAAAATGAAGGGGAAGTGGATGAATGTAACAGATTGGAAAGTGAGGCAAGCTGCCCAGTGGATGTCTCTAGAACCAGGCTGAGGAGTTGAAACTTTTCCTTGAGGGAAGAGAAGCCCCCCAGGGAATCATGGAAGCCAACCCTAATAGAGTGGCTGTATCTCCAATAACAAGAACTGACTGGCTGATCCATGTGGCTTGATGCTGGTGAAAAATAACATCAAGTGCAGTCCATTCCAGCCATGGTGGGAGGATGGGAAGAATTAGTTACAGGGTCTTCCTCAGCATTCTCAGTCTGCACAGAAGACTTGGACTTGGCCTTGATGGTGGGGGGAAGAAGAGATAAGCAGGAAAAGGCACAGAAGCATAAGGCGTCAGAGGGTAGGTCATGAACTGTACATGTGATTATTGTTTTCCTGAGTTTCTGAACTCAGCTGGTTCATTTACCAGCCTTGGATACCTCAAACATCCATTCATTTGTCCCTAGTTTCCTCTGAATAGAGCAAATATTTTATAATGTATCTTCACTGTCCTAAAATTAAATTGATACACATTACCTACTTCCACAGACCACCTTTAAAATATGTGTGTGGATACACACACACACGCACATGCACACACACAAACACATATATCTTAACTATAATCAAAAGGCAAACACAAGGAAATCAATTTTCAGTAAACTATGTAGATGCTTCTCAGGTCCAGGATCTTTCAGCTCTGTATACTTTTCTTTGACAACATGTATCAAAATCATAGTTACCTGTGGGTTCACCTATTTAGGTGTCACCCTTGTTCATCTGGAATATAATAACTATCATTTATTGGGCTCTCATGTTCTAAGGGCTCTAAATGACAGGCAGTTATCATCACAATCACTCCACAAGGTGGTATTATTATTATTATTATTCCCATTCTATAGAAGGAGACACTGAGATAAAACAAAGTCAAACAGAAAGTAGTTTAGTCAGTAAATGACCAAGTCAGGACTTGAATCCATATCAGACAACTTCAGAGGCCATACTCATAACCATTGGGCCACACAGCCTCAGTGTGTATCTCCAGTTAAACCCATATTTTGCTCACCAATATATCTCACGCCAGATACCAACCTGGGCATACATGGTGGATGCTCAAAATTCACAGATTCCATAAACACAAATTGACCTACTTGCTAATATTGATTTTCTATTGCAAATCAATACTCTTGGCACATTTATGGTCATTAGCAGTCACCTGCTGGGTGGTGACAATCAGCTAACATGCACGGCCCCCGCTGAAGCCCTCCAGGGGTGCTCTCCCTCCTGTTTCCACTCTCATACCACAAACAAGCTCCTTTCACCATCTATCTGATGCCATGTTTTTGGCATTTTTGTCATTTGTCTTGATTACTCTGCTGTTAAAATGGCCCCACATGCAGTGCTGGAGTTCCATGTGATGTTCCTAAGCATAAGACTATAACACGCCTTCCAGAGAAAACATGTGCTAGAGAAGACTTGTTCTGTATGAGTGATAGTGCTGTTGGCCTTGAGTTCAATGTGAAAGACTCAACAATGATTAAATAAGGTGTCTTTAATGAGCACTCCCCTAAAGGAAAGCTTTGCATTGACCATTGATGAGAAAGTTGTGACCAGAGGCTCACAGGAACCCAGCCCTATTTCCCCCAGGAGCACATGGTGCTGTGTTCGCTAGTGCAGCGTCCATGGAAACACTAGAGAGCAAAACTAGCACCAGTAGCTGATGGAAGACAATCACGGCTGGGTGAGCAGGCAACTGGCTGGAGGAGGCAGATGAAAAAGCAAGTGAGGTGTGGACAAGCCCCACACTGAGGCCCACCCTCATCTCCCTGTCCTCTCCAGGGATCAGAGTCACCGAGGTAGACTGGCAGCGGCCGAGGAACGGCACTGCCCACCACACCCAGGAGTACCCTGGCCCTGAGCTGGTGGTCCGCAGGAACCAGATGTTCACCCTAACGCTGGAGCTGAGCCGAGCTCTGGAGAGCGAGGAGGCCGTCATCTTCACGGTGGAGACAGGTAATGGCTCAGCAGTGCCCTCCCTGGTCGGCAGTCAGAAAGGCTTGTCTTGTGACAAGCGCCATGAGACCCTGTGGTAAGGGCATCTGGGTCTCCTGCTTCCTCTCCTCTCCGCCAGGACCCCAGGCTTCTGAGGTCCTACGCACCAAAGCTGTGTTCCAGACGTCAGCCAAAGCAAATCCTGTCGGTGGGCTCAGCCCCGATCCCCGGAGGCTTGTGATGACGGCTCTCTGGGGATGCCCGAGAGGTGCTCCCGCAGGCATTGGAGACAGGAGACAACTCAGATTCATAGCAGATCAAGGATCAGGGTGCTGGAAGGGTCCGGTCATCAGACACTGTGGGGCCCGAGCTTCTCTTTCCTGTCAGACATAAGGCAGCCTTTGGCTTCAAAGGGGTCTTGTCATGTTCTCCTTTCCCTGGGCAGCGGATGGGCTTCAGAGCAGCTGAGGTGGACCCCACTGTTCCACCGGCCCCCCCGTGTCTTGGTCACGTCCTTCCCAGCAACAGCATTACAGTAGTCTGGGGGTCGAAGGGCGGCCTTCCAGGCCTTCAGCTTTTGCTGGGCTTTCTAAGGGCATCTGGGTCTCCTGCTTCCTCTCCTCTCCGCCAGGACCCCAGGCTTCTGAGGTCCTACGCACCAAAGCTGTGTTCCAGACGTCAGAGCTGGAGCTGAGCGACACCTGGACAGCAGTGAAGGAGGCTCAGATGGAGAACACCGTGACCGTCTGTCTCGCCAGCCCTCCTGATGCTGCCGTTGGCCGCTACCAGCTGAGCGCCAGGGTTTCTTCTCGCCGCAAACACAGTGACCGGAAGCTGGGCGAGTTTGTTCTCCTTTTCAATCCCTGGTGCCCAGGTAGGAGCTGAGGAGTCTGAGGCTGAGGTTTTCCTGGAAACTGCCCTTAGGAGGCCTGGGAGGCAGGTTAAGGGACAGGGAGGTGAATGGCAAGAGCAGGGCACAGAGATGTAGAAAAAAACCTCGTAGCAGGTGCGGTAACGGAGCCTGTGATGAAGGAAAGAACCAGTGGCTTCCGGTGTGCGGCAGCCAGAGGTCAAGGATGAGGCCTGATGGGAGGAGTGGGTAAGAAGCGGGCTTTAGCCATCATACAGCCTTGGCTTAGTCTCAGCTCTGCTAAGCTGCTTCCCTCTAGAGCCTCAGTATTCTCACCTGTAATATGGAGATAATAACAGTGTCTGCCTCTTAGGGTGTGGTGAGAATTCACAGAGCTAAAGTTTGTAAAGTACAAGGCACATGGTAAGGGGTACTGGGGCTGGTGTTCATATTAAGATTGAAGAAATATATAGGGCTACTGTTGGCATCAAGGGGATTCACCCAAAGATGTCAGGACTCCTAACTCTTAGGTTTGGGATGTGTTGAGGTTGACCCCTGCCAGGGGAAAGATTGGTCACGTGGAATAGGGCTCAACCGGGAGGCAGCCCGGGAGCTCTGCAAGCTCCTCTTGCCCTCTCCTGCCCCGTCAGCCGCCAGGTCAGCTGATCCCTGATACAGCCCCTTCCCCCGAGGTAGCCCCTTCCCCAAGCCAGCAAGGCCAGAGCCCCAGCCCACCCTGGGCCTGACGACTGCTTTTCAGAGGACGATGTGTTTCTGGACTCCGAGGAGGAGAGACAAGAGTACGTGCTCAACGACAGCGGGATCATCTTCCGAGGCGTGGAGAAGCACATCCGAGCCCAGGGCTGGAACTTCGGGCAGGTCTCCAGAGGCACAGGCCAGGCGGGGGCATAGGCGAGAGGGGGGAGTGCCGAGTCAGCCCAGGGGCCCCCTGTGTGCTCACTTCCTCCCAGGAGGGACCCGCTGGGCTGACCCTTCAAGCAAATCTATCCCTTCATTCTTCCACGACTAGCGCCAGGGCCTGTGCTGGGGCTGTGGGGAGAGGAGGTGCTTGTGAATACACCTTGGAAACAGAACAGGTCGGTTCTGTTGTGGACAGAAAAGTAGCTTAGATCAGGGGTTCTCAAGCTCGAGTGCGCACCCAGATCACATGGAGGGCTTGTAAAACACACAGAAGGCTGCCCCTCCCCACAGCTGCTGATTCAGTGGGCCTGGGGTGGGGTCTGAGGGTTTCCATTTCTAACAAGGTTCCAGGTGAAGCTGACATGGCTGGCCTGGGACCAGACTTTAAGACTCACTGGCTTAGTTTCCATATAAGGTGCGATGTGGGAAGGCAGTCAGAGGAATAGACACGGGAGCCAAGGGAATTCAGAAAAATATAAAAGAAAACCACCTGCGGGATTGCAAAGAGGCATCACCACAGGTCACGATGGCGGGGCTGTGTGTGCACGGTTGCCAGGATCTGGACAGATGGAAGAAGAGCCAGGGAGTGGCCAAGGTTCTGCTGTTGTCTGCCTGGGCCTCTGGGAGAAAGTGGGGAGAAGGATGCAGGATGAAGGTGGCCAGGGAGGTTGAGGACCTGGACGGTCAGGCTGAGGAGCAGGGGTTAAAAGCACTTGGGGCCCAGGTGATGGGCAGGGATGGTGCAGCAGAGAGTTTAGGGTCTGCCTGAGGGGTAACTGCTTCTCAACACTTAATTCTTCTTGCCATGCAAGGAAGTCAGCTCAAGGTTTCCAGACCTTCCAAATATTCAGGACCAGAAATCTTAATTTGTCTAAAACTCCCTCAGTTTTCAATGCTGTTGGTTAATTCAAATGTATTGGGAAAAAATCATGTAACCCCAATAAACTTGCCAGTGGGACAGAGATGGTATCACTGATGCCCATTCTGTAAGCTTCTCTGTGAGTGGCAGGGAGGCATGGGGGCTGTGGAGTGAGCTGGGGTGTGACTAAGGTTGATCTTCAGGTTCTCAATGACTCTTTGAGGAAGGGTTTCTGAGACTGGGGGATGCTCTGTAAAAGGGAAGGGCAGGGGTTATAAAATCCCCTGCAGCACACAAATGACAACAGGGTGAGGGTGGTGGGGGGATCTGGAATGTAGAGGAAGCTGGCCTCTAAATGCAGTGTCTCTGGGGACAGTTTGAGGAGGACATCCTGAACATCTGCCTCTCCATCCTGGACCGAAGCCCCAGCCACCAAGACGACCCAGCCACCGACGTGTCCCGCCGTCACGACCCCGTCTACATCACCAGAGTCATCAGCGCCATGGTGAGGACCCCCCACTGTCCCTGCAGGCAGGCTCACTCACAGCTCCTCAGGCCAACCCCAGGGCCTATGATTTTTCCCAACTCATCTCTTTTTTTAATTCTCTATTACTGCCGCAACAAACCACCCCAAAACTCAGTGGCATAAGACAATCATTTGTCAGGGGTATAATTTTGCAGATCAGAGACTTGGACAATCTCTGCTTCAAGGTGCTCCAGCTTGGGGTACCCAGATGGCTACAGGTGTCTGGGATGGTTTGATGGAGCTGGGTATCTGGGACCTTGGGTCTGACCATCGTGCAGTCCTGGGTTCTCTTCCTGAGGGTGGCTGCTAGGGCTGGGATGTCAAGATGGCTTCTTCACTTTCACATCCGGCCCTGGATGGGATGGTTGGAAGACCAGGGCTTGACCAGTCAGCCCTGTCTCTCCATGCAGCCTTTCCACATGGCTAGCTTGGGCCTCCTCACAGCATGGCGGTCTCAAGGTAACAGGATATGGCAGCTGGCTTCACCCTAAGGCATAATTTCAGAAAGAGGAAGTAGGAGCTGCCAGTCTCATGGGACCTGGGTCTAGAAGTGGACGCATCGTCGCTTCCAGCATAGTCATTGTAAAAGCTGTCCTGGCCCAGCCCAGACTAGGGAGAGGGCACACAGACTCACCTCTCATGGGAGGAGGGCATCTTTAATCTTCCACATGCGATAGTGCTTAGCCCTCAAGAGGTGCTTCCCCTTCAGAAGGCCTGCTAGCTCTTTCTATAACAAGCAGATGTTAAGATCAGTGGGTGGGTATCTGTGATTCCAAAAACTAACAGTTTTTTTCATATTTGATGCTCTCAATTCCTCAAGGTCTCAGAGAGATTTTGGAGCACAGAAAATCCAACCCACTGACTGTTTGAAACAGTACAGTGTTACAGCCCCAATGGACAGCAAAATAGACCCCCGAGCCACAGTCCTGAACTTGAAGGTCACCCTTTTTCTAATTTGTTGTGTGATTTGGCAAGTCCCTTAGCCCCTCTGAATCTGGTGTCCTCATCAGAAAAGAAAAAAGGAGAATAGAACCTATGTCATAGATAGACAAAGCCCTTAGAACAGTGCCTAGCACACAACAAGCATTTAATGAAAATTTCTGCCTCTGGGATTATGCTACCAATAGTCTCTCCAAAGTAGACTGTTTAAGACATAAAATGCTTTAAAGCCAGAGATAATCTTCAACCACAGAGCATCCCAATGGAAGGAAATTAAAAATCATAAATGTTAGCCAAATGCATATACAGATGAAGACAGCAGATGCTCCCACTTTTCAGACAGTTTAAAAGCAAGGGGTTCCTAGATGGTTTTACAATGTCGAGGTCCCTGAAGAGGTAACCCTCGCCTGGTGGTGGACCTGTGCCCCCCGCCCCACCCTGCCCAGGTGAACAGCAACAATGACCGTGGCGTGGTACAAGGCCAGTGGCAGGGGAAGTACGGAGGCGGCACCAGCCCTCTGCACTGGCGCGGCAGCGTGGACATTCTCCGCAAGTGGTTCAAGGGCAGGTTCAAGCCAGTCAAGTATGGCCAGTGCTGGGTCTTCGCTGGAGTCATGTGCACAGGTACCCTGGGAAAAAGGTCCTCATCCCCCAACCTGCTCCAGGAGCCTTAGTTTGTGTTCATTTGCACCTATTTACATAGCCCCACCCCTGAGAAAGTCTTTATTACAGATGAGGAATAGACGTCAGGTTAAGGAAGAGAGAAAGCAGATAATTCATTTACGTGCCTTTTGAGCTTTAATTTGCAGAAGGAATCCCACCTCCCTCTGCCTCCAGCTCAGTGAGTGGTCTAGGTTTTAGGTCACCTCAGGGAAATAAATATTATATGGCCTCCAAGCCCCCTCCCATCTTAGAGCCGTCTATTCAAATGAGGGTGGCAGTAATGATTCCAGGAGTCCCTAAGAAAGTGCAGAGGTGGTGGTGTTTCTCAAGGTGGACAGAGAAGGCTCAACCCTGGCAAAATATACAGAAAGGGCACAGAGGCCAGAAAGGAGGCTGAGCACCTGCTGGCGAGACCAGATCCCTCGCCCCAAGTCCTAACCTGTTTCTGGAGCTTCTCGAGCCTCCTGCTCTTCAGTCCTTAGGTGCTTGGGGATTGCAACACGTGTTGTATCCAACTTTAACTCAGCCCACGACACGGACAGGAACCTGAGTGTGGACAAATATGTGGACTCCTTCGGGCGGACCCTGGAAGACCTGACAGAAGACAGCATGTGGTGGGTCCAAGGCCCGCGGGGTCCCAGGGCTGGCCCCACCCAGCCCAAGGGCCTCCCGAGACAGACCCGGATCTGGAGCTCAGCTCTCCTGAGTCTGACCAGCTCTGGAAGGAGTGAGAGACACCCAGCAGTGGGGGGAGTCCTTCTGATTCCGGGGGGCCTTAGGCATTTGACTAAGAGATCAAGAGGAGGGCTCAAGACTTGACTGCCTGCAGTCAATGTGGACCCCCATTCACCCTTCTTTGGGAATGTGAGCCCTTCCCACAATTCCCGTGACTTGAAGGGGGGCAAGAGTCCCTCTGCTTAGTTCCCTCTGTCTGTATCATGTTCCTGCTTCCTTATCAGCTTCCTGTGCACCTCGTTCTGTGTCTCAGGTGGGAAACAACTCTCTCCACAGAAGTTTAAAAAGTTAAATTTCAATTTATTTTTTGAAATAGGAAGAGCACTCATATGCTTTAACATTCAAAAGGTACAAAATGGAATACAGTGAGGCCTACCCCCGCCCCAAACCCCACCTCCCCACCTCCTCTTCCTGACAGGACTAGTTTCCTACATCTCCTTTCAAAGAAAGGCCCTGCAGATACAAGGACGTGAATCTACACAGATCCCCCCACCCCCATACCCTGCTTTCTGCCTCCTTAGTAATAATGGCCACATAACGTGTACTGGTCTTGCTCATACATTTACTGATTCCGTATGAATACACACAGATTTTGCTTGTTTTTTTTGCAATGTTTAAAGTATTACTAATAATACCAACCCCCGAGCACTCGTCTATGCCAGCCCCAGTTCTAAGTGGCATACATTAACTCACAGTATATATAACTCATGCATTCCTCCAACGACCGTGAGCAAGTCAGTATTATTATCTCTGTTTTGCAAATGAATAAACTAAGAAGCACAGAGAGGTTAAGGAACTTGTCTAAGGCCACACACCTTGTGAGTGGAAGAGCAGTAATATGAACCTGGTCTGCCTTTCAACTGGATGGAGAAACCATTGTTTTTCTAACCATCTCACACGGATGGACCCAATGTTTGTCTTTACAAACAAACCTTCAGTCAAGAGCCTTGTCCAAAAGTCACATGTGTCCAAACTGGGGCAAAAAGAGTAGGGGCAAAAGTGAAGACTGTGCAGCACAGAAACACAGGCAGCCTTGGCCTCCTGTTCTTAAACTGTCCCCCACTGTTCCCAGGGGATTCTCCACTCTCAATCCAGCTCTCTGCTCCTCTCTTCTCTCCATCCCTTCTTTCTTTGGGTTCTCTTCACTTTCTCCCTGCAGGAACACCAAAAAATCACATTCCTCTTCCTTCCTCAAGCAGAATGCACAGACACTTCCCATCGATGCTGGGGCCTGTGTCACCATGCAGGCCATCGGAGTCCTGGCTTTCATGCCCAAATGCTTATCTGATATTTTCTAGGCAAAGACCATTGCCTCCCTAACAAGGGTTCTGAGGCCAGCTGTAAATATGCCAAGTCCAGCAAAGCAGGGTTTCTATCTGTGGCTTCCTTACTACGTGACCCTGTGCAAATGGTGTCTCTTTTCCTAGTCTCATACTATCATCTTTCACATAGGAAACTTAAAATAAAGCCTGAACGCCTTACCTAAGTCTACAGAACTCTGCATAATCTGAACCCTAATGTTCACCGTGCTTACCACAGTCCGGAGACACTTACATACTTTCTATTCCCTGAACACACCAAGTTTTTCTTGTCTCAGAGACTTTGCACATTCTGTTCCTTCTGCCTGAGACACTATTCCCTTCACTCTCTCTGTGACTAATTCTTTCTCATTTAAGTCTCATTTTAGATGTCATTTACCTAAAGAAGCTCTTCAACAATTAATCTCTATCTTGCATTTGTTTTATTTCTCTACTTACTTAATTTTGTCTGCCTCCCTATCAATCTTTTTTAGAATATAATCTGCATATGGGCAAGGATCTTCTGTCTTATTTGTAGTTGTGTTCCTGGTACCTTGAACAACACTTCCTTGATACACACATGAATGGCACCTGCTCGCCAGTACTGTGAAGTGAATGGCTCTCATGCCCTAGTACAGTGCTCAGGCTAAGGACCCAAGTCTGGGCTCTAAGCAAGACCTTACCCTCCTGTGGGCCTCGGTGCTCACTGTAGGCCACCCTGCCCCATCCTCTCTCTGTGGCAGGAATTTCCATGTCTGGAATGAGAGCTGGTTTGCCCGGCAGGACCTGGGCCCCTCTTACAATGGCTGGCAGGTTCTGGATGCCACCCCTCAGGAGGAGAGCGAAGGTATGGGCTCAGCCGAGTGGGTCTCAGGCCCTGGGCCTCCCCACCCACGTGGCTCATGCCCACCCCTCCTGCCCAGGCGTGTTCCGATGCGGCCCGGCCTCTGTCACCGCCATCCGCGAGGGCGACGTGCACCTGGCCCATGACGGCCCCTTTGTGTTTGCCGAGGTGAACGCGGACTACATCACCTGGCTCTGGCACGAGGACGAGCACCGGGAGCGCGTGTACTCGAACACGAAGAAGATTGGGCGGTGCATCAGCACCAAGGCGGTGGGCAGCGACTCCCGAGTGGACATCACAGGCCTCTACAAGTACCCGGAAGGTAAGGGCAATATGGCGGCCTCCTAGCCTCCCCCAAGATGACCAGCTGCTGTAGAGGGGCCACCTCGTGCACTGGAGCCAGCCCTTCCCCTGTGCAAGGTGGTGAGAGCTTGCCTGGCACTCTCTCTGTGCCTGAGGCTAAGTGTCTTTAGCTTATGTTAATGTTTCCCTGTTTACTAAGTAGAAGACTTCCCACATTTAATAATGCTAATGGCTTTTCTTGAACCCTTACCACATACCAAGCACTGTATTAGGCACATTCGCCAATGATAATAATAATAGTTATTAATAATAGTGATGATAGTTACAGGTATTACTTATTAAATACCTAAGATCCATAGCACTAGGCACAATTCAAAATAATGGTAATAATAGTAGCTCCCATTTATCATCTGCCAATGTCTAGCGTGGTCACTAATTTATGGTCACTGGTTCATAGAAAAGTGGGTACCTGTTGGGGTATTAAAAACAAAACAGTTGTATGTTTTCTAGTAGTTTCTTCCAGCTATCTACTCTCAAAGTCACCCTTTCCTAAAAAATAATGGGTCCTTAAGCAATGCTATGATTTGATCCATATATCTTCAGCCATTTCTGTTTGTTAAAACAATGTTATTCAAAAGCTAAGACTTCAAGTTCAAACTTGAACCAGAGCTTGTCGCCTCCCCTCTGTAGTGACCCCAGAGGCTGCTGCTGAGGAGGTGCACAGGCTGCTGGGACGCTTCCCCCCTCCTTTGTCTGCTTCACAGCTCTGGATGCACATTGGAATCACTGAGCTATGTTCTAGTTATAGAGATTAAACAACTATTATTAATTTGCTCAAGATTCCCTGGGTCAATAATTTGGACTGTGCTCAGCTAGGATGGTTCATCATCTTCCCATGGTATCGGCTGGCACATGGTATATGTCTGGGACTGGCACTACTGGGCCTCTCTCAACACTTGAGCTCTCATGTTCATTCTTGCAGCTTCGAGTGTGTGGAGGTATTAGCCAAGGAAATTAGGCAAGAAAAAGAAATAGAGATCTGTTTGACAAATGGTGCTCGGAAAACTGGATATTCACATGTAAAAGAATAAGTTGGACACTTCTCTTATACCATATACAAAAATTAACTCAAAACCAATCCAATACCTAAGTGCAACACCTGATAATTTAAAACTCTTAGAAGAAAACACAGGAGAAAAGCATCGTGACATCAATGCTTGGCATCAATGGCAATCGATGCTTGACATTGAAAAGTTGGCCTCCCATACCACACCATACACAAAAATTAACTCAAAACAGATCATAGATTTAGATAAAATAGCTAAAATTATAAACCTTTTTGTAAAACAGAGGAGTCAATCTTCATGATCTTGGGCTAAAGTTGACCTTTCAGATATGGCATCAAGAGTACAAGTGACAGAAGAAAAAACTGATAAATTGAACTTCATTAAAATGCAAAACTTGTATTCCAAATTATACTATCAAGCAAATGGAAAGAGGTAGTACCTTTCTACTTCATAGATGGGCTACTGTCCCACTCATGAGTCATTTAATAAAGCCAATTAGATCTCCAAAAAAAAAAGTGGAAAGGAGTAGAAAATATTTGCAAATCGTGTATCTAATTAGGAATGTATATCCAGAATATGCAATGAACTCTTACAACTCAATGAAGAGATAATCCAATGTTTTAAATGGGCAAAGCATTTGGAGGGCTGTGTCTCCAAGGATGTTATACAAATAGCCAGTGAGCCTATGAAAGATGTTTTACATCATTATTCATTAGGGAAATACAAATCAAAACCACAAAGACATACCACTTCCCGCCCACTAGGACTGCTGCGACCAAGAACACTGACAGTAAGTGTTGGTGAGGATATGGAGAAACTGGAACACTCATACATGTACATACTGTGCAATGGTGCAATCAGATTCTTTGCCAGGAAAATGAAACATTTTCATAGTACAAATACCGTAGGCTCGAATAAAGAGTTTCACCTGTATTTAAATAGGGGATGTTAAAAAACATTTACGTCCACATGGAGGTCACTCAGTACTGAGGTCCTCAGGGGAAGTGTTCGGGAAGGGGTGGTGGGGGAGACTGCTCAGCACAGGGTTCAAGGAGGGAAACGTCAGATCCAGGAATGATCAGAGCGGAAGCAGGACTAGAGTGGGAGGTGGAGCCTGTATTTCCAGGAAGGGAGGGAACATTCTTAAGCACTGAGCTCACTGCCTGGCCTGTGGGCCTCTTGTCCCCACTTCACAGATGGGAAATCTGAGCCTCAAGGGGGCTAAGTAATGAGGCTAGTAATAATAGCATATCATCATCAGTGGCAGACTGACCTTATCTGATGGGATGAGAAGCAGATTCTAGAGATGATATGGGTGCTCGGCAGGACTTGGTGACTTCTGAGTCATGGGTGTTGAGGGGTTGGAAAGAGACAATGATACTCCCAGTTTCTGGCTGTGCTTTGGGCAAATGGGCTGTTTGCTGAGTGAATGATGGGTGAATGGTGGAGGTACGAGTGAGACGGGAAATGCTGCTGGGCAGCAGATGCGGAGTTCAAGGCCCCTAGGGACATCCAGAGAGCAGGGGCCGTCCTGTTGCAAGTAATGGTCTGTAGGTCACACGTGAGGTCTGTGCTAGCAGCAGGAAAAGTGGGAAATCAGGGATCCTACTCTCACACGTCTACTGGAGCCCTGCAGATGACACCTCCGGTGCAGGAGCCCGGTGGGAGCAGGGCAGAGCCCAGGGAGAACCAGAGTCCGGCCCCACTGAGAGAGCAGCCATTCTCAGCTCTAGCCCGTTGCTGCCAGTAGGGAGTGGGAAGGAAGTTTGATTAAGAACACAGAAGCTGGAATCAGGCTGGGTGATTTCAAATCTGGCTCCCTTACAAGTTGCTTTATTTCTCTGTGCCTTGGGCCCCATGGGGATAATAGTACCTACCTCCTGGAGGGAGGCTGGAACTGTGGGCCTAGCACACAGTCAGTCTACGGACATGTCCACCATCTTATCATGAGGCTGAAGACCCAGTTGCCAGAGAAGCTGCAAACTTCCGTTTTTGGTAAAATTTCCTGACCTGAAATTGCTGGCGACTGATTAAAAATTTATTTAAATAGTCCCAAACCAAGCACAGCTTGGGCTGCCAATTTGCCTTGACCTCCAAGTGCCGTAGTCAGTTACAGTGGGGACGCAGTGGTGTGTTTGCCTAGAGAAGAGGGAAAAGGCAGACAGGGCGCCGTGCAGTGGGGAGGACGAGGCCACCCTGCTCAGGACGCCCCTGCCCTCCGCAGGGTCCCGGAAGGAGCGGCAGGTGTTCCGCAAGGCGGTGAGGAAGCTGTTAGGCGTGGAGGCCTGTGGCAGGAGGGACCGGGTCCGCAGGGCCGGCGGCCGTGGTCTCTGGCGCGACGACCTCCTGGAACCTGCCACCAAGCCCAGCATCACCGGCAAGTTCAAGATGCTGGAGCCGCCTGTGCTGGGCCACGACCTGAGTCTGGCCCTGAGCTTGGTCAACCTCACCTCCCGCACGCAGCGGGTCCGGGTCAACCTGAGCGGCGCCACCATCCTCTACACCCGCAGGCCGGTGGCAGAGATCCTGCGCCAATCCCACTCACTGAGGCTGGGGCCCGAGGAAGGTAAGCCGGCCTTGGCTGCGGGCCCTGCCCTGCCCGCACCTTTGCCAGGAGGGATGGGGGCCGTTTCCCACTTCCCACGTCATTCCCAGGCCCTTTCTGAGGACTGTGCAGGTGCTTGGCTCTTGCCTTCACTTTACAGACAAGAAGAGTGAGGCTCAGAGGAGTTAAGTGATGAGAATAGTAATAAAGTCCACAATGATCTGGGGGTAAACTGGCCTATGATGAGGTGACCTCAATTAGTATGAATATTCCCAGGTGGAATAAATACCCACTGGGAGATCTCATAATATGGCTATGCCTTGTGTTATCTGTCTAAAATCCAACACAATCTGGAGCCCACCAGAGGGTGGGCACGTTCTGTCTTCACCTGTGCCAGGCCCCCTGTCCTGAGAAGTCTGAAATGACACAAGCTCCTCCTCTGCCCTTCACTCCCTCCCTCTCCCTCCCCTCCCCTTTCTCTTCTCCTCCCCTCCACCGCTTTCTTCTCCCCTTCCCTCTCCTCTTCTCCACTCCCCTGCCCTCTGCTCCCCCTCCCTGCCTCTTCCTGCCCTCCCCTCCCCTCTTCTCTAATCCCCTCCTCTCCCCATCCCTCCCTCCCTCTCTCTCTTTCCCCTTCATCCTTTTTTCCAGGCCTGCCTGTGCCATCTCTTCTTCCTCCCCTTTCTCCTCCTCATCCCTCCTCCATCTCTCTCCTTTCACTTACCTTCTGAATACAGGCTTCAATTAAACCCAGACACTGTCCTCTGAGTTGGAAGTGAAGTGTGTGTATTTTGACAAAGTGTGAAAACTTGTGAAGGAGAAGTCACACATTTTCCACTTTTTGTCATTTATTTCTCACAAAGTCTAAATCACAAAGGAATGCTTCATAAGGAAATATTAATAAATTTACTTCATCAGGAAATATTAATGAACTTTCCTCGGCTTTTAGCACTTTTTTCTATTAAAAGTGATACCTATTCATTAAAGATTTAGAGAACACAGAGATAACCTTCAATCCTGCCACCCACTGGCAGCTTTCTGCAAACTGCTAATGCTTGTTGCTTTTGAGAAACAGTTCTAATTATATTGCAAACATTCATTAGTGCCCTTCTCTTTTCACATTACATTGTAATTTAAATATTTGTATAAGTTCTTCATTAACATTTTAATAGATATGTGTAATCTTTAAATAAATATATCATGATTTATATTTTGGGTGGTTATTAGCTTACTGTTATTAAAGAACATAAAAGTAGACATCTTGGTGCAAAAAAAATCACTTTCTCATCTGTATCATTTATGTTTTATTACAAAAGAGTCACAAAAATGGAATTACTGAGTATGATTCTTAAAATATATTTTTTGTTATTAAAATTTGTGGTTTTTAAATTGATAGACATTTTAAGCAGCTTTGGTTTAAAGAAAAATGGAGCAGCATGTCTCATATACCCCTCATCACCTCCACCCTCCTCGGTACCAACACCTCACACTAGCGTAGTGAGTGTGTTACAGTGCTGGCTAACAACTGCACGCTTATTTTAACGCAAGTCCAGCATTTACATTAGGGTTTGCTCTATCATATATCCTATGGGTTTTTTTTTTAAGATTTATTCTATTTATTTATGCATACAAGAACTGTGGTGTAGGCCAGAGGTGTGGAGGGTGAGAGGATTCACCAGAGACAGAGTGGGGAGCAGTACAGGAGAATCTACTGAAATACACTGCTGAGGGGAGCAGCAGGTGAGACAGGAGAGGTCTGCGGCGCCATGTGGGAAGCTCCCTGGCTGGGGATTGAGCTCATGCTGCAGTGGCTGCTACAGCTTCATAGTGCTGAGACAACCCGTTGCACCACCAGAGAGGTCTCATTTTAATTTGCAGTTCCTCGATGATGTTGATGTCGAGTGTCTTCTCATAGGAGATGTCTGTCCAGTTTATTTGCCCATTTTTAAATTGTGTTATTTGTTTTCTTACTGTTGAGTTTTAAGAGTTCTTTGTATATTTTGGATCACAGTCCTTTATCAGATATTTCCTTTGCAACTACTTCCTCCCAGTGGGGGAGTGTGACTAGCCTTTTCATTTTCTTTTTTTTCTTCTTTTTTTTTTATTAAAGATTTATTTATTTATGCATACAAACTGGGGGTATAGGCCAGAGGTGTGGGGTGGTCAGAGGATTCATCAGACACAAAGCGAGTAGAACATCAGATGGACTGAAATACGCTGCTGAGGGGAGCAGCGGGCGAGGCAGGAGAGGTCTGTTGCGCCATGTGGGAAGCTCCCTGGCCGGGTATTGAACTCGTGCTGCAGTGGCTCTGGATAGCTTCATAGTGCTGCGCTTAACCTGTTGCGCCACCAGGGAGGCCCCCTTTTTGTTTTCTTGACAGTGTCTTTCACAGAGCAGAAGTTTTCAATTTTAATGAAATGCAACTTATTGATTTTTTTTCTTTTATGGATCATGTATTGTATTTTAAAAGTCATCATCAGACCCAAGATCATCTAGGTTTTCACCTGTGTTATCTAGGGACTTTATATCCATGCATTTTACATTTAGGCTTATGAATCATTTTTAGTTCATTTCTGTAATGGGTTGAGGTCTGTGTCTAGATTCATTTTTTTCTTTTTCTGCATGTGGATGTCCAGTTGTTCCAGCACCATGTATTGAAAAGAATTTCTCCATTCTATTCCCTTTGCTCTTTTGTCAGGGATCAGTGGACTATGTTTGTGTGAGTTTATTGGGGGGGCTCTATTTTGTTTCAGTGATGTACTTGTGTACTCTTCACCAATACTACACTGTTTTGATGACTGACATTTTATATTAAGTCTTGAAGTTGGGTGACATTAGTCCTCTGATATTGTTCTCCTTCAATCATGAATAAGACATATTAGGTGCTCAGGGCCTCCCCGGTGGCGCAGCGGTTAGGCGCTGCGCTGTGGAGCTGTCAGCAGCAGCGACACTAGTTCGACACCCCGGCCGGGGAGCTTCCCACATGGTGCAGCAGACCTCTCCTGCCTCGCCCACTGCTCCCCTCAGCAGTGTGTTTCCGTTGATATGCCTGTTCTGCTCCCCACTCTGTCTCTGGTGAACCTTCTCGCCACCCCACGCCTCTGGTCTGTACTCCAGCTTGTATGCATAAATAAATAAATCTTTAAAAAAAGACATATTAGGTGCTCAATAAACAGTGAGTAAATTCCCAATGGGATGAGTGTTTGATAGACTGACCCGAGCTTTATTTCTGTGTGGCATGGTTATAGTAGTGTGTGTCTAGGGTTGGATGCAAGAACCAGAGAGGACATAACCATGAATTCAGCCTTCCCTTTCTCTTTCTGGGCACCACCAACAAAAAAGAAAGTCACACCCCCGATTCCCACCTCTGCTTTCCCTTCCAGAGAAAAAGATCCCGATTGCAATCCCTTACTCTCAATATAAGGAAGACCTGACGGAGGACAAGAAGATCCTGATGGCTGCCATGTGCCATGTCATCAAGGGAGAGAAGCTCCTGGTGGAGAAGGACATTACCCTGGAGGACTTCATCACCATCAAGGTGACTCCTGTCTGCACCTGCCCCTGCCCCCGGGAGGCCCTGTCAGGCCGGGAGAGGGCATCAGCAGCCGGGGGGTTGTGCTTGTAACCCCAGCTTCACTCTCTAGCGATGGGGGGGAGAGGTGTGGCTGTAGGGGGGTGGGTGTGATGATGGGGCTCAGGAATGAGGTGTGTGGAAATGGGGTAAATATGATCAGTGTCTCCCCAGGACTGTGGGTTTCTCATGGGGGCGGAGGGGTAGAGGGAAGACTTACGGGTGTTGCCCCCCAGGTTCTGAGCCCGGCCACAGTGGGCGTGGCAGTGGTGGTGGAAGTGATGGTGGCCAACCCCCTCTTTGAGAAAGTGGAGGACTGTGTGCTGATGGTGGAGGGCAGCGGCCTTCTCCAAGGACACCTCAGCATCGAGTAAGTGCCATCCTGGGTTGCGGGGGTTGCCTTCCCTATAAGATGGGACCAAATAGAGGGTAAGTTAGAGGGGTGCAAGAGAGATTCTGGGACCCCAAGAACCAGTCCACTGTCTAGGCGCTTCAGCCTGCCTTCATTTATTCATTCCTTCGCTTACTTAATCACTAAGTTACACAATCACATAACTCATCCACTCATTCATTCATATTTTCACTCACCTCTTATTCATTTGCACTCTCATTCACGCATTGACCTCCTTTATTCATGCCTTTATTCATTCACTATTCATTCCTTCACTCAGTTTTGACTGGCTCATTCATTCACTCGGTCTTTCTTTAAGGTGCACAGTTATTTACCCATTCATTCATTCACACATATGCCACCATTCATGCACTCATTTATTCATTCTCGATCATTCACTCATTCACACTGAGTCAGTATTGATCATGCTGACCTTTGCTGTGGGTCACGGTCAGTTGTTGGAAAGATGAAGATGAACAGGTGGGGTTCTGCCTGGAGAAGGGCTTTGAGACAGGTGACATTCCAAGGTGGATGGAGTGATTTGTACAAACAGAAGAACAGGTCCTCAAGGTCCGGCTGGTCAGAGGCAGCCCTTGATGGGGGCCGGGTGGGGCCAGAGAGAAATCTTATTAGAGCTGATGTTCAAACTTTCCATGATGAATCAAGAGCTTTTCAGGCATCCAGAGGACAAAGCGCTTCTCATTCAGGTTCTTGTGACTGTTGTAGTCAAGAGAATGTCTCCTGGAAAAACGAAACTTGATCTGGGGTGTAGGTGTGGTTGGAATCAGAAGGGCATCCGAGTGAGAACATCGCAGACAAAAGCCCAGAGGAGAAGTAAGAGACTTGTTCAGGGCACAGGGAGGAGACTGGTCTGCGGGTTGGAAAGAGTGAGAAGTGATGAGAGGGCAAATCAATCTGGAAGATGTTGGCAAGGCTTGAATGTCAAGAGCCTGCAAGGTTGGCAAGGCAGGCTCAGGAAGGAGAGAGGCTAATAACCTCCCTTTCTCCTGCCTCCTTTCCCCAGCGTGCCCAGCCTGAAGCCCCAGGAGAAGGCCTCAGTCAGGTTCAACATCACCCCTTCCAGGAGTGGCCCAAGGCAGCTACAGGTGGACCTCATCAGCCCCCACTTCCCAGACGTCAAGGGCTTTGTGATCATCCACGTGGCCACAGCCAAGTGACGGGCCACGGAGGGCTGGGGGAAGAGGTGGCCCTGTTGCCCTCCTGCCCGTCTCTTACCCCTCCCTGGGGGAGCCAGGAGGTCTGGGTTCCAGCTCTACTTCAGTTTCTGCCCTACTCTGTAAATGTTAGCAAGTCCCTTCCCCTCCCGGGTCTCAGTTTCCCCGTCTGTAATATGAGGTGGTAGACTCAGCATTCCTTAAACTTCCTGGCAACCATGGGTGGTGAAGGCAGCCTCTACCACACTTATCTGATACCCACGTTGCTGGGAGACTGACATATCCCAGCACGACAGAACCCCGGGCCGCCCGGCACTGCCGCCTCCTGCCGGCCAGCTCACCACTACCCCAGCTGCCCCGTGGGCTCTCCGTGCCCGTCTCTCGGCTCCGGGCCCGAGAACCTCCCATTAGCAATTGTCAGAGAACCCAGAGGGTTGAAGCCAAAACCTAAACATCCCTCAAGCTCCTGCTATCCAGGGAAGTGCCCGGCCCGTGGCCTCGAGGTGAGCTAGAGGCAGAGTTTAGAGCCCACGTGCAGCCATTTACACCACCTAAGTTTTATCCCAAAGTCATGTTCCTAAAAAGCAGTAGATCTGGAGTCATGGGAGACTTTCCATCGATGAAGAACAAGCTCAGCAGCTGAGGGGCTGCCGCTCCTTGTAGAAGCTGGAGATGGAGACCCCTCGAGCCTGGCGTGCACGGGGAGACACAGCCCCCCATCTGCTCCAGGACAGCTGGCAGGCCCCTCGAACCAGCTACGCCTTGGGTGAATCGAGCTCTTCAGAACCAGGACAGCGTGGACTCTGCAAAGCATCCTTAGCAGTTTCCACCGCATGACGCCATGCTCTTAGCGTCAAAACAGGACTGAGACTTCGGGATGAGGACCAGGGCAGAGACCACCAATCCCTGAAGAAAAGTGCACCAGACACAGACATCAGGTGGGAGATGTCCTAGACAGGCAAAGGAATTATAAGGAATCCCATGATTTAAGTCATCTGAATGCAGCAAGTAGGTTCATCTACAGTGCGATACCTCCCAGACACAAATCAAATGAGAATAATTGATGTCATAGGTCTTTGCTAAAAGGGGCCAGGCAGATGCACGGGCAGCATTTGATGGATGAGCCCTGTGACCGAGACCTCCGTGAAGGCATTTCTCTGCTGAGTCGCTCGCAGAGCCCAGGTGAGAAGGTGCACTGGGTACGCCAGGCCTGGGCCCCAGGACCCGCTTTCCAAACCACAGCTCTTATGGCTCGTCCACATAAGAAGCACAGCTGGAGGTTCAGAGCAGGCAGCTATTTCCTCAGGGTGGAGCAGCAGGAAGGACACTGGGGTCACTGGGGACACTGGTGAAGCAGCAGGAGGCCGCCCCCTCTTCTGGACAGAGAACGCTCCTTTCGGCAGGGAGGCCTGTGCGTGGCCGGGCGTCTCCCCAGTGGTGGCCCAGACACTTCATTCCTCCAGCAAGTGCTAACTGCCCGCCTTCCTCAAGCCCAGCTGCCCTGCTTGAGCTTCCCAGAAAACGGATTCTGAGATGCAATTTTGGGTGCAGGATGTTGATTAAGGAATGACCTGGGAATCATCTCAGGGAGGGGAGGAGAGAGGAGGGGCAGAGGGAGGGATGGAACCACAATGCAGGCCTGCGTCCACCCACGGGCAGCTCTGGAGCTAGGAGTGTGTGTGTGTGTGTGTGTGTGTGTGTGTGTGCACGTGTGTGTGTGTTCGAGGCAGGGAAAGTAGTTGAAGGTGATGAGGCCCCTGCCAGGTATCTTCTCTCCAGTTCAACCCCCTTGTCCTTGGCACCTCGCCCCCGAGCCGAGCTGGCACTGTTACTGAGCTAAAACTGGCCCCACAGGTTATTCCAGCCCCAGCTGAAAGCAGAGACCAGCAGCCAGTCGGGGCACCCTGGTTGGCGTGGGAGAGGAAGGACTTTAAGAGAAGACAACCCAAAGGAGACTGTGGCTGGAAATGCAGCCTCAGAAGCTGCAAGGGAAGCTCTCAGTTGGTCGAGCTGCGCCCCGACAGTGTCCGTCACAGAGGAAGGGCAGGACAGGCAGTTCAAGAGTTGGCTGGCCTTGGGCATCCAGAAGGTGCCAACAGCATCGGCCTCCCATTACCTTTTTGGGTCCCCTGGGTCTTGTCGAAGCCATGACTTTTGCGGAGGCTCTGGGCCCGGAGTTAGGTCAGTCATCTGGCTTTCACGTGCTGGTGGTTGTCGGGGAAAGGGACACGCTCCAAGTCTGTAGAAGAGGGGTTGGCAAGCTCTAACTGGCAGCCACCAAAGAGTAAATATTTTAGGCTTAGCAGGTCATTAAGTCAGTTCCAACCACTCAACAATGTTTCCATGGCATGAAAGCAGCCGCAGACGGTACGTAAATAGATGAGCGTGGATGTGTTGTGATAAAACTCATTTACAAAACAGGTGGTCAGCCAGGTTTGGCCCACGTGTTGCGGTTTGCTGACCCTGTTGCAGAGCAAGTGCTGACTCAGCAGCTTGCTCCAGAACTGAGTTCTGATGCCAGGCTGCACCCCAGGCTAGAACCGAGCCTGAGCTGAGGCCAAGCCCCGAGCAGGCCCCACACAGAAACTTGGGTCACATTTCAGCGGGTGCCCCGACCCAGGTGAGAGCATGACTCAGAGCCATGAAGATCCAGATGAGGTCACGACCTCAGTGCTAGAATGAACCCTAAACCTCAGCCGCATCCTGAGACCTGGCTCCTGCCACGCTCAGGTGGGGCTTGCGCTGGTCCTGTGCCGAGCTCTGCCCCGTGCCCAGCCCCAGTGCAGCCCCAGACAGTCCTGACACCAGTCTGAGCCCTCATCCCAACCCCTGCTCAGTCCTCGCCTCGGACTGAGCTCTGCTCCTTAGCTGATCGAGCCGTGATCCCAAATAGACCTTGATCCCAGACTGAGCTCTGACCACACCGAGCCCAACCTAGCCTCAGACCCCAGCACGAGTGGACTCTCAGCCTTGACTTTGAATTTCTCATTCAGACCTAAGCTTCTCAAATCAAGGCCAACCTACGCCTTGGTGTACTTGATGTCACGGGGTAAACACAATCTGGAACGAGGTCTGAGCTTACCTCAGACCCCTTTGGGGTACTTGGACAAAGCGTGAGAAGTGTGGTGAACCCCTGCCTCAGCTCTAACCATCAGGCTGTGAGTTTGCATTCACCATCCACCTCCCAAGGGGTAAAAAAGAAAGTCTGGCATCTGCCCACACCCCCTCCTCCCCATCATGCCTGTTCAGTTCACCTTATACTTCTGCCAAAAACAAAAGGAACTCTGCCCCCCAAATAGGTAACCCTGCTCTTAGTGAAAGGTCCCCCCTTTCAGCGGGGAAGCTCCACATGTCCTCCGAGATGGTCTCTCCTGTGGTGGCCGATATGCTTCATTCTTTCTGCAAATACTGCGTCCTGACTTCTTCAAACTCAGCTGTCACAAGTTGAGTTTTCCTGAAAACAGATTCTCAGATGGACACTAGGGGACTTTAGTAAGGGAGGGAACAGGGGGGTGTTCTGGGTGGAAGAAAGAGATGTGTCTGCTTGGGACTCTTGAGTAGCGCTTATGGAAAATCATTTTTCCGCAGCCCCGTGGGGGGCGCCCCTGCCTCAGCCTGCCTTCTGTACAGCCAGGGCTGGGCATCTTGACCCAGGCAGCCACGTGCTCTCTCCTGGGACTTTGACTCTTAAGAGATTAGGATGGAGAGGATGTCCAGAGGGCACCAAAGGTGGTGATGGTTGGGAGAACCCTGGGCAGTGTCCTAAACAGGTGATTTTTGCTGTGACAGTTGCTGTAGTTCCAATTCCCAACCACTGTCTAGCAGAGTAATCCGTAACTTAAAGCTTAAAATAATGGCCAAAGGTATTTTGCTCATCAGTCTGTAGTTTGGGCAGAGCTTAGGGCCAGCTCGCCACATCTTGACTTAGTGAAGCTGGGGTAGCTCAAAGCAGGTCTGGATCACTGAAGACTTACTTATTCACATTTCGGGTGGCCAGTGCTGGCTGTTAACCAAGCCCTACGCTGCGGCTTTCGGACAGAACACCAATCTACTGCCTCTCCACATAGCATGGACTTCCTACAACATGGTGGCCGATTACATAGGCAAGTATCTTGAAAGAGTCAGATAGAAGTCATGTTGCCTTTATGCCTGAGGGTTGGAAGTTACCGTGTTACATCTGCGTCCTACTCACTAAGGCAGTTACAAGATTCCTCTGTTTCAGCAGAAGGGGAAATAGGTCCAGTTCACAATAAGAAGCGGAAAGATTCTACAAGAGTGTGTAGGGCTGGAAATACTGCTGTAAATATTTTTGAAAATGTACAACCTGTCATACTGTCTGACCTCCTGAAGACTCACAGAATCCCATCTTTCCCTATGTCTAATCTGCCGCTTAGTATTAGCTCTAATTTGTTCTTGATTTCTTCTCTATTCCCTTTTGCTTAAATCTAAGAAAGCATCTATGAGTTTATATGCTTAAAGCTATAAAATGCTGATAAAAGAAATCAAAGAAGATCTAAATAAAAGAGAACCACAATATTCATGGATTGGAAGTATCAGCATAGTTAAAAAGTTAATTCTCCCCTGATATATCAGTTTAATGCAATTGAATCTATTAAAAATCCCAGAAGAAAATTTGATAAAATTAGAATTCATCAAAATTCAAAATTTCTGATCTGCAAGAGATCCTGTTAAAAGAATGAAAAGACAATCTAGACAATCTACACATTAGAAGAAAAGTTTGCAAACTACGTATCTGACAAATAACTAGTATCTAGACTATACAAAGTCTCAAAATTCAACCATAAAAAAGAATCAAGAAAATGCTCAAGAAGCTTTTCATGGAAAGGATATACAGATGGCAAAGATGCACATGAAAGATGTTCAATATATTACCCATTAGGGAAATGCAAATTAAAATCACGAGATAACACTAAAAACATAGTGACTAAAAAAAATTTAAGTGACTGCCAACCCCTGGCAAGAATGTAGAAAAACTTGATCACTCTTACGTTGTTGGTGTAAATGTAAAATGTTACAGACACTCTGGGAAATAGTTTGGCAGTTTCTTTTTTAAAATATACAACGAACATACAATCCAGCAATTACAATCTTGGGTGTTCATCTCAACAAATTAATCATATGTCCACACAAAAACCTGTACAAAGATGGTTATAGCAGCTTTATTGGAGTGGCCAGGAAACTGGAAATACCATAGATGTCCTTCAAATGGTAAATAATTAAACTGTGGTATATCCATTCCATGGCCTGCTACTCAGCAATAAAAAGGAAAAAGGCTATTGATAAACACAATACCTGGAGGAATTCCCATGGAATTACATCCAGTGAAAAAAAAAAAAGGCAACCCCAAAAGTTATATACCATATGATTCCATTTATACAATTCTTTGTAAACAAATTAAAAAAACTAACCCACTACCATCCATCTCACTCCCTTTACCCTTGCGCCCACCCCCCATCCTCCTGACCTCTGGTAACCTCATTGGTCTTCATGTCCACTAGTTTGTTTTTATTTTGTCTTGTCTGTGTATTCTCAGTTTTCTTATACTCCTCATGTAGGTGAAATCATCCAATAGTTCTTTCTTTCTAATTTCGCTTCGCATAATCCCCTCTATTTCCTTCCTTTTTGCTGCAAATGGCAAAATTTTATCTTTCCTAATAGTGAATAGTATTTTATTGTGCATGTTATCCACCAAACAGAGGGCACTTGTGGCTTCCATTTCTTAGCCACTGTAAATAATGCTGAAATAAACACTGTGCTGCACAGAATGCTTCAAGTTGATGATTTCATATTCTTTGGATACCCAGAATATAACATTCTTAAAATGACAGAAATGGAGAATAGACTAGTGGTTGCCTGAGGTTAAAGAGGAAGTGAAGTTGAAAGAGTGAATGTAGGTATAAAAGGGCAACTGGATGGCACGAGGGTCCTTGTGATAGAATGTTCTTTCTCGTGACTATCTTGAGTTGGTTGTGATATCCTGATAGGTTGTGATAATGTGCTATAATAGTTTCACAAAATGGTAACATTGGGGCAACTTGAGTAGAGTACATGGGACCTCTCTGTGCTGTTTCTTGAAACTCAATGTGAATCTATGTATGTCAAAATAAAAAGTTTAATTAAAAAAGTTGAGCTTCTTTTTTTTTTAACCTTTAGTATACTCTGTCCTCAACAATGTTCGACATGTGCTTGGTAAGAATTTGTGTTCTGTTGTTGGGTGGGTTACTCTATAGTTAGACCAACGTATTGAAAAAGAGTTTGAAGTCTTGGTTGACCTCAGAGATTGTATATGGACTGCTTTTCTCTATGCATGGGGCCACTTTCCTAGTTGTGTGTGTGCAGGTACGTGTGAGAGATAATAGTTTTGTGTTGAAAACTGGACATTTTTATCTAAGTTTGTTGCAACTCTAAAGTCTGATTCCCCCAGGAGGTGTGGTTGTTACTGCTGGTCTCTGTTTATATCCTGGATTTGTTTGCTAGGAATAATTCTGTGGAATCTGCTCGCCTTGAGTTGTATGTTGGCAGGTCTCTCTCCTGAGGGTTTTTTTATTCTTGTTTTTAAGACTGACTTCCCAGAGGTCACCCCTGGGTTAGCACACGATTAGTCAGTCTGTGGTTGTGCTCATGCACCTGAGTAAGTCAGGCTTCCACCTGTGCTGATGAATCTGTGGGTGGTTTCAGAAATGCATTCTAGGCTCACAGTTTACAAGTGGGCCCATCCTCTGTGCTCAGTGTTTACACCTCACGTTCAGTCAGGGAGTCGTTGGCTGTTGGCCCATTTTCTCCTAAGTGCTCACGACCTTGGATATAACGCAGCCTTCCAGACCACCAGGGATAAGTAGGAGCTTATCAAAGACCACCCTGTCTCCTTATTACATTTCTGGTTGGTCCACCTGTCTGTTCATTGCCCCAACTGCTGTAGAAACGTGAGGCTAGTCTTGATGTTGTTCTCTGATTGTCTACCACTGGATACTATTTTTAACACCCCTGGCATGTCAAATTTCCTCAACTCCTCTCCCGTAAAATCAGTCCCTTCCATCAGCAAAGCTGAAGTCCTCGTGGCCTGCCTCCCCCTGGTAAAGTGCCATGGATTCTATTGTCCTTACTCATGTTAGACTTTCTTAAATAAACGCTTCTGAATTTGTTGTCTAACTTACATCAAAACTGAATCCAACTCCTGTCCCCTCCCATTCAGCTCTAGGGACTTAAATGTTAACTCCCTCCTTCAGATCTTCAGTTCAAAATCAATGGAATCATTCTTTACCCACCTGTTTTTTCTCTCACCTCATTTAATTCAACTGCAAATCCTGTCAGTTCTGTCTTCAAAAGACCCAGAATCCTCCCACCCACCCCACTCTGACCAAAGTAACCACGATCTTTTGTTTGGAGCATTACAGTAGCTTCCTTGCTGACTGCCCTGCTTCTGCTCCTGTATCCCGTGTCCCTTCTCCAAACAGACAGAGGAAACCTTCCAAAATCTAAGCCACATCACAACATAACATTGTTCAGATCCCCTTGAATGGCACCTGTCTCACAGTGGAAGCAGGTGTCTCACGGCACCCTAGCTGCCCCATGACAAGCAGGCATCTGCAGTTACTAACAGTGCAGGATGACACAATTAGCGGACTAGCTGGCCTATCGGCATTTTTTTTTTTTAAAGATGTAGAGACTTTTTTTTTTTAAAAGATTTATTTTATTTATACATACAAGCTGGGGTACAGGCCAGAGGTGTGGGGCGGCGAGAGGGTTCACCAGAGACAGAACGGGTAAGCAGAACAGGCAGATCAGAACTACACTGCTGAGGGGAGCAGCGGGCGAGGCAGGAGAGGTCTGCCGCGCCATGTGGGATTCTCCCCGGCTGGGCGTCGAACTCGCGTCACCGCTGCCGACAGCTCCACAACGCAGCGCTTAACCGCTGCGCCACCGGGGAGGCCCCAGGCCTATCGGTATTTTAAATGAAATCCCTCTCTTCCTCAGTAATGACATAAACAGAGGTACAGTCCCATAGCTAAAGAGGGGCAGGGCTTGACCCTTCTTTAAATAGTGTTTTATCTCTGTATAGGTCTTTGGAGAAGCTTAAAGCAATACAGAAAATTAAAAAGTCAACTCACACCCCCAGCACCTGTGCATGACACTGAGCCCACACATTTGCCACGTCCTTCCTCCTGGCAGAGCAATGCTGCCTCCTGGTGGAGTTTTTAAAGTACATTCAATAGTCGCAGTTTTGCATTTTTAATATGTACTTAATATAGGTACTACACTCACATGGCTCACTATTTAAGTTTCTAAATGGTAAAGCGCAAAAGCTCTCCTGTCCATCCTTGTTCACTCAAGCTAGGTTCCTTCCCCTACAGGCAACCAAATTCACCTACCCTTGTATATAAACTTCCAGAGATAATTTGTGCATACACCTGCTTTTGAATCATGAATACGGTTTTTAAAAAATACTCAAAAAATCCAAAGAAAAGACATTACTGCCTGACCTAGCCATGAAACATCAGAGCTACTATGAAATCCCAAATGGAAGAAAGACCAAGTTGTGTTACATTCAGTAGGTATTTGTCCAGTAATAATTCAGGAAGTCTTATGTAGTAGCGTGGAAAAATATCTATCACAAAGAATTTAACACACAAGAGTAAACAGATACCTTAAAAATGACAAGTTTTCATTTTTCAGCTACCCAACTAGAAATTTGTTTCCTTTGAAGCACGTTATGAAGTGTACTTGTGTCTATTTTTATAACAGGGCAAATGGACTCAAGTTTTAAGAACACTAATTAAACATTCACATCCTCTTACACTTTTTAATTATCTAAATAGAGAATGTTTATGCAAAAATATGGCCATAGCATGGGAAAAATTAATCTAAATGTGCACTTAATGTCATTATATTACAAAGATTTAGGTATGTAATTTTGAGGTTAAAATAAAAAGTTGAGATAGTAACACAGTAAGATCATAAAACCCAACAAGTAGATAAAAGGCTAACACCAAAAGTTTGGGGTGTTGACTCGAGGTTTTTCTACTGTCATTCTTTAATGAGTATGTTTATGTAATGTCTAAAAGACATCAACTATGGAAAAGCCTGCATATGGGTCTGACCAAGAATTTAGGTTTAAACCCAGTTCCTTTACTCCATTTTCTCAATTAGTCCTCAGCCTCAGAGCAATTTAGAGGCTTAATATGAAAACTGGGATAGAGCAGACTACAGGCAGATCACAATGCAAAAGAATTCCCCGCCTAGAGCTATGCTGTCATCTGAGGGGAGAAACCCTGTATTGGCAATATATTAACGAGGTCATAAAACAATGGCACTTCACTGATTAAGAAAAAATTTAAAAAGAATTCTTTGCCTAGACCTCCCTCACCTCCTGGTGCTTAAAGTTATATCAAAGGTAAGAGTGCCCAGATGTCTGATTAGATTTTTCCTCTAGTTCTTAGTGGTTCTCAAAACAAGTGCGTCTAAGATTCCCCTGTAGCACTGTGTACACAGAACGATAGACAGTACTTTAAGGTTTTGATTTTCAATAGTTTTGCACACCCAGCATTTTTACTTTGCTTGTGTCTTTCCTTGATTATGGTTATTTATGTGGTAAAAGTCCTGCTTTTTAGCTCTAGTTTTCTTATGAGTTCTTTGGAAATTTTTTTACACATTCCTTTCCAATTTAGACTCTCTTATCTAATTGTTCTGACTAAAACTTTCAGTATAAAACTGAATAGCTGCAGAGGCCTTTATCTTTCCTGATACTGAGAAGTCTTCAGTCTATTATGTTAATTGTGCCTTTTTCATAAACCCCTTTATCGTGTTTAGAAAGTCCCCTACTCCCAATTTGCTGGCTATTTTCATCATGAAAGGGTGTTAAAACTATCACATTTTTCCTGCCCTTTTTTTTTTTTTTTTTTTAAATTCTACTACAGTACTACATTGGTTTTGTTAAACCACCTTTGCATTCCTGGAGAAACTCTTACCTTCCGTAGTATACCAATTGTTTTTAAGTTCTCCTTTGCATTTAAAACTGTATTCCCCCTGAACAGTAATTTAATAGTACCTACCTGATTTTTGCATCCTTGAAGCTTGATGTACTAAGTACTGAAATACTGCTCAGTGACTGAACAAAGACTGTGAAAGTGGAAAAAAATCACTGCAAAGTTGGACCAGGTTAGATGTATGTTTATGATCCTAGGAGTTATGCCAAAACCGCTCACTCCCAGCCCACTGGGAGTTAATTTTCATCTTCGACTATAATCATCTAAAGTACTGCTCAAGAAGCTGTCTAAATGGGTGCCTTCCAAAAGAATATTCCGGTTCACAACCCTCACTCACCAAAAGCGTATGAATGTTTATTTCAACAAAATGATCTTAGCCAGTTTGATAGGCAAGATGTCTCCTGTTATTCAGTTCTATGACTCTCTTACTCTGAGAGGCTGTGAATCTCTGCAAATAGGAGGATACGCTTTTAAAGGGAAGCAGCTAAGATTAGGGCTGATTTTTCCAAGGTAACCCTTCCTGACACTATGTATGAAAGATTCTCCTGAAGTGAACAGACACACCAGGTATTAAGATGGTCTCTTAAGTTTTTATTATAAACTAGTTTCACAGGCCACAAGGAAATAAAGGACTATGTACAGCCTTACGGGAAACAGGCAGGGAGCTGAGGAGGGCCAAGATGAGTCTAGGGCCTTGGTGGGCGCATTCCCGGGGGAGGGGGCCCTGTAAGGGAAACCAGACAACCCGGTGAGACTCCGCGAACAACAGCATAACAAACAAACAGGTCTGTGGTAACGTGGCCCTGGGGAATCGGGCCCACGCTTCTGTGGAGCTACTTCCATAACTCTGTGGCCAAGGGTCAAAGAAGGCCTGAAGTAAGAGTAAGAAGTTTAGTCAGTGCCTGATCTGCAACTCAAATCCCCAGCCCTGCCCCAGCCTCCCACACCCTGCAGTCATCAAGCAACCAGAGGGATGTTAGGTGCTAACTCAGGACCTCCCTGGGACTGACGGGGTTTCTACACTTACAAAACCCATAAACGGAAAACCCAAGCTAGAGACACAGGGGTCACTAAGTGTAGCCATGGTTATCTTAGAGGCCTCTGCAGTTTGGCGGGAAGAACACTAGTCTGGGAGTCATGACTATGCGCTCTCTCTAGTCCTATTTCCCCATCTATGAAATGCAAGAGCTGATCTATGTACGCATTTCTCCAACGAGAGTTAAACAGCTACACATTATCAATAGTATAGCCAAGCCAAGAGCCCCCTCTTAACTAAACACTGGTCAAACTAAAGGGCATAAAACAATCCCATGACCATTGTTGGGAACTCTCAAGATGTATTATTTCACAGGGCCCTGCTGGACACTGCTAAGTTCCCTAAGTGTAGAGCTACTCTGTTCTAAGAGGGAGGTCTTGTTCCTGCTTTCCTTTCTGGACAAGAATTCTCTTCCCAAGGCTTAAGGCCTGAGTCCAGAAGGTATGGTCAAAATACAATCTTCCCCCTCAATTCTCACCCCAACATGGCTCTAGGGAAGGAAGCCAAAGCCAATACTTACCTCTCATCCCTGGGGGAGGGGGCCGCATCCCCGGAGGGGGCATGCCCATTGGAGTTCCTCGTCCAGGAGGTATCCCCATTGGGGGACCCATGGGAGGCCTCATACCAGGAGGTGGGCCCATCATGCCTACAAAAGAAAATCCCCAAGAATACAACTCAATTGCCTCGAAAAGTTAACAGGAAACAAAGCTGTCCATCAAGTTCTGAGACAGATGGACCCCTTCAGCCTCCCAGTCTCTCCGAGCAAGCTGGGATTTGAGCCAAAGTAGGGCTCCCAATGGCTCCTGTCCAGCTAGTTCCACGGTCGGTCAGACAGGCTGGATCTCAGAGTAATCCTGCTTAATTACACAAATTCATCATCAGTTTCAGTCACAGTTATGGCTCATCATGAATCCAGCTCAGGCATCTTTTATCAATTAGCAAGTCTCCTTACAGGGTCCTCACCTGGAGGAGGTGCCCCTCTGCCCATAGGTGGAGGAGGACCCGCACGGCCGGGAGGATATTGGGTCGGAGCCCCCGCAATACTGGCTGTGGCAGCAGCTGCAGCAGCCGCGACAGTGCCTCTTCCTTGTGGGGTCATCACCTAAGAGGACACATAAAAGGAGTTAGGAAGAAGAGTATAATGCAGTGCGGTATCCCACTCCCTTTTCCAACCAGGAAAAGAAACAGCAGGCAGCAAATCCCCTAAGCTACAACTCATGGCCTCAGACTTAATGAAAGCCATCTGCAAGAGAAGACCAAGTCTGAATGCCCAATTCCCCTCTTCCAGGCCTGAGATAAGGATGCCCAATCCAAATTTGAGAAGCCCCCTTCATTTTTTCATTATAAGAGGGTTTAGGAGCCTCCCTGGTGGCGCAACGGGTTAGGTCTCAGCACTATGAAGCTATCCAGAGCCAAGGAAACACAGGTTCGATCTCCAGCCAGGGAGCTTCCCAAAGGGCGCAGCAGACCTCTCCTGTCTCGCCCTGTGCTCCCCTCAGCAATATATTTCAGTATATCTGCCTGTTCTGCTCCCCACTCTGTCTCTGGTGAATCCTCTCACCACCCCCCTCCCACACCTCTGGCCTACACCCCAGTTCTTGTATGCATAAATAAATAAACATTTTTTTAAAAAAGGTTTTAAGAGAATGCATTTGAAACATTGTCATGAAAAGATTTTGCTCAAATCAGTTGACTAATGTACTTTTTTTTTTAAATATTTATTTATGCATACAAGTTGGGGTACAGACCAGAGGCGGCGTGGAGAGAGGGTTCACCAGAGAGAGTGGGGAGCAGAACAGGCAGATGGACAGAAACACACTGCTGAGGGGAGCAGCGGGCGAGGCAGGAGAGGTCTGCCGCACCATGTGGGAATCTCCCCGCCCAGGTGTCAAACTCGCATCGCCACTGCCAACAGCTCCACAGCACAGCGCCTAACCACTGCGCCACCGGGGAGGCCCGACTAATGTACATTTTATGAATCTCTAACAGCATCAGAGTATCAACATACAACTTACAATGGCAGGTTTTCCTTTTCACTTAATTCTCAGGCCACACCCAAAGCACAAGCAAACACCAACAGCTGACAGTCACATCTATAATCTTCTCAAACGTTGGATGCTCCATCCTCTATTTTAAATCAGAAGTCAGTGCCCCTCCCCCACTCACCTGCTGGGATGGCCCACCAACCCCACGAACTGGCCCAGCAAGTCCTGCAGGAGCCTGGGGCATGGGAACACCAGCTGGGATTCCTCTGCCAGCAGCCCTGCCAATCCCTGGGCCTCCAGCAGCTCCAGCAAGTGGCACTCGGGCAATGCCAGTCTAAAAAACAAACAAACATGCTAAAATACCCATAGACTACTTAATGAGAAGGACACTTGCAAATACCACTGCCAAGAGAGTCCCTCAGATTTCCAGGGTGTAGCAGAGAAGATAAGTTGACTTGGCATCAAAGAGACATGAGGTCCAGGTCTGCTCTGATTCCCACCTAGTACCAAGTAACCCCACAATCTGGGGACTGTTTGCTCATCTGCGAAGGATAGGGTCATGACAAAACTGTTGTGGTCATGAAGACATACAGTGGGCTACATCAGAGTAGCAAATTCTACTAGAAATAAATGCCGAGAGTTATGAATACGTATGTATGTTTTGAACCAATAAACATAACATCCTTTGCAGATATTTCTAATTGGAAAAAACTTCAATGTAGAGTCCCAAATAAGTAACCCTGTACTCATCTGAGAGATCTTTAATGTCATTAACATTACTTTTAAAATTATACAACTGAAAAAACATTTACTATTATTGAAAAGGCAGAACAAAATGTTACATGTATGTGCTAAGTACAAAAAAAACACGTGGATAAAAATAAAAGGTAGCTGATTTCTTTGACAATGTCTTGAAATAAAAAAAGGGAAAATAAACTTGGGAGTCTCTAAAGTCTCTTCTATTTCTAAATGTAGACTGGGATTCAGAACCAACTTTGGAACCAAAATTGGCTCACATCAAAAGTCAAGTCTCACCACTTACTAGCTCTGACATCATGGTAAGTTAACTAAACCCCAGTTTATAAAATGAGAATTATTTATCGCAAACAATTATTATAAGTTCTAAATAAAAGAGTGAAGTGCTTGGCACACAGCAGATGGTCCATAAATATTTTAACTATTACCTGACAGCTTCGTAAAATATACAGTATTTTATTGTTTGGCATTATGACTCTAAAGTCCAGTTAGACAGTCATTACATTAAGAAGTGACCCAGGTGGTTTTAGGTACCTCTTCGCCTAACTCACTATGTAAATCAACTAGAAAGAAGGTGGGGCTTTAAAGTTAGAAGCCCTCAAATTCTAGTTCACTATCTCTATTCTAACTTGCAGGGTAACCTCTTTAATGTTCCACTTATTCATCTATAAAAAGGGGGACAAAACCAAAGGATGCCTGGAGTGTAATGCAAGGAATCTTAACCCTGAGCCTGATTCAGGATAGGCCTCACTTCCACAAGGATTCCCACACTGGCACTGGTACTCTGCTTGACTTACATCTTTGGGAGGCGGCCCCTCTACTGTCATTGAGACTAGGTTCTCCCCTCGAAGTAGCACCAGGCCAAGGACTCGCTTCTCTTCTCTTTCTGCTTGTTTTGAGTTCTTTGGCCTAAAGAGAGGTTTAGGAAGAAGAAAAAAAAAGTAAGCATTAAAAACAGGGTAAAGTACATGATCACCTGTCTAGGGGCCTCCCAAGATCTGCTTTATACTGAAAAATTATAAACTTCCTAAGATGGTTCCTCTGGATAGTCTTCACAGGCTGACTCTGTAACCCCTTAAGTGCGTGTCACCAATGCTAAGAGGATGCACAGACCAAGAGATAGGACCAGAGTGAGGAAAACCTACCTCTAACTCGTATGTTACTTCATAAGCACCGGGAATGCCTTCCCTCAATCAAGTCTTTTGCTATTACTGTTCCCTCCCTTCAGCTGCAGGCCTCACCAGTGTCAGGAGGCAACCTAAACAATTCCCCGAGTCAAGTGAATCCCACTCACCCCACTTACAGGTGGTGTCCCTTTAGCACCAATTCAACCCCACAGGCCTATAATTCCATCCCTTGTCTCACATCGGAAATAGGAACCATAAAGGAAAAGGAAAGTGCTTAAACTACCTAGAAATTTACACCTGTCCTCAAAGCACAGACACGTATCTCCAAACAGCAATAACCATAAAAAGATGAACAAAATATAAATGTAAACAGAAAATAAACACAATGAAAAACCAAAATCAATATCCTAAAAATAAAGACAAAATACTCTGATTTTCAAAAACAATTGTTTTGTTTCAATGATCTTTTATATTTTTCCGTGGGTGAACATTTTTTTCTTTTCTAACTTACCAATTATATTATCAACCATAATACAACAATGGCTTGTCGACCATATTTTTTTTAATAAAATGTGTTGTCCTTTCACACATACCCCCCAAAAAAACCCTTCTAGACACTTAATTTTTTTTTCATATGCTTCATCTGTATTTTTAAGGACTATTTCCTACTAAAAGTTTTTTAATTATCAGAATAAAGTTAGTTTCATTAAGAAAAGCAAGAGAACCACTTTGAAGAGTTCTATTCTGATCTGTTGGCCCCTCTAATATGTACCTGGCACTCTGCCATCCCTACCACTACCACATTTTTTTTTTGCCCTGCACTTCTTGACTTGCACAAAGAAAACAGCCCCAAAAGGAATCAAAGGGAATCCACAGCCACTAACAACATAATACGGACACTACATGTTGCAAAAAGGGAGCTGGATGATTACAAAGTCACATAAATTCTTTGGGCCTCAAAATGCCTTGAATGTAAAATAGGATGAAAAGCTAGACCACATCTTTTAATAGGCCAGAAGCTTAAGCTCTGTGAGTCTTAAGACAAGGATTATCCAGTAACTTATGGTATTGTAGGAAAGCAGAAAATTCCTCCAACTGTTTCTATTAAAGTCAACAAAAATCACTGGCCCCAAACCCACACGGGGAGCTGAGCACTTACCCTGAAGAGGGTCAGAGGCTTCTTAAAGCAGTTTCAGACCAGGCTGCACTGGGAGAGCCCTCTAGGCTACAGCTTTACAAATAGGCAATGAGGCCAGAAAATCAAGTTCTCCCCCCTTACACACCTGTGGGGAGAACATGAGAGCCCTTTACCCCAATACCCGGGGCACACAAAGTCAGAGAAACAAAAAGCCTAGCAGTCCTCCTTAAAACTTATACTAGAACTAGAAAGCAAGCCTTGTTGGACTAAGGAAGGAAATTTCTAAGCGTCCAATGTCCCCATTTAAGTCTCCTCAAGCAGGAGAGCAGGCCGGGGAACCAGCTAGCTACCACCTATCACTTGACCCACCCACCCAATCCACTTCCCCTCACCCAAATTCCTATCCCCCACCCCCCACAGCCCACTCCTCACTTGATCTTTCTGAATTCATCACAGTCACAGAGGATCAAATTCATATGCTTGTCAAAAGCCTTGAAAGTGCCAATGAAGATCCGGCCATCTTGCAGGATGCACCTCATCCTGTAGTCGATGTGCTGCAGCATCTTGCTGCTCTTGCCCACAGTCTGCAAGGAGAGAGCAGAAGGGTGAGACCCTGCACCATGGGACCGACACACCCCTCGTCCTTAAACACTCCACCATGATCTTCTTTTCCATGTTTTTCTTTTTCAACAGCTTTTCAGCGACAGCCCTCCCCAGGAGTTCTCCCAAGTCCCATCTTCGGCCCCAATTTGTTCTTCTCCCTTGCCCTAAAGTAACCTTTCTTGCACAACTGCCTTTATCTATGTAGTGTCACTTTCAGGGTGAAAGGGTAGGGTGTCTCCAAATTGACCCAATCACTCATACAAGACTGAGCCATCTGCCACTGCGCAGACTGTAGGTGTGTGGCTCAGAGGCTGTGGAACACCCATGTCCCATTAAAAAGGCTGAGCAAAGTAAGAGTTGGAATGGGATTAGCACTAAAAATTCAATCAATGAGAAGTCTGTTATCAGAAATGTGAAAACTGAATTCCCAAATTAAGAACTTGTGTCTCCAAAACCACCTTTAGAAGGAAACTTTCTGACAGCCAATATTTATTTACTTAATCCAACATCTTTTCTGCTTTATAACCTGTCTTCCAATGTAAGTTTATTAATACAAAGACAATGTGAATTGGTGGGTGCCCTTGGCAGTTTTATATTTCTCTCTAGAAATAAATAGCACTTGATCTGTTTATAACAGGCGTTTCATTAGTCTGACTGGTGTGGGCCAGTCCAAACTCACTTGAGTGCCCTCTCTGTACAGCGCTGTGCTTGCTGTTCATTTATCTATGAGTTTAGACCAGAACAGATTTCTGAACCTGCAAATGTGTAGGTTTCAGATCCAAGTCATGAGGTCTGGTCTGCCTTAGGTTTGAATAGACTTGTTGTCACACAGCGTCCAGCCTTTATGGCAACACTTACAATCTGATCTCGGAACAGTTAACTTACATTGAGTACACAGTTTATTAAGTACACAGTTTATTATTAAGTACTGTGATAAGCACCCATTTTCCTCAAAATCAGGTCCATTATTATTTCTGTTTTACAGATAAGGTCAATGAGGCCCGGAAAGTTTGCCCAGTCTCAGAGACAGGAAGCTGTGTTCGAATCTAGTTGGCCTGAATCTACTTTTTTAGCCGTTTCTCCAAGTTTCCCTGCTTCCAGTTCACTCAAAACGTAACAGATACAGAATAGAATGATCTTTCTAAACACAACCAAATTCATGTCATTTTGCCGAGTAAAATCCTCCAAGGGCAAGCCCATCACCAGCAGCCTAAGCAGCACACAGGGCTTTTAAGTAACCAGGCTCCTGCCAATTCCTTCCATGAAAGCTTCCACCTCTTCTTCCATTTTCCTCTCCAGGAACTTCCAATCGTGCAACACTCTCCGTGCATTGCTCTTAAAGTTCTTCAGTTTTTAACATTTGCTTCTCATTTTCGCTTGCAAAACGCCTGGCAAATCCGTTAGGCCTCTGTTCAGGAACCATCTACTCCAGAAAACAATGACCCGCCCCCTGCCGTTACTTTCACTTCACGCCGAGTTACCACACTGAATTATAGTATCCGTCGGCCCAGCCACAAATTGAACGCGGTGAAGGCAGAAAACATTTCATTGTGTGCCCCACTTCCTGTTAAGCCAGACGTACTCATACCTCTTACGCTGAACAAAAGAGCTGATCTTCCTCCGAACATTCTCACTCGCCCTCCCGTTCCCTCCTCCTCACTGACTAGATCCAGGAAGGCTCTCAAATTTCAGCCACAAGTTCTTGCGCTTCTTTCCACAAGTTCTCAGACCCTCACCCCCTTTCCCAAGTCTGAGCCTCTTACCGGATCTTCCCCACTCCTCCTGCGGTTCCAATGCCATCTCCGAAACTCCAAACATACATTTATTCAGTAAAAGTTTACTTAGTGCCCACCGAATCCCAACCACTACGGCTAAAGCGGCCTCAAGGGCCGCAGTTCCTCACTCACCCCCATCGAGGGACCCAGGCCTCCGCCCCTCAAGTCCATCCTTCCCCTCCCCTACCACCCCAAACGACCAAGGTCCGGGTCTCCCCTGCCGGGACGCAGCCGCCTCGGCCCGGGCCTTCATCGCCAAGAGCCGCTCCAAACCACGGCCTACTCCTCGATCAGTCGCGAATCCCCCTACACAACAAGCTCGGCTCCCGCGCTGCCGGGCTGCAGCTCCTCACCATGGTGGCGGTTTTGATGGCTCCGATTCCCGACGGATTCGCCTCCTCAGAGGCCTAGAAGTCCGCTGGCAGCCCAATTCCCGCCGCCGCTACCGGAAGCCCGACCTTTGGTAAAATGGGGCCGGGTAGAAAGCTACTTCCGGTACAACGCAGGGACCTTAAGTTCCGGCCCGGAGCAAGGCTTTGCCCTCAAAGAGGGACGGGTTGGGGCGGGGCGCACATCAAACTTGAACTTCCTGCAGTGGCTTAGGCGACGCTTCCAATCCTTTTCCTTTGAATATTTTAAGTACGTTAATGAACTGTTCCGGCTCACCCTTCTTCCCCAGCCCCAGCCCTGTAACCTCTAGGTACTGATCTCCAATCACCACATCCGCACTCATTCCTTTAACAGACATTGTTCTTGCTTTTCCATTAACTTGTTCAAGATGCTCCAGTCTCAGTGCCTCTGTATTTGCTGTTGCCTCAACCTGGAATGCTAGGCCAGGTAGCACAGGAGTAAACTCAGCTCATGCCCTCACCTCCTCCAAGACTTAAGTTCATTTTCCCACTGATGACTTTCCTGATCATCCTGTTTAAAACAGCAGCATTCCCATGCACCCTTTATTTTCTCCTTAACATTAATCTCTAACATACTATATGTGTTTATTTCATTATCCCTCCACATTAAAATGGATTTAAAACAAAACAAGGGCTCAATAAATTTTGAATGAATCAATCCATCCCATTCAGCCCCATGACTTTTAAATATTACCTATGTGCTCAGAAATTTCAGATTTATTCCTCCGGCTATAGTCTCTTGGTTTATCTCTTGGCCTTTTATATCCAGCGTTCTGCTTAACGTGGATGCCTTAATAGGTATACTCAATTTAATACATTGAAAGGCCTCTCTGGTGGCCTGGGGGTTAAGTCTCAGAGCTACCACTGCTATATCCCCAGTTCAATCCCTGCCAGGGAGCTAACCCTGTCAGTGGTGCAGCAGACCTCTCCTGTCTTCCCTGCTGCATCCCTTAGCAGGGTATTTCAGTAAATCCACCTGTGCCCCCCACTCTGTCTCTGGTGAAGCCTCTCAAACCCCCACCCCACCCCACTGGCCTACTCCCCAGTTTTCTATGCAAAATAAAAATTAAAAAACAACTGAAAACTGAATTCTTGATTCAACTCACTCTTGTTCCTAAAACCATTATCAATATCCTCCATCTCAGAAGTCTCTGTGAAAAAGCAAAAACAAAATGTCAAACTTGGAAATGTCTTTGATTCCTCTCTCTCTCCCATCTCACAAACCATGATCAAGTCCTGTGGGTCCCACCTTCAAAGTTTCTTGATTGTGACCATTGTCACCTGCTCCACTGCTCCACTGCAGTCCTAGACCCCATCATCTCTGTCTTGGATCATTGGACAAGCCCCTAACTGTTCTCTCCATCTCTTATTCTCACAGCAGCCAGAGGGACCCTTCTATAATGTCCTGGCATCAAGTCAAGTGATATCTGTCATGATGCCTGATTTCTCACCCACCCTTGCCCACATGTGTGGACCCCTTTTCTCAGTCTTCAGCGGAGTCTCCAGAGCCCTTTCCTGAACTTGGGAGCAAGGACTCTCCGGTCCTTCCCGCTGATTCCCAGCAGGTGGAGCAAGGGACAGCTTATCTGCCTGAGGTGTTGAAGGGTAGGATCAGACTGAGAAGCCCCAGGCCCCCTTCCTTATCTGCCACCTGAATCTTCAGAGCCATCAGGTTTCAGCTGGTTCTGGGGCCTTTGCCTAAAGACATGAGCCATGCAGAATCGAGTGTTTCTCACTGGGGATTGCTTGGCCAGAACTATTAGCCTGGGGGCTCAATAGCAGGAAGGTTAGGCAAGAAATGTCTAGGTCCAAGGGGTCTATCTTGTACTAAATGCACTGTGAGTAGTTTCACATTGGTTTGAAAGCTTTAGCTTAACATTTTGTAATGACTTTACTACAGTATATAAGTATTTCAACCATTACAATAAAAATTACTATGTTTGTCAACATTTGCTTTTGTATTTTTCCGAAGAACTTGTAGGCCATTTAGGATAAGGATAGTGTGCTTATAAACTTATTGGTTTGGTTTGGAGAATCTCACACACACCATTCATATGAAAGAAACACCAAATTTATGGTAGAGAAGATTGCAGAGGGAGGGAAGCACTGTATCTAAGTGAATTATACATCCAGTAGCATAGACGCCCCCATCCCGAGAGTTGGAATATGCTCCCACATTTTTAAATGAGGATTTATGTGTCAGAAGAGGAGAAGGCAATACAAGATGCAGGAACTTGAGGGAGAAAAGTGAGCTCAAACCCCTATTCTGTAGTGATTACGTAAATGAGACCAAGCACAAATCACAAACCTCTTTAGGCCAGACTTTGCCTCTGAATAAACAGCATTGCCTTCCACCACTACCCTCTTTCAGCTGTTAAGAAATTATAGAGAAGGGCCTCCCTGGTGGCACAGGGGTTAAAGTCTCAGCGCTATCATAATCGCCAGCAGCCAATGCGGCCTGAGTTCGTTCCTCAGCCAAGGAGTACATACGGCGCAGCAGACCGCTCCTGTCTTGCCTGCTGCTCCCCTCAGCAGTGTATGTCAGTGGATTGGCCTGTTCTGCTCCCCACTCTGTTTCTGGTGAATCCTCTCCCCTCCTCTGGGGTGTACTCCTGGCCTACACCCCAGTTCTTGTATGCATAAATAAATAAAAATAAATCTTAAAAAAAAGAAATTATAGAGAAAATGTCATAATGTCTGAGTGACATGCAAGGAACAGAAATGAAACAAGGCTGGCCCTTAGAGATGACTGTTAAGGCTGGGTGATGGCACCCGAGGGCCATTATTACTATTCTACTTCTAGATGTTTTTAAAAATTAAAAGATGTCCAGTGCAAAAGACACTATTGGGTAGTGTAGAATTTAATAACGTGTTTAAAATATTTAACAATCTGTTTTTTTCAAAAATATTACTAATGTTTTTAAATTTCCTGAATTCAATATTAATCTTGGATATGGTCTTCAATAAGAAAAGTAAAACATAGAAATGCAGGCACCATTACAAAGTGCCTAACACTGTCTGACCCAGGTGTGAACTGCCTATTCCCTATTCTGTTCAAGGAAGAGAATATAGATGTAGTCTCTGGAAAATAAACGATTCAGAAAGAAGAAAAAAAATGCAGCCCCAACTGACTAGTATTTGGGCCTTTCCCTCCTTTTCTTGGAACCAGTCAATATCTTTAGAAGAGAAACCTAGTGGAAGCTTTGAGAATCACCACTACCCATAATGCTCTGAGCAGCTCCTCCCAGTCTGAGATGGGCAAAGAAACCCTTGAATCACCTATGATCACTAAAGCATTCTCAGCTAAACCTGGAGCCTGGCTTTCCCTTTCCTGTCTTCAGACCCTCGACAGCTGCCTCCTTTTGTCTTATGATTTCAAGTCAATTTCTTCCTGGTCTCCATATCTTCAGAGCTTCCAAAGGCAAAATCTCCATCCAGTTCTGCTCTCCCCGGTCAGAAGGATTAGGCAATATCATGGTTCCAGAGTCAGCCCATAGTTTGCTTTGAAATTCTGTCAGAGGGCCAGGCAGAAGTTATTTCATCTCAAGATCAATTTTTGCTCCTAGGACTTCCCTGAACCTCACTTGTAAAAGCCCATCTTGTTTCCATAAAGCCAGAATCTGTGGGATGGAGAAGCAATTTGACTTTTGACTATATTGTGGGTCCGAAGCCTGTGCCTCTTCAGCCAGAAGCCTGTCCTCCTATGCCCTCCTTGCTCAACAAACACAGTCTCCGTCTACAGGTTCCTTGGATTTTTTTTTTTTAACTTCATTCTTTTCTAGCCTGTAGACCTTCAAATCTATATAAGCTTTTGTCATAGATTTTTTTTTATCTTTGTTCCCAGTTGTTTCTCTATAAAGTGATTGTACTTCCTTGCCCCAACACCAGGGTCTTGTGACTTGCCTTAAACAATGAAATGTGGATGAAAGGGACAGTGTCACTTGTAAGCATTGCATGACTCATCATCTCTTGTGTTTTAACATCAGAATGTTCCCAAAAGGGGCCTTGGTTCTACCATACAAGGTCAGTACTAAAGCCCACGTATAAAGAAGGAAGAATAAGACCGTAATTAGGCTAGATTGCTGTGTGAGTCATTGATGTTTGGGAGTCATGTGTTATACTGAAGTGCAAGTCAGTCAAAGCTGATAAACATACTCCTCTTTCCCCTCCTACTGCTGGTGCTGCAGCTGCCCTTCATAAGCAGGCACTGTGCTAAGTGCAGAGTTCCGTCAATTGTCACAACACAGTCAAAAGATAGACACTGCTGTGCATCCCATCTCACAGAGGAGGAGACTGAGGCACTGAAAGGTAAGTTTATCTGTCCTTAATATCACAGTTACCAAGTGTAGAACCAAGCCTAGACTCCAAAATTCTTATCCCAAAGCCCTTTTTCTTCACCACTATCTAAAATAATGCCCAGCTTAACAACAACTAAATGAAAAAGCAAAGAATAAGCTTATGTCCTTAGGGTTGAAATTTTAACCTGAAGATAAGGCTCTCAGAATGAAGTGAAGAAAGGTGTCTGTATTAGTAAGGATGGGCCACATTATTCTGCAGTAACAAATACTCCACCCAAAATCTCAGTGGCTAGAATAATGAAGATTTCTTTCTCACTCTGGCTCCATGTCTATCATTTGTCAACTGTAACACTGTGCTCAAAGTTCTCTTCATACCTGGACTGAGGTGAGGCTAACAGTGCCACCTCTATCTGGAACATAGCCAGCAGGAGTGGTAGAGGGAAGAAATGAAAGCCTAGAGAACCATACTCAGTCTCCTGAAAATTCTACCCTAAGTGACACTCGGGATAGCACCTATTTTAAAAAACAACCTAAAATCCAATTTCACTACATAGCAATTAAAAACAGATTTAACCAGATACCTTTAGGAAAGAGTGTTGTGCATATAAATGTATAAGCCAAACTTTCATATTGTAACAGGGTGGTCCCCAGAAAAAAGTGTGTGTCCCAGGTTCCCTGTCCCACCCAAGGTAGGGTGGAACTGAGCAGGATATAAGAAGCTGAAGGAGAGGTCACACACAGAGAACACACACAGAGGACACACAGAGGAGACAGAACACAGACAGAAGACAGGAGGAGACGGAAGAAGATGGAAAGCCAGAAGAGGCCCAAGGAGCAGAGAGACCTGTGAAGAAGCTGCATTGGCCTGGACTGATTGAAAGAGATGTGGGTGAGACACCCATGGGGAAGTTAACGATGGCTCTGTTGATTTTGGTTTTGATTTTGTTCTGTTCCTCTCAGAATTGTCTGACTGTTTCTGACCCTTTTGGATGGGTCCCTGCCGAAAGGTATTTTGGTTCCTCCCGGAATTGTCTGGCTGTTTCTGACCCTTATGTGTGGGTCCCTGCCAAAAGCTGTCCTAGACTAGTGGCAGGCTTTCGAGACTTGCTTTGGGCCAATCCCGTTTGGGTGGACTTTTACCCACGAGGAGTTGGTTAACATTGGGTGCTTGACTTAGGTACTATATTCTTTGTCTTATCTGTCCTTTCTAATTGTATTAAAGTTTCTTTCCACAAAAGGTCCTGTATGTTTTGTATTGATGCGGCGGATGGCAAAACCCATTCAGAACAGGGCAGGTCTGGGGGTTTTGGGGGTGCCGCTCTCCTGCCCCGTAACAATATGATTTTTGTATTTTCGACAAAGTTACCAAAACGATAAATCTATGTTTAATCTTTGATTGTCTTTTCATAAAAAAAAAATTGGAAGGATATGTAGCAATTTAACAAAACTAATTATCTGCCAATAATAAACCTGTCTTTATTCACATTGACGTGATCACCCCTGATTCCAAAAAAATCAAGACAAAATTAAAATAGATTAATTTAAATTAAGCAAGGTAGCAGGACAAGAGGGGTCAATCTACAAACAGCAAATATATTTTTAAAAGAATTGGCAGTAACAATTGGAAAACTACATTCAGAATACATTTCCAAAAGCATCAAGAACATAAGATTCATAGGAATATATTAAAAGAGAGATGTGCAAACACTCTACACTGAGAACTACAAAATATTAGAGAAATTAAAAGCCTACATAAACGAGAGATACACCAAGTTTGTGAGTTAGAAAAATCAATATTCTTGCCATTCTAGTCAGACTGACCTATAGATTCAACATAATCCCAGTTAAAATCCCAGAAGACGCTGATGGTCAAAGCTAACTGATTTCAAAAAAATAAAAAGTAATTGGAAATGAAAAGAACCTTGAATCATCAAACAACCTTGAGAAAGAAGAATAAAGCTGAAGGCTTTACATCTATGATTTCAAGACTTAGTATAATGCTGCACTTATCAAGACTGTGTGGTATTGATCTAAATATGAACAAAAAGATTAATGGAACAGAAGAGACTGTCCAGAAATAGACTCACTCTTATATGGCTAATACATATTCCAAAAAGCAGCAAAACAATCAAATGATAAAAAGAGAGCCATTCTAATAAATGGTGCTACAGCAAGTAATACCTTAAACCTCAAAACATACACAAAAATTAACTCAAGATGGATCATAAATCTAAGTAAAAAGCCAAAACTTTAAACTTCAAGAAACAAAGAAAAAATCTTTAAACTTCTAGAAGAAATCATAGGAGAATATCATTATGACTTCGGTGTAGACCACAAATTCTTAAGCAGAACACAAACTCCAGTAGCTATAAATGAAAGCGATTTCATTTCAGCTCTCTGAAAGTCTCCATTAAGAAAATGAGAAGGCAAGCCTTAGATTAGCAGAAAATATTTGCAAAACATGTGTTTGACAAAGATTAAGCATGAGATGAAAATCCAATTAAAAACCAAGCTAAAGATTTGGATAGACACTTCAGAAAAGAAGACATACAAATAGCCAACATCATAAAAAAATGATTAACATCAGTGATCTTTAGCAAAGAGAAAATTGAAACCACTGTGAATCCCATTACACATGCACATTAAAATAGTCAAAAACAGTGAGTGACAGCATCAAATCATGGCAAGAAGGAATTGGCAGGAACTGAGTGTAGAATGGTACAACCACTTGGAGAGAGCAGGCAATTACTTATAAAGTTATTTCCTACACGAATTATACTTACCTTGTGACCCAGCAATCCTCCTCCAAGGCATTTACCAAAATGGAGCATATATACCAAAAAAAACTGGGCAAGAATGTTTACAGTAATTTTATTCATAAGAGTCCTAAACTGAAAACAATTCAAATGTCTATCAACAAGAGAAAGGATAAACAATTTATTAGTTGGAATGACACAAAATAGTAAAAATAAATAAAATACCAATACAAATAAAATTACATGAGTGAATCTCAAAATCATTTTGTTCTAAGGAAGTCCAACACTAAAGAATATATACTATATTCCATTTTCATGAAATTCTAGAACAGGCAAGAGTATTTTGTGGTGGTAGAAATCAGAACAGTGGTTACTTTGCGGGGTGGGAGAAGAATTACTGGAAAGGGGCACAAGGAGACTTCTGGGGTGATAGAAAAGTTCTGTATATTGTTTAGGGTGGTGGTTAGACAGGAGTACATAAGTCAAAATGAAATATATGCCTAAGGTCTGTGTTTCATGTAAATGATATATATTATACCTCAGTTGTTTTTGTCTGTTTTGTTAAAGGGTAAATTAAAAGTCCTTCTAGTGAAGTATTTGTGAGTGAAATGACATGATGTCTAGAAATAGCTTTAAAGTAATCCTGCATAAAAAGGTGGTGGGTGGGTGGGCTGGTATGTGAAACAACCTTGAACTTGAGTTAATTTTTCCTTCCTGAATAGTACTCCATTGTGTATATGTACCACATCTTCTGTACTATTCAGCATGGAAAGAAGATAAACACATGCAATTTGCCGCAACATGGATGGAATTAGAG